>PYHX02000413.1:20581465-20612757 GCA_004302925.2 Cochliomyia hominivorax | reverse complement strand
CGCAAAAAAAGAGCTTCAGATATCATTTCCTTTTTCCTAACTGCTGCTCAAAATATTAATAAAATATTTTAAAGCTGAAAAAAGAGTTGTATGTAAATCCTTTTTTTTGTATTTGTATTGTCAACACTGATGTACACATATACATATAATATTGCTGTGAATGTTTATGTAAATAAGTGTGTGAGTCCATATGTAAAATGTAAAAAAACCTTTATCTCGAAATGTATACGAACTATAGATTTGTTTACTTTTGTTAGAGCAATAAAAAAGGACAAAAAAAAACGGCAACAACAACAACTTTTTTATTTATTTTCAACATTCATTTAAAAATAATAACTGAGTAAATAATAAATAAATATTTCTTTTAAATGTATGTGTAAATGAAAAAAGAGAATTTTATGTATTTTAAATATTTAAAGAGAAGAATGAGAAAAAATTTTATTAAAAATATGAAAATTTTTAACAAAATTTTGCCAGGAATGCTGTTTTTTTTTAAAGAGTAAAGGTTTGTCAAGAGTAAAGTTTGTCATTTAATTGCTGTATTTATTTGACTGCTTTAACATAAATGTATATTTATATATCATTATGTTTTGTTTAAATGTGATTCTTTTGATTTTTGTTAACATTTTAAACTGTTATAAAAGGTTTTTAAACAAGATATCGGTTTATAAAATATCGATCTATAAAACTGTGAAACATTCTGGTTTAATTGTTTGTATTAAAGTTAAAATATAGGAAAAAGCAAATAACGATTTACTGAAATCTTTTTGACTATTTCTAGTTATAAATCAGATATCGTTCTATAACTTTTTGTTTCTTTTTCTGTTTTTCTTATTGTTTACATTAGTAAAAAAGTCTGCTATATTTTATTAATTCAAGTTTGTCTGTCATATAGACAGATCGATTAAAAAACAGATAGACAGATGGACAGATGTCAAGGTATAGCTAAATCTATTTCAAATTTCCTATAGTAAAATAAAATGTATATTCATAAATCTTTTAAGTGATGGCTATAAAATTTTTTAAACTTTTTTTATTTTTATAGCAAATTCAACAAGTCATTTCATATGCCAAATTGATATTTATTGTTATTTTTAAAATAACTCAGATGGACAGACGGACGGACAGCCAGCATATTTGATAAATCGTTTTAGAATTCATATTATTTTTATTTTTATCTCAATGAAATCTTTAAAGAACCAGTTTTAAATTTTTAAAATTTTCTAAATATTTTTATAGCAAACTTCACCTGATTCTCTTATACTTAAATTTGACATTTGTGGTTATCACGGGTCATATACCGGTACAAAGCTAAATCGGTTCAGATTTTTATATAGTTTTATATTTTATATCTCCTTGGATGCTTTAAAAGTCTTTGCTATAATAATTAATTTTTTTATTTGAAATTTGTGCTTAACTTTGACAATGACAGACACCAGGAAACGGCTAAAGGGAATCAGAATTTTATACAGTTTTTATATTTTATATATTCATAGTCCTATTGAAGTGCAGGCTATAAAAATTTCATATTTTTATAACAAGTTTTTTATATGCCACAACTCTACATTTGTATTTACATTTTAAGTTTAAATCACGTAGACAGACAGACGGACATATACTGGCACATAGCTAACTCAGTTCAAAATTTTCACAAATTTTTATGTCACAAATAAGTCATAGGGTATTTCGATTTTTAAATTTCTTATATTTTATAGCAAACTCAATAAGTTATCTGATGCTTTAAATTGCTATTTGTGTTTAATTATTAAATATATTTTAAATCACGTAGACAGACAGACAGACAGACAGACACGGAACATAAGTGAACTTATTAGGAATTTTATACAGTTTAAGATTCTTTATATTTTATAGTATCTTTTATGTGTTTACTTTAAAAAAGTTTTAAAATTCTTACTTTTTATAGCAAATTCAATAAGTTTCTCTTTAGCTATAACTTTTCATTTCAGGTTAATATTTATAGATATTTCACGTAGACAGACAGATGGAAAGACCCGGATAAAAGCTAAATCGGTTCAGAATTTCATATAGTTTTATAATTTATATATTTTGTAATGCCTTTTAAATGAGTGTTTTAAAAAACTTTAAATTATTTTGTTTTTTATAGCAAACTAATTATAATTCTCTTATGCCATAAATTTGAATTATTTTAAATCAAGCGAACAGGAAACCGGACATACTTATAAAGCTGAATCGATTCAGAATTTTATATGGCTTAAAATTATATACACTGAAGTATGTTTTAAGTGCTCATTATTTTTTTGTTAATTTTTTTTTTTTTTTAGTAAATTCAACAAGTTTCTCTTTAGCTATAACTTGTCATTTATGGTTAACATTTAATATCTTTTGAATCACGTTGAAAAGGTTTTAAGTAGATAAAAATGTGCTTTAAGTGAAATATAAAGTGTTTAATATAATAAATACATAAATTCTTTCCATTTTCTTTCAGTGTTGTTGCTCTCTATGGGAATGTGTAAATTTATTTATATTAACCACAACATTTTGTCTCATTAATTTTATTTTTTTTTTTTGCATTCTTTTTATGTTTTTATTTTAATAAAACACGCCAGTCTGCCCGACAGTCGGCCCAGTAGGCAAACAGTCCTTTAGTCTTTGTGGCAAACACCCAATGGCGTTAAGCGTCATGTTAATATAATAAAGATCTTATTTACCCCGAAATTAAAGTCTGTCCTGTTTTGCTTGCGTTTCTTTCGCCAAAGATTTACGTGACTAAAAAGCGTTAAATAATTTTCTTTATTAAAAGAGCAAAAACAACAAAAAACATTTTTAGAAATTCCATTTTATGTGTATAGAAATAGAAAAAGTAACCTTAAAAGAAAACAGTTATAATTTTGTTTAAATTATATTTACTACAAGATATTTTAAAAAATAAAGTCCAAAAAGAAAAAAACATAAAAAATGGCTGAAATTAAGATTTAATTGACCAAATGGTTTTTCCGTTTCTCAAAATTTATGTTCACGTTTTTTTTGTTCGGGCCCCTTTTTTAATTTCTCATCTCTTGTTAACACTGGCATTACCTTCACATAAGGAGTGAGATGGAAAAATTCTCAACAAAGGTTTTTCATTAAGTTATTTCAAGTTATTTTTCATTTTGTTTTATTTTCAATAAACTCCAACTTGTTTCCTAATAAAAACTGTAAACTGTACTGAGAGAAGTCCTTGTTCAGGAAGAAGGAATTTTTTGAATGAGCTCGCAAAACATCCGGTAGAAAAGCTCAGTTTTGTTCAGTATTCAGCTCAAGTAGTTCAGCACTCGAGCTATTTTCTATGAAAAGTTAAATCTAAAAGGTAATACAAGATCAAAAAGTTCCTGAACAGCAAGTCTGCTAAAAATTGGAGACCAAAAACAGAGAACGGAAAATAAAGTCAGTTTTCTAAAAAAATATTCTTGCTACATCAATTTTGCAACATATATTGTGCAGATTTTTCACAACTTCCTGGTCAAAATTTTATGGTTGCTTAGCTCGAGGGAATGTTGAAAGTTTAGAGCCCTAAAGCAGTCAAAATTTCCCAAAAAAAGTTCTTGGTATGGAAAGCAATATACAGCTGCGACAAAAGAAGCAAATCATTTGTTTCAACGGGGCTCTATAATACCGAAATACATCACGGGGTGTTTACAAAAAGGATGTTTTCCTCATAAGACTTCATAATGTGTCCACTTATATTTGGCTAAAATTGGCATCTTATCATTGTGGTAAATAAGCTCTTGAGTGGTAAAAAACAATAATGTAGTACACCAATAAAGGCAAATCCTTAATACTGACTTAGACCAGTGGAGAGATATTGATCTCTTGTCAACAAAGAATTATAAGAGCACAAAAGGTGTCCAAAAGTGTGGTAGATTTTAAATGGAGATGAACCATCTGTTCAAAGCAAAATCAATAGAAGTAAGAATGCTATATTCGGCTATGTCGAATCCTCAATACCCTCCACTATAAATGGAGTCGAAATAAGTACGGTCTTTTTTCATAAATACACACTCATACATACACCCACTGTGATATGAAATATTTAAAGTTTTTCTTATTTTTTTGGCTATAACTTTTTTCTACTGAACCGATTTTAATAATTTTATAATGATAATGAAGTAAATATAATTTTATTATAATTTGTTTATTTATAATTATAATTCAACAAAAGTTTTTTGTTTAAATTTTGGCTGCCCCAAATTCAATCTATATCTTTTTAATGTACTGAACAGATTTTGCTGGTTTTAAACATTAAACTTCTATAATAAATATTCAGGCCAAAATTCATTCAGCTTTTTCAATTATTGCAGATGATGAACAGAAAGACAGACGAACATAGCTAAATCGATTTTTTATCAAAATATATGTATGTTTATAGTTTTTCGACGTCAATCCTTAGTTACGTTATCACATATTTTGCTTATTTCGTAACTCTCTTCTTTTTCTCCTTCTTCTTCTCTCTATGCGTGTTTACGAGCACCTGAAGTGTTGAAATGTTCGTTCAACAACTCTGGGGATTTATTTGGAACATTGTGGAACGTAAACGTAAAAATCGTGTTCATCATGATGTTGTCAGAAAACATACAAAATTTCATGTTTCTCACTCATTAATTTTATATTTAATAATAAAACGGGAAAAAATACAAAATTTATTTATATTTATTTTCTTGTAAATAAAATTAATTTATTTTCATATTTATTATTTTATGGTGAATTTTATATTTTCTTATAAATTATATTTGCTGTTTAATGGATTAATATATAATTTATAAATTAATAATATTTTACAACAGATTATAGTTTTTCTGTTTCTTTAAAATAAATATTTTCTCATCAAAATGTCTTTAAAAAATACTGCCAAAAAAGGGAATGAAACGAAATTAAGAGAAATTTAAACAATTTATTATTGAAGAGAATTATGTCAATTTTATCTCAGAAATGAGAATTGTAGGTGGATTAAAACTCTCTCTTTCTTTTATTCTAAAATGTATCAAAAATTTTTTCTTAACAGAAAAATTTGCCAACGTTTTCTCTGAAACAAAGTGTTTCAAAAAAATTTTTCTTAAAGGAAAAAATGTGCATAACTCTTTCTTTTAAAAGAAAAAAAATCCGAATATCACATTCAAATAAAGCTTTTCCGAAAATATTTTTTAAGAAAATGTAATTCAAATTTTAATCTAAAAAGATTTTTTCCGAAATTTTCTCTTATGAGACAATACAATAAAAGAATGTTTTTTGAAAAGAAACTTATCAAAAAAAATTTTTCTTAATAGGGAATTTGGTATTTTTTAAAGAATTTATTGGTATTTTTTTTTCAGAATAGAAATTTATCCAACATTCTTGGTCATAAAAAAATATGAAAAATTTCTCTTAAATGAAAATTATCGACAATTTTCTCTTAAATGAAAATTCATCAAAAATTATCTCTGAAATGAAAATTTATAGAAAATTTTATCTTAAAATAAAACGTATGCAAACTTTCCTATTTAAATTTTTTTCTCATAAAGAAAATTTACTCGAAAATTTTCTCTTCAACAAAATTTTTTTGAAAATTTTCACTTAAAAGAATTCATCAAAAAAAAATTCCTAAATTAAATTTCACATGAACTTTTTCTGGAAGAACATTTTTCCAAAATGAAAATTGATCGAAAATTTCTCTTAAATGAAAATTGATCGAAAATTTTCTTTTAATGAAAATTGATCGAAAATTTTCTCTTAATGAAAATTCATAGAAAATTTTCTCTTAATGAAAATTGATCTAAAATTTTCCTCTTTAATGAAAAATTGATCGAAAATATTCTCTTAAATGAAAATTGATCGACAATTTTTCTTTAAATTAAAATTGATCGAAAATTTTTCTAAATGAAAATTCATAGAAATTTTTTCTTAAATGAAAATTCATAGAAAATTTTTTCTTAAAGAAATTTTATGCAAACTTTTCCCCGTTAAAAAAATCTATCCATTATTTTTCTTGATAGAAATAATTACAACTTTTTCTCTTTCTTAAAAAATTATCGAAAATTTTCTCTTAAAGAGAATTTTATCAATTTTTTTAATTGTAGATAATTTTCTTCCAAAAATTCACCGAAAATGTTCTCTTAAAATAAGATGTTTCCGAAATTTTTTTCTCAAAATGAAAATAATCCGAAATCTTGTCTTAAAATAAATTTATCCCAAAAATTTCCCTTAAAGCAAAATTAATCCGCAAATAAATTCTCAAAGAAAACATACAGAAAGTTCTCTTTTAGAAGATGTTTAAACAAATTTCTCTTAACAGAAAATTTTTTGATAAATTCTTTTCAAATGTAAATTAATCGTAAAGTTTCTCAAATTAAGATTTACAATAAACTTTCCCTTAAACATTTTTTTTGCACATTTTCTCTAAATCCAAAAATGTTAAAAAAAATATATTTATTTTATTAAATCCCTCTACTTTTGCAACAAGTACTGCTAAAACTACTGTAAATAAAAATATCCCCAATTTGAAGTAAAATTTGTGTAAAAATATCAATAAAGTAAACTTAAGAACAAAAATCTACGGAACGAACAGAAAAAAATGATACTAAAAACCCGACCAAGGAAGAGTCATTTAAAACAATGAAATGAACATAAATGAAATCATTTGCCAACTGTCAACTGGAAATGATGCACAAATAATAACTGAAATCCTTTTTTATCTTTTTCTTCTGCTGAAATATGTTGATATTCATATTTTATACTATAAAAAACATGTAGAAAAGAGGGGAGTGTGATAAAATGAATAGTTAAAGCAAAAGTTATGAACTCAGATATGTTGTTGCTTTTTGTTTTTCATCGTAAAAAAAACAAGATTGAAGGAATGAATGAACTCACACTCGGTTTGAGTATTTAAAATGACAATAAGTTTTTGGCAACAAGAACATGAATTGACAATAAATATTGAAATTGTTGCATGTATGTTACAGAGTAAAAGAGAGAGAGAAAGAGAAGTTTTAGGGATTTGAATTTAGAAAACTATTTATTGTAAAAAAAACAAATCTTATATTTATATAAGTTAAATGGTATTAAATTGTCTGACGGTGGAAAAGTATTTAATTTGGGGGGAAATGAAAAAGTATACAATAATTTGAAAAAATCATTTATTAATTAAACATAAATTACGATAAATTTTTGTTTAAGAGAAAATTTATGATAAATTTTCGTTTGAGAGCAAATTTACAACAAATTTTAATTTATGAATAAATTTTCTTTTAAGTGAAAATTAAAAATACATTTTCGTTTAAGAGAAAATAAACGATACATTTTCGTTTAAGTTATAATTTGGGATAAATTTTTGTTAAAGAGAAAATTCCATAAATTTTCGTTAAAATTTTCATTTAAGAGAAAATTTACGATAAATTTTTATTTAATTGAAAATTTACGATAAATTTTTATTTAAGTGAAAATTTACGATAAATTTTTATTTAAGTGAAAATTTACGATAAATTTTTAATTTAAGTGAAAATTTACGATAAATTTTTATTTAAGTGAAAATTTACGAAAAATTTCCGTTTAAGAGAAAATTTACGATAAATTTTCGTTTAAAGAGAAAATTTACGATAAATTTTTATTTAAGAGAACATTTACGATAATTTTTTGTTTAGTAAAAAACTTACGATAAATATTCGTTTAAGATAAAATAAATTTTCGTTTAAAAGAAAATTTACGATAAATTTTCGTTTAAGGGAAAATTTACGATAAATTTTCGTTTAAGAGAAAATTTACGATAAATTTTCGTTTAAGAGAAAATTTACGATAAATTTTCGTTTAAGAGAAAATTTACGATAAATTTTCGTTTAAGAGAAAATTTTACGATAAATTTTCGTTTAAGAGAAAATTTACGATAAATTTTCGTTTAAGAGAAAATTTACGATAAATTTTCGTTTAGAGAAAATTTACGATAAATTTTCGTTTAAGAGAAAATTTACGATAAATTTTCGTTTAGAGAAAATTTACGATAAATTTTCGTTTAAGAGAAAATTTACGATAAATTTTCGTTTAAGAGAAAATTTACGATAAATTTTCGTTTAAGAGAATAAGAAACAATTTAGATAAATCTCCAATACAATTCTTCCTGTTGTCGATTTTCTTTAAAGCAGATTAATTTAAGAGAAACTTTAAAATTAATTTTCATTAAAGGGAAAATTAAAAGTAAAACTTTTTAATTTCGACAAAGATAAAATTTGCAATAAATTTCCGTTGAAGAGAAAAAAATTTTTAATTAATTTTAATTTTAGAGAACATTTTTGTTCAAGAAAAGTTTACTGAGGTTTTTGTATAACTAAAATGAATTGAAATTATTTGAGAATCGGATATTTATTTGTGAATTTAAGATGTTGTTGTGAAGGGTATTTCAAATTCGTCATAGATGAAGGTTACATTCGCAGTTCTTTTTTAAATAATTAATTTTTTAAAATTTATTCAAATTAACAAGAGTTAATAAAATTTAAAAATAAGAAAAAAATAATTAAGAATTTAATAAAAGAAATAACATGGTTCATTCAGTAAATACTCTCTTTGTATATTTAAGTTAATTCAAGGTTTATTACTAGACAAAAAGAAATATACCCACAATAAAACTCCTTAATTCCCAACCCGGTTTTTGTGGCCTAGACACTTGTGTTAAAATAATTTCATTTCGAACGAAATTAATTATAAAATCTAATCACGTACAAGCATTTTTTCCTCTACTTCTCTTATTCTCTTCCTTTCACTCTTCTGCTAGAGCGTTCTATACATTTTGCTATAAAACATGTTTTATTTTTCAAGTAGCTCTTCTCCAAACAAACAAAATTTGATGCCTTCAATTATTTTGGGTGTATTTTTCTCACCCAAAGTAATTTACTTCTGACTAAAATAACAATAATTGACGATGTTTTTTTATTCATTCGTGTTGTTGCTGTTGTTCTTCGTCATGTCTTATCCATATGATTCTTAACAATTTATTTAATAAGCTTGACATGACATGTCATGACATCAACTACAATTTGTATTCTCATTTTGAAAATTGTTGAAAATAAAGTAAATTATTTTCAATACTCAAAATTAACTTTCAAACCAGGTAAAAATCGGGTTTACTAAAACTCTTACTTACTTGATGATATGTAAAAAATGCTGCTAAATCTTGTTACTTATTTACTTATCTACTCCTCCCTCTCTTTCTCTCTCTGTTAAATTGTATCTATTTATGAGTTAGCAGTAGCAAACAATTTTGTTGTTTGTGGCAGCTTGAAAATGTAAAAAGGATTTCAATAATGTTAAGGGAGCTCTTGGCTTTACATAAAAAAGCAACAGATTTTTTCTTTCATTTTCTATCTCTTTTGCTCTTCTTTATAAACATAATCAAAGATTCAATTGAATTTAATTGAATATCATATGGTTTACCTTAAACGGATGTTGTAAATATGTGTAAGTTTTACAGGGATACAGAAAAAGATACTAAAGGTGCTGTTGTAGGTGTAATTCCTAAATAGGAATACATGTTGAATTTAAATGGTAAACAGATAAATTTTTAAAATAAAGAAAATTTGCGATATTTTTTTAATTTGGAGCAAATTAGGGATTAAATTTTGATTCAGATAAAATAACGAAAAAATTCTGTTTTATAAAAAAAGTACGAAAATTTTTCTTTTAATAAAAAATTTACAATTCATTTGTGTTTAATTTACGATTAATTTTCGTTTAAGAGAAAATTAAAATAAATTTTCAATTAAGAGAAATTTTAAGACAAATTTTCGCTAAAGAGAAAATTTACGATAAATTTTCTTTTAAGAAAAAATTACAATTCATTTGTGTTTAATTTACGATAAATTTTCGTTTAGGAGAATATTTACCATAAATTTTCGTTTAAAATAAAATTTACGATCAATTTTCATTTTAAAATAAATTTTTAATAAATTTTGTTTAAGAAAAAAATTCCGATAAATTTTCGTTTAAGAAAAAATATCCGACAAATTTTCGTTTAAGAGAAAATTTACGATCAATTTCCATGTAAGAGAAAATTTACGATTAATTTTCATGTAAGAGAAAATTTACGATCAATTTTCATGTAAAAGAAAATTTACGATAAATTTTCATGTAAAAGAAAATTTACGATAAATTTTCATGTAAGAGAAAATTTACGATAAATTTTCATGTAAAAGAAAATTTACGATAAATTTTCATGTAAAAGAAAATTTACGATAAATTTTCATGTAAAAGAAAATTTACGATAAATTTTCATGTAAAAGAAAATTTACGATAAATTTTCATGTAAGAGAAAATTTACGATAAATTTTCATGTAAGAGAAAATTTACGATAAATTTTCATGTAAGAGAAAATTTACGATAAATTTTCATGTAAGAGAAAATTTACGATAAATTTTCATGTAAGAGAAAATTTACGATAAATTTTCATGTAAGAGAAAATTTACGATAAATTTTCATGTAAGAGAAAATTTACGATAAATTTTCATGTAAGAGAAAATTTACGATAAATTTTCGTTTAAGAGAAAATTTACGATAAATTTTCGTTTAAGAGAAAATTTACGATAAATTTTCGTTTAAGAGAAATTTACGATAATTTTCGTTTAAGGAATTCGATAATTTGTTTAAGAAATTACGATAAATTTCGTTTAAGAGAAAATTTACGATAAATTTTCGTTTAAGAGAAAATTTACGATAAATTTTCGTTTAAGAGAAAATTTACGATAAATTTTCGTTTAAGAGAAAATTTACGATAAATTTTCGTTTAAGAGAAAATCTACGATAATTTTCATTTAAGAGAACATTTACGATAAATTTTCGTGTGAGAGAAAATTTACGATAAATTTTCGTGTAAGAGGAAATTTACGATAAATTTTCGTGTAAGAGGAATTTACGATAAATTTTCGTGTAAGAGGAAATTTACGATAAATTTTCGTGTAAGAGAAAATTTACGATAAATTTTCGTGTAAGAGAAAATTTACGAAAAATTTCGTGTAAGAGAAAATTTACGAAAAATTTCGTGTAAGAGAAAATTTACGATAAATTTCGTGTAAGAGAAAATTTACGATAAATTTTTGTGTAAGAGAAAATCTACGATAAATTTTCGTGTAAGAGAAAATCTACGATAAATTTTCTTTTAAGAGAAAATTTATGATATTTTCTTTTAAGAGAAACTTTATTATAAATTTTCTTTTAAGAGAAAATTTATAATAAATTTTCTTTTAAGAGAAAATTTATAATAAATTTTAGTTTATGAGAAAATTTGTAATAAATTTTCTTTTAAGAGAAATTTGTAATAAATTTTCTTTAAGAGAAATTTATAATAAATTTTCTTTAAGAGAGAGTTTATGAGAAATTTAACGATAAATTTTATTCTAAGAGAAAATTTATGACAAATTTTCATTAAAGAGAAATGTATAAAAACTTTCGTTTTGGAAAAAATTATAATAAAGAAAAAATTTTTATTTCTTTTATAAAAAATGTTCAACTTTTATTTAAGAGAAAATAAACGATAAAATTTTGTTTAAATGAAAATTAATATCCCTTCCCGGATTATGGTTTTTGGCTTAAAAGACTCATAGATATGTTATTAATTTAATGATTATTAGTCCATATTTTAATATGACTCGCAAATAACTCCTTTTCCTATAAAACAAAGTTGACCTTATAACACTTATATAAACACCGATACCATCGGAGTTCTGTACTATGATTTTTCTAAATGATCTTAATGATTATTATTAATATGAACAAATATCTGTCCATATTTTGCTGTAGCTGCCATATAACGTCCCTTTCCGGAAAATAATTTTGACTAGTAAATAAAATTAATTCTATTGAAATTCAACACAATTATTCTTTTAAATGTATTTATATACAATAATAATTTATCCAATTTCGGTTCATATATTGCTATAGCTCACAAAAAAGGACCCTTCCCGGAAAACGTCTTAGACCTTATTAAACCAGTAAATAATTACCAATTCTCATATGCTCCATAGTTTTTATAATTGACCTGACCTGCTTTAGCTCCCATATAACGGCCCATCCCGAAAAACGGGTTTGAGCTTATAAAATAAATTATACGAATATGAACCAATTTAATTTAAAATCGTCACGATTATTTTTCTGTCTTGAATTCTTATTCTTATGACTAATATCGGTCCTTATATTGTTACAGCTGCAATTTAAGTTTCACTTTTAGAAAATAAACTTTAAACCTTAAGACAGTTAAACTTGAAACAATTCTAATGAATTTTGGCACAATAATTGGTGGAAAGTATTTATGATTCGGCACAGCCGAACAAAGCATTCTTTTTTATTTTGCTCATTCCTATGTTTCTGATTTTAGGCTTGATAACTAAGATTCGAAGTAAATGAAAAGGAAAATTAAAATGAGAATTACGTGTGTGTGTGTCTATGAATAAAAAGCGTTTCACTTAAATTTTATTTTATATACTTCTACAAAAGAACATATTTCAACAGGTGTGATTAAACTTAAGTTTGGATTCTTACCTTTCAAAATGGGCCTTTTTTGACAAAATTAAAAAAAATATGTTGACAGAAATCATAATATAATTCCAAAAATAATAATCGTAATCATAATATATTTGCAAGGTTTCTGTAGATTATTTCGGTGAATATAATATTTAAGATTAATTTCCGTTATTTTTTGAAGGTGATTAGTCTTTAGAGGCCTTCGTACATTATCCTCTAATACGTACACACATACATATCTTCATTAATATATATATGTGAGAGTGAATTTATATCAATTTATTTATCTTCTGTTATTTTCAAGATTCGTATCTGTTCGTGTTTATTCACATCTCTACATTTAAAATAATCCAACAATGAAGTGAATAAAATGATAGAAAGCGTAGTGAACTGCTGATGACTAGAAATAGATAATAATTGTTATTCAGGATTTTGTTGACAAATTTTGGTTTCACAAAAACGATACATGTGATATTTGACATTTTAATTAACTTTAAGTATGATAAAATTAAAATGATAATATAAAATTTATATACATACACACAAACATATACATATGTATATATGTATTTACTTAAACATATGCATTTGCTATTAGACACACACTTAAACATGTGTTTGTTTTTTGATTATATGTTATAAACAGATAATCAAATAAGGAATCTAATAATTAAAGTTGAATGTGTGAATTAGATACATTTTAATATATGAACTAGAAAAAAATAGGTTATCAGTGGAAGTATAGTGTTATAGTTCTTTAGATATTCGTTAATCAATATTTGCTTTGTATGGAAGGTATCCTTCCCTCGGTATATTTCCAATAATTCTGTGAAATTTCAAAATTGCTCCAGCCGTTTTTCAGTCTGTACGTTACACACATCCTATTTTATATACATAGAAGAAAGATTTAGATCTCCGAATTAAAGCCTTAATTAAATATTTGCTATTTTTTAATGATTTATTTCCTTTTCCTTAACGTAATAAATATTGACCTGATGTCATGACAAAGCCAAAGGTCTCTGTAATTAACTTATTATCAAACGCTCCTTGATAACCTCAAAATACATCTACTTAAATTCAAGTTATAATAATAAATATTCCCTTTTTTATGTTTTTTCTTCTTTTTCTTCAAAACAGCAGTAATTGCTCTTTGATTTATTTCCTAGAGAGAAAAAAATATGAAAATGACAAAAACAAAGAAACATAATTTTTCATAACCTGTTAACATCAAGAAATTTATAAGAAATCAGAAAAGAAGGAAAAAGAGGGAGAATGCAAGAAATGGCTATAAGGAATCTTAAATACCCTACAATGTACAATGATGAAAATTTCAAAATATATTCATACTAAAAAAATCGATATACAAAAACAACTAAAGACTTCATTGAGTTAACTTAAGGCCATTCCGTCACGAAATTACTTCCTGAGCTTATTTAAAGATGTCCGTCCATATGCCTGACCGCTATTTTTCATTAAGGTTGTGAAATCTACACATCGCAATTTTATAGATATTTTATATATCTTATGGCAAAGGATGAAGCTTGTAAAAATTGGATGAAATCGGACTACTTCTTTGTAAAGCTCCTCTACAATTTCCTTGCGGAATGGGGCTTTCATCTTGTAAAACTTATAAATATGAAAATATTATAACTAAATTTGGCACAAATCAATTTTTATTAATCCAATTTCGTTCCAAAGATCATTCGAAAATCTCCTTGAAGAGCATAAATTTCAAAAAAAAAAACGATTGTAGAAACAAATAAAAACGGTACCAAAATCTGTAAAGATCGGTTCATAAATTCCTATACGCCTCATATATAGTGAAACATTTAAATGAAATCGGTTCCAAAGTCACTTTATTTAATTTTTCAACAAAGTAATAATGATGTATAAAAACACTGTATCAAATTGGGAATCGGTTCATAATTTTCTATAGCCCTCATATGACTTGGTCCATTAATAGCTGTAGCTCCCACACAGACCCAAACAAACAAAAATAAAGATTTATTAAAAAAAAAAAAAAAAAAAAAAAAAAAACACAAATTTATATAAGAATTTCTCTCTATTAATTATTAATATTTTAAAATATCCCAAATCAAAGAATTAAATTCTATGTGGCTCAGTCCACACTTTTTCATGCCTCATTAATTTTTTTTTTATTTTGGTAAAAGGACGATGTTTACTAAAATTTGTCTTACAACTTGTGTTAAAATACTTTTAAATCTCAAATGTTCTTCAAATACAATACTAGATTGTGGGTATTTTTATTAAAAAAAACATGGATTGGTCCAAAAGGTACACATATGGAGTTAAAGAACACTCTATAGCTTTCTAGATTCTGCTAAAATATTTTTAAATCCTTTCGGCCCTCAAATATAACTGAAATGTAGTAAATCTATTAAATTGCATGAAATAAGAATTTTTGGTATTTTTATTCAAAATGAAAAGTTGTTAAAAGAAAAGGACCGGCTAAGGCTACTAAACTATATACCGACATAAAAGGACACTTTAGGTTTCCTCTGGAAAGCCCATTTTTTTAATCTCAAAAGTTGTATGGCACTAAACTTAAAATTTGGACTAAAATATAGTACCTTAAAAAAGGGGAAAAGCATCGATGCGATGAGTCTCTAGACTCATTTCAGAATTTCGGAAAGAAGAAAATCTTATTAGTACATCCAAAGAAGCAATAAGCAGTTAATATATTTCAAGTAACAACAATTAATTTGTAATAATTTTTTCAAAATCTCATTTTTTATAAAATAAAAAATCTGCTTTTAATGGCAAATCACGCCCATATTTTCCTATATTTTGAACTAAAATTTTTACTACTTTATTCTTTATATTGTTACTATTGAATGACATAAGGATTTTTGTAAATAATTATTAACAATTAAGTAAATTTTGGTTGATGACAATAACTTCTTTTTTTTTGGGCGTAAAAAAGTTTCATACAGTAATTCAGTAATAAGAAGGACGTACAGACAGTCATTACCAGACTAAACCAGACCTAAGATTTGATTCTGAAATTCATACATTTTCGAAATTTTTCATGTTACCTATTAAATGTCTAACTTAATATACTCTCATTTATTATTTGTAATTGTGTAGTGTATCAAAAAACAAGGTTGTTTGATAAATGAGTTTGTGGCATCAGCATCAGAGTAAAAATTAAAAATAATTACAATTATTATTGTTGTTGTTGGCATTTTCAACTTGAAAAGGAAATAGAAATTTAATTAAATTAATTCTCCTTTTTTTTCTTTCCTTTCAAAAAAAAACACATGTATGAAATTGCATGTTTTGTTTAAATGTAAAAATGTTCTCAATTAAAGTTGCTTTCTTTCAAAAAGGAAAAAAATACCATATTTTTTTGGAACTTTATTTTCAGTTTATATTTCGTTAACAACTTGCAACTCTTTAGTTAATTAAACGTGACAAGTGAAATTAAAGAACAAACAAAAATATTCCATCAACACAGTTGACATTTCAAATTGTGTGTGTGTGGAGTGTGTGTGTGGAGTGTGTGTGTGTATGTGACAGATTTTGGTAGGCACGTAAAAGACTATTTTGAACTTGCCAAAAATAACTCACATCCATGAAAACATAAAGTTCAATACTTTAAAAGTAAAAATAATATAAAAGGATTATTTTTAAAGAAGAAGCAGATAAAAATATTTTCACTTCAAATCGGTCATTATAAATAGTCCTTATTAAGGAATATAATCTTAAAAGGAATTATAGTCAAGTACTTCTATATATGATCAAAATTGGTTTTACCATTCGGCTTTGTCCAAACCTTTAAACCTTGTAGCAGTTAAATTTAAGGGAAGACGCAATATCTTGAAGCTATGGGAAATTACGGTCCAGTTCTGTAGAAGTACGTCATATCTTTTAGTTCCAAGCAAATATTGGAAATTAACCAAATTCAAAATAGAATCGGTTTTATTAGCTTATATCCAATTCCGGGATGGGGCCTTTTAAGGGACCTATATTTGTGGAATTAGTTACATAACTTTAGGACTGTTAAAAAAATTATAATGCTGATTTTCATTAGAATCGATTCACATTTTAGAGTATAATAAGCTTTAAACCCGTTTTTATTTACATATACATTAGGAGCAAATGATTGTACCAATAATTGTACAATTTCAATTTAAGAGTCTTATAACCACAATATTCGGGAAAGAATATAAATCATGAATCATTTTCCATTAATACGATTTCGATGGTTTTTGGAATGATGATGAAATTTATATATAACTTTATAAGTATTATAGTTATATTCTATCTAAATCCATTATTTCCGCGAAATTTTGAGTTTGTCTCATACATCGGTTTATATCTTTTTTGTTATTATACCGTGGTTCTGAATAGCTTAGGACAAATTTCTTTGAATTTTGTTAATATGTCAGAGAATGTCATATTTTGATTTGATGTCAGGATATATACATTATATGGGGTCTTTAATGGTTCCTTATCCTCTTAGATGATTTTGAACACTTTTATCCCCTTACAGTTGTGGATATGTGCCAAAGGTAATTGATTTGTCCGAAGAGTACAATAAACGAAAACTCATCATTTACCATCATGACATCGCTACAAATCTAAAATCCTATATATTTGATGGCACTAGAAGGATATACTGAATCATGAGCTAGGAAATCTTACTTTTTCATACGGAATCACCCTAAATTCTAATCTGCCAAAAACTCGTTTAAAATTTTTGTTTTCTTCACTTAATTTGGATTATTGAAAAAAATCGATCTTTTAAAAAAAGTATCAACACACTTTATATGGACTAGTCCCTAATCGGATCTCCTGTTGGCCACCTCTGAAATATTGAAACTTTTTCTCAATACAACTGCTGTAACCATGATTCAATAATAATTTAAAAGTTATAGAATTTTTGCCAAATAAACCGAACCACTATTACACATATAAAAGAAAATTCGATAAAAGTAATGTACACTTTTGCTTACTGGGTTATTTTATACTCTTTTGTGAGAATTCCTTTAAACTATTTATTCACACTCCTTCATTCATTCATTTATTCACTCACATAAAGAAAATTCCTTTAAAATATCTGTCAAATACACAGATAAAATTCAGATAAAAATCATTATACTAACACATGCAAATAAAATAAATACCATCGTGTGTGGTGGTATTAACGTTAACCCACATTCAAATTTATTTATTCAATTTTATTTGCGTTGTTTTCACGAAATTTATGTGAATGAAAAGAAATTGAAATGGAATTTGATCATTATTGAATCTATAGATTTTGTATATGTATATGTACATATATTTAACACATACACAGTTAAAACGTTTAACATATGTACATATATAAACGAAAACAAAATATATTGATATTAATGATGTTCCATATCGATTCATCATCTACATACATATTTTTTTTTGTTATTTTTTGTTTGATTGATGTCAATTTCGGTTTTATTGATTATTATATAAGTTGACAATGACATTTGGTTTTACATAAAATTTCTTTATTAAATTCTAAATCCTTATTTCTATTCTCTTCTTTCTTTGGATGAAAGTAATTCATTGTTTATGAAGAGAGATCTACTTAGGCTTATTATGTTTCTTGAGACCTTGAGTAAAAGAGAGGGGAATTTAAAGTCTCTAGAAGAAAAAATTATTAACTTTTTATAATTTTCTTTCATACTGAAAGGTCGAACTGATGAAAATATTAAGGTTGCTTGAAGGGTCAAAGTTGATTTTCTATAACTTTTAAACCATTTAAGATACTTTAATGAAATTTCATATGATAGGAGGTGAGGTGTTTTGGAGTTGATCTGGAGGAGTTAAAATTCCATATATTTCTACAACAAACGATAGAAACCAAAAGAACATATTTGTTGAAAAAATGTATGAAAAATAGTTAAATTTGACTAGAGAAAGCCAAGTTTAGATTGGATTTTCAGACCAGATATAAACTCCAGACACATGTATTTGAGATAAGTGACAACTGACACTTCATAATTTATGAAAATTCAAAAATTTTTAAACAAATCGTAAGTAGAATGTATTTTGAAGTTTAAAAATGAATAAACAACTTTAATTATCTATGATTCGGCGAATTAAAATTATTTCCACTTTTCTATTCGGAAATGGAAAATTTTAATCCATGTTAGTCATATTTAAAAATTTTACTTTTTTCACTTAAATAATGGCTCTATCATTACGAGGGCCGTCAGGTGGAAAATGCTTTTTTTGGCGTTTACCCTTTATATGTAGTTAAACATTTAGCATAATTTAAATAAGAAAGCTTTCTAACTTT
Source organism: Cochliomyia hominivorax (assembly GCA_004302925.2). Taxonomy (NCBI): domain Eukaryota; kingdom Metazoa; phylum Arthropoda; class Insecta; order Diptera; family Calliphoridae; genus Cochliomyia; species Cochliomyia hominivorax. The sequence continues at coordinate 20,593,964 of PYHX02000413.1, read as the reverse complement.
AATAATCTTAAATACAAAAATAGATCAAAAATTTATTTCAACTTGAATATCTCTGAACTATAAGAGATAACTTATACATATAAGCATATAAATATATTTATAAGGACTGTCTTTATGCAAAATTTCTTCTGTCTCAATTCATAAATTTATTTTTAACGAATTTTCAAAGAATCGACAACCCGACTCTGGAGGATCACCAACCATGCCACTGACTACATAGGCCCTTATACTCCTCCAGATCAAATTCAAAAAACTTCACTTCTACAAAAAGTAAAATTTCATCAAGATATTTTAAACGGTTCAAAACCTACAGAATTAAATAAAAAAAATCGATTTGGACAAATTGACAGACCTCAATAACTCAACTTAAGATTCAAGAATTTAATCCTACTGATCCTTGAAATTTATAAAAAATTCATTTCCCGTTTAATAATAAACATAATAAAGTTAACCAGAAAATTGGCTTAAAATTAGTTTTAATGTGGGCGTGGCCATGTTTTCTTTTTTAAAATATCTTTTATATAAGCAGGTTAATGAACTTTTTGTAATATGTCTCTTTGTCACTGTAGCATTTTTACCCAAAATTATTTATTATTTGTATTTTTCTTAATTTCTATATATAACTTTTATTGAAAGTTCAATGGAGTACAACTTTTGAGGTTGAAAAATGATTTAAAAAAACTTTACTACCAAGAGAAGCTAAAAGTGTAAACTTTCATTCCATATAAACTGACGGTCCATTTTGGACCCATCTCTTGAACACTTTTTTATATGAATTTTACAAATATCGACCCATAATTTTCAATATCCTGCTTATAAGGCCCTCTAGGACAAAATACAGTATTTTAACCTTTTTTATGCCCCTCACAAATAAAACTCTTTTATGTTTATCAATCTCTATAAAACATATAAAAAAGGTTATTCTTCCCTTCTACTTTTACTATGAGGTTAAAGGATATTATTTAATGCCATTGATTTTCATTATCCTTTTTGTGTTGTTTGCCAATATGAAAAAAAAAAACGAGATAACCAAAAAAAGTGCTAAATGTTACAGCTTAAAATAAACTACAAAACTCATTTCCTGACAAAATAGTCACTTTACTCATAATAACAGGTAGTTATAATGTTTTATATAAAAATTATTGATTACTTCCGGTAAATTAAATCCCTCAAAATAAGAAGAAAAACAGAAAAAGGATTAATAAGTTTTTAATTAAAGGGGTGAGGGAAAAAGAAATATTGAAATAAAAATTAAACGTGAACATTTATGAAAATATGAAAAATTATATATAAATTTAATTTGTGAACTTCATAGAAAAAAATAAAATTTTCAGACTTTTTGAGGTAAACAGTGACTCAGTTCATTTTTCGATACCCTGATCTGTATTCCAAGCATGTTTCCAGTCTAATAGTGGAAAGAGCAGTAAGGATCTGGGATTTTAAAAGTGTAAGTAAAACATCTCATCAACTGCATTTTAAATCATTTCTGACCAATTTTACTAAGAGTCTGAATAAGAATCTGAACTACGGTTAACTAGAATCTGAACTTGAATCTAAATTAAACTTTGAATCTGAACTATGAAATACAATCGGAACTAGACTTTGAAGTAAAATTACAATTACAATCTTTATTATAATCTGAATTTGAATCTAAACTTGATTCTGAATTAGAATCGGAAATAGATTTTAGACTTGAAACTGAAATAGAATCTTAAGTAGAATCTGAATTTGAATCTGAACTGAAAATATGAATTAGAATCAAAACTGGAATCTGAAATAGATTCTCAGAACCGAAATAGATTCTCTACTACTATCTGAATTTAAATCTGAACTAGAATATTAATAAGAATCTAAATTAAAGTCTTAATCTGAAATCGGAACTAGAACCAGAACTAGAATCTGAATTTGTAATTAAATTAGAACCAGAAGCTGAACTAAAATATGCACTAGAATCTGAACTATAATCAGAACTGGAATCTTAAATAGGATCTGAATTAGAATCTGACTAGAATTTTGAACTGTAATATTAACTAGAATCTAACTTAGATCTAAAATAGGATCTTAAATTCAGATATAACTACATTAATAAAGTCTGAACTGCAATTAGAACTTGAATTAAAATCGGAAGTAGAATCTGAATTAAAATCTGTACTCTGATCTAAACTAGAATCATAATTTAGAAACTTAATTATATTAGGACCCAATTGCCTTGCTTTGTAGGTAATGGCTTTTTCGGCTGACTATAATTCTCTTCATTTCATTATTGACAAGCCACTTCTGATTCGCGAAAATCATCTTTCACAACCACTTTGAATTAGTCCAAGTTTTCGGAAAGCTTCTAATAACAATTGATGGATTTTTTTGAAAAAGAGAGAAGGACTATGCTGCAGTACATGTTTTTTGGACACAAAATTCGATATTTTATAGTGATTTAAAAACGGTGTTTAATAACATCTTGTAATCAGTCAAATATTGAATTATAGTGACAAATGTTTAGCCTTCGGAATGTCGACGTTTTAGGCATTTCTTTGTATCACATATAGAGAAACTTGTTCATTTGTTTTGTAATAATTAATTTGAAATTTTCGCATTTTCTATTATCACTGTTTTCTTTTTTTGCGTAACTCTAAAATGAAATATCTCAGACATATCAATATAAATTTACCTGTTAAGGATTTATTTTATTTCCTTAGGGTTCAAATCTTCCATTCAACTCACATTCAAATACCGTGCTTTTCTGTCCTTCTCTCACTCTTTCCTTTTCTCTTTGCTCTTCAAAAACCTTCACTATTTCACTCCAATTGCCTTTTTTTGGGGTTATCAATACACATCCAAACAAATAGTTATTAAAATACTAAATGAATTTTGAAAAACCGTTATTTATTGCTGCTGATGGCCTTTGCTGTTGTTTGTTTTATTGGCGTTTTCTAATGGGTTTCCGATTTTGATTTATAGCTGCAGGTTATTCAAGCTAAAAAGGAGAAAAATAGAAAAATAGAAAAAATATAAAAGTAACAACAAAATATATTTATTTTCTAAATTTCTTTTTTTTATTTGTAAATTTATAACAAAATTAAGTTTTATTTGTTAAAATTATTTTTTAAATATGTAAAAAAAATATTTCTTTTACCCACACACACATGCTCACTCTCAGAGAGAAATCTCTTGTGAATTTGGTAATCAGTTTGATCAATTTATTTTTCTTTTTATTTCTATTTTTGTTATAAAAAAGGATCTGATTTTGTTATCTCGTGTAACCACAAAGTATATAAGTCCTTGAAGTAAATAAAAATCTTAGATAACAAAGTATTGACAGTATTGTGGGACACATTATTTTCATTTCTTTTTGTAATTTTTATTAGGAGTTTATAGAGCAACACATAATTATAGCAACTCAGGGGATTTAACAGATAAAATCATATAAATATATAAAATCATATATTTTAAGGTTTCGTAGGAGATAGATTTTCTAACTTTATACACTTATTAAGAACTTAGTGAAAAATTAACTAGCACTGAACTAAAAATGAACTAGAACTGAAGTAGAGCTTCATTAGAACTGAAAAACTGAACTATAATTGAAATAGAACTAAACTGGAACTAAACTAGAACTGAAGTAAATTTAGCTAAAACTGAACCATAACTGATCTAGAACTGAACTAGAACTAAACTAGAACTAAACTAGAACTAAACCAGAACTGAATAGAACTGAACTAGAACTGAACAAGAATTGAACTAGAACTGAACTAGAACTAAGACTAGAACTAAACTAGAACTAAACTAGAACTAAACCAGAACTGAAATAGAACTGAACTAGAACTAGAACTGAACAAGAATTGAACTAGAACTAAACTAGAACTGAACTAGAACTGAAGTAGAACTGAACTAGAACTGAACTAAAACTGAACTAGAACTGAAGTAGAACTGAACTAGAACTGAACTAGAACTAAACTAGAACTAAACTAGAACTAAACAAGAACTAAACTAGAACTGAACTAAAATTAACTAGAGCTGAACTAGAACTGAACTAGAACTAAACTAGAACTAAACTAGAACTAAACAAGAACTAAACTAGAACTGAACTAAAATTAACTAGAACTGAACTAGTGCAGTTCTAGATTTGAACTAGAATTAAATTAAAATTGGGACTCCAGATTAACTAAAATCTAAATAAGAATCTGGATTTTATTGTTAACTGTAATTTGAACTAAAGTCTGAATTAAAAACTTAAATAAATATAAATTAGAATCTAAATAGAATTTGAAATTGAATTTGAATTAGAATATGAACTGGAATCTAAACTTGAGTCTGAACTAGAGTCGTGACTAATGTCTTGTCTAAAATCTGAATTAGAATCTAAACTGAAACTTTAATAGCATCTGAATTTGAACTTTTATCTAAATTGAAACTTACTTAGAATCTGATATTGAATCTGAATTAAAACCTTAATTAAAATCTGAACTATAATCTGAATGAAGATCTGAACTTAAATCTGAACTCTAATTCAGGCTATTTCCCAGTGCATATTATCAACGTTTTACGATATTTAAGACTATAACTTTATTTTATAAGACCTCTTTTTCCAATTTTCTAGCTTTAATATTTTCCAATTTATTTGAATTTGTTTATTTCCCTCTACTACATTCCAATTTTTTCTTTTATTCCTTTTAAATAAAAATATTAAATCAACATTTTATTTTATACTTAACAAATTAAATAAAAAATTCCAGCTTAATTGCTTAAATTACAAAATAATACAACTGGAAAATGCTCCATTTTAATCTTTTAAATTAAATAAATTGTGTATAAGAGTGAATGTGAATGAATAAATGAATGTGTGTCGGAGTGAGTGAGTGAGTGACTGGAGTAGGTGAGAGTATAAGATAATCCTTGTATACATAACGGTACATATAAATTGTATGTTGGATTGAAAAATTCTAGTTATTTTAATATTAAACAACAATTTTTTTGTTTATTTTCTGTTCCCCCTTTTAATACCTTGAAGTATATTTCTTGTTGTTTTTTATAAATAAAAAATACACACACATACATATAATTCCAGGGAATATAAATTTACTCATACTAACAGAGAACACGCACATACATGAGGAGTGTGTATGACAATGTTCTACAACATACATAAATATTCTACCATTGAAAGTCAATGTCATAGAATGTTGAACATATAAAACCCTGAACAATTGTACTAAAAGTTTTCAAGTATTTTATAGTATGAGATTTTGTATATGATGTTATGTTATTTGTTATGTGTGTACATGTGAATGTATGTATGTAAAATAATATCTACAAAATATTATAATTTAAAAAATATACATACTTGTACTCATATGTCTAACATACATCATTTATGTTAAAAAGAAATGATGAACATTAAATGAAATGTATGACATTCGTATATTTTTTTAAAGAGCATAAATCACAGGCATCATGGGAATAAAAACATAAAAGTCGAGAGAGATAGAGAGTCAAAAATGTCCAAATGAAAAAGCAAATTGTCAGAATATGAAATTTTATTCTAAAGAAAATTATAACCAGTTTTATAAAATAAACTTGTTATTGTTGTTGTTAATGAGAAAAAGGGAAATTGTAAACGTACAGTCCGAAGCAAAACTTTCTTTTCAGTACTTAATGGACAATCATTCGTGCTTTTATAATTTCATCCAAACCCTTTGGCATTGAGTGGACTAAATTTCTTGCAACTTTCTCCTCCATTTTCCTTTAATGCCTTTTGATGATCATATTAATTTGGAAAAGATCGCTTCTTGATCCGTTTTTCCCACAAATGTCCAGGTTTTCCCACAAATGGTCAATTGGATCGAAGCTTTCAGAATGTGCTCATCGACACCCGCAGATGACATAGAGCCCCCACGCAATTACCCTAACTCCGCTTTATTAACAGAAGGAGAACGATTTTCATTATTACGAAATATATTAAATTTGCTTTCATCGGAGAAAAGCCTCTGATTCTTAAATGTACTAAGTCTACTTTTAAACTCATTCGCATACTCAAACGTTTAATTTGGTTGTATTGAAGAGATTAGTAGTTATGTCTAGAACTGTAACCAGGCTCTTGCCGCACTATAGGAACAGTAAATGGGGTAAATATTTTTGTTATACTCCTGTTGGACTTTGAACTGTAATTCCGATAGATGTTTTTTTTTAGAATTGTGTATAATTATTTTGACAAATTAAAACTTTAGGTGATCTGGTTCTATTCGAACTTTGGCAACTTGATTCTCCTTTATAACGTTTACTACGCTTCTTATTGTGAAATGACTTCGTTTCATTATTTGACCTATCTGGGTCTTTGCCTCAAAAGAGCTTCCAACTCATCTGGTAGGAATGCAGAGCTCTCGGAATATTTGGTATGAAACATTAAAGCTTATGCGGATTTAAAATCATCCAAGACTCAAAAAAGCCGCTGCTAAAGATTTAGAAGCCAAAAATCTGCAAAATGAATGATAAAACTTTGTTCTGGCAGATTTTTCGTATCTTCCAGGATAAACTTTTTATGTTGATTGTGATCGATGTATTGAACGAGGTATGTTGACCCAAGAGCAATCACAGTTTCCCAAATATTCTTAGTATGTTAGGCAGTATGCAATTGCGGCAAAAGAAGCCAATTTTTTGTTGCAACAGTCTCTATAAATATTGAAATTAACATCATAAGACTTCATAATATGTCTTCTTATTTTTGACCAGACTTGATACCTGTCACTTTGGTAGACCAGCGCCTGAGTGGTACAAGAACAATAATGTGATATTTGTACCAAGAGAGACAAATCGTCCACACTACCCAGAGCTAAGGATAGTGGAGTGTGGAGATATATTAGGTTTCTGTTAGAAAAGATTTCAAGAGCACAAAAAAGGTTTCCAAAGGTGTGAAGATTTTTAACAGTTCGAGCTAAGTGACAGAAAACATATAAAAACGATTCAAAATTTCATCTTAAATTATAAAAAATTTATAATTTTTTATTGTAAATTGTTAATAATAATTTCAATCAAATAAAAGAAATTACAACAGTAAGTTTAGTGGTTGCGTTTTGAGAACATTTCGATCTCACTCCTTATTGTTTAGTATAATTTTCCACGGTTTCCCCTTATTTTCCCCCATGTTTGAAATTCTTAAATCATACATTCATTTCATTTCTTTCGCTTAGGAATTCGTTAACCCAAAATTATATGCCTGCGGTAATGAATTCTGTTATTTAGGAAAAAAAAATCTGAAAATTCAAAATATCTCAAATGAACTCTAATTAAAATAAAAGTAATAAACAACGTGAATAACAATAAATGACAAAAAACGTCTAAAATATAATTTTAATGAAATTTTCTGCTGATGGATTTAAAACAAAAGAAAGCAAAACGTAACGAAAAATAAGTAAAACGCTAAATTCGTCTATACCGAATCTTTAACACCCTCCACCACTATATAGAAGATAAATCTCTAGTTGTCTGAATTTCGATGGAATTGGTTTATATGAAAGTGGGATTACAAAGGAGTAATTAAACAAATACGGCCCGATGATTCTCAAATTGGTTTCATTTATTAAAGACAGTGAATCAAATTTAAACTATAACAAAATATGACCCGATACTCGTCAAGTTAGTAACATTCAAGATAGTTAGAGCAATAATGTTTGCCTAATTTCAATGAAATTGGCTTTATTTAAGTGTTTTATTAGCTCAAATTAGTCTTTCGGAAAGGGGCGTTATAAAGGAGCTATAGAAAAATATAGAGCGATATTGGTTAGATAGATAACATATATTCAAGACAGTTAAAAATTGTGATGAATTTAATAGAATGTGGGTTTTTGGAAGGAGTTTTATATGGGAGATATAATAAAATATGAATCGAGATTGTTCGAATTAATATTAAAGATCTTTATTTAAGAGTTTTATAAGCTAGAAATCATTTTCCGGAAAGGGGCCATATATGGAAGCAAAATCTGATAATGACCCAAAACAATCTTGTTTGCTTTGGATTTATATTAAAAATAAATATATTGGAAAATTCTATTAAATTATCCTGAAAATTGCGACCCACATCACACAAGATTTTAGGGTAAATCAAAATTTTGCATATTTCAGCATATAACTATTTTCTATTGATCCGCTTTTGATGATTTTTTTCTTTTTGAACGATGATGAGGAACCAACTCTATGTTCTAGTTAAATTTTTATTTTAATTCAGTTAAATTTTTGTTGAAAAATTAGAAAAGTTCTTTTTCGAAATTTTGAGATTGTCTCAGATATCGGTCTATAACATGAGGAAAATAATAAATAATAAGCCAAATTTCATTTAACTCGGGCAATTACTCTAGACGTGAAAATGTTCTAACAAACCAAACAACGGATTGATTTCATGCAAGAAGATATAGATTTTTGTGATCTGAAATGATTCCACACGAAATAATAAAGTTTATATACCCTCTACACCACTTGTGTGGAGTGGAGCGTATAAAAATAAATAAGAATAATAACAACAACAGCAACAAAAATATTTTTATTTGCATTTACATGAAAAGACACTGGAATAAAGCGAAACAAAAATTATAGCAAACGAGATGACGGGGGAAATGGAATAAAATGCTGCCCATTGTTGTCAAAACATGGTTGTAAATTAAGCAGTTTATTTCATGAAAATAACAACAACAAATACGAATGAATGAAAAATCTGTATTTGTAATGATTTTTGAAAAATAATAAAATTTATTAGGGTAAAGAATTATGTTTGATGTATTTTTTTTTTTTTCAAATTTTTAGAAAATTCTTGAAAATATTTTCGAAAATAAAAATTTTCCTCCGAAGTAAAATCAAAATTAATTTGATAGAAATACTTGATTAATTGAATTCACCTATTAAATGGAATCCACCTACTAAAAGCATCATTTATTGTTGAACAGTTGTGAGTACCTTAAGTGAATGTGTGTGAGTATAAGTTATTGTAGGGAGTATAGGAGAGGGGACGTATGATGAATTTTATTTTTATATTCACAACATAAACAACGTATGTTAATGAACTTAATGCGTTTTATTGGATGTATGTGTTACGCCTATTAAAGTATATTTAACATGTTATTTTGGTTAAAATAAGTTTTTATTTTAATTCGTGTCATTTTTATTTTCATCAGTGTTCTCATTTATGTATCCAATTTTGTAGTTTATAACAAAAAAAATTGTAGAAAAACAAAAATGTGAAAACAGGATTATTAAAAACAAAAATATACACATAAGTTAATGTATGTGAAGGATATATTATGTCAATTGATTGAAAGGAGGATGTGACAGAGTATGAAAGCTTCTATTTAGGCATCAGAGTTTTGTTCTATTTGCCAACAAAATATTTAAGGGAGATTCTGAACATTACCACTCTTTGATCATAACTGATACTAAAAATCGGATCTAGATACACAGTTGAAAATTTGAAACATAATGTTTAATATACAATATGTAGGAGTATTACGAAAATAGACAATATTTTACAGAAATATATAGAATAAAATAAAGATTAATAGCTTAAATTAAGAGTCAAGTTAACAAACTAGAGTGGAGTTTAAATAATAAAATTTGCAAACTAGACTACAGTCTAGTTTACAAACTAATTTAATTATGGTTCATGTATCACAAGTCACATGTCTTTTTGGCATTCCTTAGCTTTGTGTTCCTTTAATTCTACGCCACTTTTTTGAGAATTCAAATTTATTTTATATTTATCATTTGTTTGTATTTCTATACTTAAATATTTGTTTTCCTTATTATTTTTACAAACGCCCATTTATAACCTGGAATTTCTTTGTCCCTAAATGTTATAAATTTTCACATCTTACCGAATAATAGTTCACTTATTTAACAAAAGAATCGCTAAAATTTTTTGTCGTTTTTCTAAGAAATTGTATTTAACGGAAAAAGGAAATAAAACTATTTTTTTCTTATTTCAACTCTCACAAACACATTCAATAAATTTTAGAATAAAGTGCTCCGTATTAAATGAAGAAAAATTGTGTATGTGTGAGTGTGTATATACCAAAAATAGCATATTGAAGAAGCCTAATATAACATTCCTACTTGTTTTTAGTTTTAAGCTCTGCTTAAGTCATTATGCTTTCGTTTTGGTCATTATTTGAATAAATTTTACGAAGTGAGTCACCACAAGTTCTTCATTGGATTTAAGTGCTGTGTTCGTTAAACCATGATTAAGACTGTATTGCAACATGTACAATTATGTTATCTTGCTGGAATATCCAATCTCCATTCATTGTTTCATCCATAAAAAAGAGAAGAGCACCTAAAGCGGACGGAAAATTACCACGTATTCGTGAGATTTATGCATTTAAAAGTGATATTTGGAAGGGGTTTTATGGGACCTTTGAAATGAAATGGAACGTTTCACGTACAATTTGGCACATCGTTTTAAAATATTATAGGACTTATTTTTGCAAAAATTGAAATGGCTTTATATTTAAGGATTTAATGGACCAAAAACCTTATTCGTTGACATTTGTTTGGGGCCTTTATGAAAAAATGGACCGGTCATAACCAATTTCAGTAGGTGTCATCCATGGGCCAAAATAATACTACGTTCATTAAGATATCTTCATGCACAACCAGCCGGGAGGACGGACATGATTGAATCAACTCTTGAAGCGCTTCTGCTCTTTACAATTATCTGGACAAACGCATAATACCTCAACCACCTACGGTGATGTAGGGTACAAAAAGAAAAAAAGTGTAGAGTGTTTCTTAATTACTTTTATTGTTTTCAAGACTCTCTTTATTGCTGAGAACTAAGGATGCATTTGAAACTTATTTATCTCTAGACTTGAGTTCAGATCATGATCTATAATAAAATAGATTTATGAACTAAACTCCATATATATTTCAAATCACTTTACTAACAACAACATTATATTGAAATATATTTCCTTATGTTAACACTTCATATCCCTTTCCTGTTTGTGTTTCTTTCAAAAAAATAAAACAAAACAACGTTACATTTCCCATTTCCTGTTTAATTTAAAAAATATGTTTATTTTCAGAAAATTCTACGTTCTTTCAATTGATTTATTATATAAATTAAAAAAAATAGATGAAAATAAATATTAGAATTTCCCTTTTTTATAACAAATCGATTGTTAATGTTTCGTTATATTTTCTTTACGTGGAAAATGTTGAATTTATTAGAAAAGAAAAATAAAGCAGGAACTGCTATTGAAATAAGGAAACAAGATGTAGTGAATAGGGTATATTAACTTTGTTATTCCGTGTGTAACGCAAAGAAAAGGAATAATCTTAGATCCCATAATGTATATGTATTCCTGCATCTAATCAATATCTGAGTCGATTTAGCTATGTTCTCTGTCTTTTGTAGGCACTCTCACATCCCCAAAAATTGACAGAGCTGAATGAAATTTCGTCTGAATTTTCGCTATAGTCCGAGAGTTTTTTCTTTTTTAAAACCAGCAAAATCGGTGCATTGTATTAAAGATATACACCGATACCTGAGACAACTTTTAAGTTTAAGCAAAAAACTTTTGTAATATTATCAATTATAAATCAACAAATTATAATTAAATTATAAAATTATATGTATGTGTATGTGTAAGAAAACTTTTATAAGTACACATTTGTGAATGTATATTGTGGTGGAGGGTATTGAAGATTCGTCATAGCCGAATATAGTATTCTTACTTGTTATTATTTATTTGTATTGATGTTTCCATATCAACTCTTTGGTTTTGTATTTGTATTTTAACTTTTTGTTAACTGTTTTTTTTTATTTCCTTTTTAAAGAAATTTCACTTGTGTTAGTTGGTTTCTTTAACGATGTATTTCAAATGGATTTTAAGTGAAAAAATTCTAAGAATTTTTATTTTTTCGTAATGTTAAAGGTTTCACATCAATTGTATGCATTTTAGTTCAGTTTAATTTGTTGTCTTTTCAGAAATAACTTTGGGGAGTATTTACAAATATTTACTCAAATTCTCAATTTTCACAATATAACGTTAAACCGGTAAAACTGTATTCGAAAAAGGTTTTTGAAAAGCATATCTTTCGAATAACTCGAAAACCGGTTTCCTGAAAATTTGGTTTTTCTAATACATTAATCGAAACACACAGGAAACATTTAAAGTCAAAATTAAACATAGTTGATTTTAGATAATATTAATTTTTTCTCTCAATTAAAATTTAGATTTGGGAATGAAATTATATAATGTACGTATTTAACTAGTACAGACAAAAACCATATTTTTGACAGAGCTTATTTTGCAGTTAACAGCGCGCTGTTAATCATTTAACAGAAGTTCTTAAAATGACTGGTGTACTAAAATGGCCAACGTGAGCAACAGGATCTATGTCCCAAAAACTTATATCATGGAAATGGCTCTCCAAGGTGCTAGCCATTGGTCCATAACAACACACTACCAAAAATATAATTGGTATTCAATATATCGCTCTTTCAAAATATATGAAATTA
>PYHX02000413.1:20536707-20581365 GCA_004302925.2 Cochliomyia hominivorax | reverse complement strand
GATTAAAGTGGGATTTAAAATATATATTTTTTTAAATCTTACAAACTTAATACCGGAATTCCATTATCTGATGATCCTCGAAAAAAATGGTCCCATACGATCACAACATTCAAAGGACACAAATTAGACAGAATTGAATTTCAAAAACTTTTTAAAAATCTATGAAATTAAATTCAAGATTCTCGCTTTTTAGGAATGAAAACGAAGGATCTTAAAAGTGTTCTCTGTATAGTAAGATCTCTCCAAAGAGCTTTTAATTGACTGTGGACGATAGCGATGGTTCTTTGTTAGCGGGATTCCATGCAATGGTATTATGTTGTCACAACATCCAAAATCATCAAAACAAATCATAAGTGATCAACGTTCAATTTAAAAGTTTTTTTTAAATTCCTTAAACAATTAGAATTTTGGGATAATAACCAGAAGCCTTGATATAGTAGAATTCCATGTAAAGGTGTCATTGAAAGGAATTTATTTACTTTAATTTTAGTAAAAAAAATTTCTAAAATTTATATGCAAAAATCAAAACATTTCAAAAAATTTATTTTACAAAAACATTTTTTGTTTAAAATAATTTTTTCATAAAATAAACAAGGTTAATGCCAAATTTATGTTTTTGTTAAAAACATCTTTTTTTTAACGCGATTTCATTTAAAATGGTTGTAAAAGTAACAGAAGGCAACAGACGCACAGTGTTTCAAATGGAAATGGAAATGGAAATAAATCTGTAACTTCCCAACGGTGCGATTTTAATAAAACGTTTCAAAATTTTCCATATTTTATCTATTATTTCTCTAGACTTTTGTCTAAATCTTTCACTAAACATTTGTTTAGATTTGGACTATAAAACTTTGACCTAAAACTTTGTTTAAAATTTTATCTAGAAGTTTTCCTAGAACTTCTACTAAATAATTGTCTGGAAACTTGAATTGGAAATTTCACTAAAATATTTTCTACAATTTTCTTTGAAAGTTAGAAATTTTTCAAAAAAATTAAAAAATTTTCGATTGAAAAATTTGTCTTCAACTTTCTTCAGAATTTTGACTTAGACCAGAACTATACATCCCTGGAATTTTAAATAGAACTTTGTTTAAAACTTTGCTTTAAGACAGAGCTATAAACCAGAGAATAAAACATTGTTTACGTTTTAACTTAGATTTGATTAGAACTTTCGGAAGAAGAACCTTCTACAACTTCATTGCCTGGAACTTTGTCTATAACTTTGTCGGTAAATTACAGCAAAATCTTCATTGAAAACATAGTTAATTTAACATTGACTAATGTTAATTCGGTTAAACTGAAACGTTCTTAAGTTTGTGGTGCGAAAATGTTGAATTAAAATTTTTTATCTATGAAGAAAAATCATAATTGCATAAATGTTAAATTAACCTTTTTTTAATAACAGAAATCTGAATCGTTTTCAATTTTTTAAGGGTGAAGAACTTTGGAATCTTGTGGACTGATCCCCGTTAGGTTCACACATTTCAAATTCGAAACTTAAACTCCCCTACACTTCTACTATCACCATGTGAAATTTCATTAAAGTTTGTCCATTTCATTTTTAATTTGAAACACTGTGAGACGCAACAAAATAAATAATTTGAAATAAACAAAAAAGATACGAAACGTAAATACGTTTAATTTGGATTTTGAAAATAACAAAACAAAAAAAAATATTAAATGATTTTATTTTCTATTTAACTAGAAAAAATTTATAATTTATTTTCAATTGAATTTACGAGAGAAAAAAGTAAGAAATTGTTTTTTTTGCCTTTAAATTGTTTCATGATAATAATGATGATGAAGATTTTCATTCATTAGATCATTATTATGATATAAAATAACACCATTATAGGTGATGGGGTTAATATGCGTTTAAGCAGTATTTTGTAACGGACAGAAAAAGTAGTCCTATCGCCATTTTTAAATAAAGCGTTCGACTCAGAATCACATCCTAAGTCGATTTAAGCTTGTCCGTCCATCCGTTCGACCGGCTGTCCATGTAAAGCTTGTTCTAAAAGTACAGATCACAATTTTGAAAATGTCGGAATGAAATTTGGTACGTACTATTATTTTGGTCCAAGGACGATGCCTATAGGAATTGGTTATGATCGCTCCCTTCGGAATATAATTTTTAGTCCATAAAATTACTAAATATAAAAATGAATTTAACCATTATTTGCGTAAAGCAAGTCTTGTTATATTCTTAAATGATTTACCAAATTATACGAGGATCGGTCCATTATTTGTCAATACAACCATTCAATCAATCTTCCAAATAACACTTTCACATATACGTGGGTTTCGTAAAAATATTTGGTCATATTAAGATAAATAAAAGCCAAAATCGCTGTGCGAAATTAAACGAGGGTCGATCCATATTATTTGCTAACTTTCATATAATCCTCCAGTAAGAAATCCCTTTTAAAACGTATAAATTTCACATAATTCATCATAATAATAAATGGCACACATAAGCATATATAACAAAAGTAAGTTATACGAGGGCCGTTCATAAATTTTTCATAGCAGAAATTTACAATCAACAATGTGGTGTAGGGTATTACATAGTCGGGCTTGAACGACTTTTACATTTTTACTTGTTTATTTTGTATCTTTTTTAGTTAGACAAACAGGCAGCAATAACAACAACAACAACAACAGCAACAACAACAACATTTACTATTTGTTTAAAACATGACGGAAATATAAAACAAAAATAAATATCCCAGACATTAAATACATTTTATTGTAAACATTTTAAATACTTTTTTTTAAAAATTTTGTTTAAATTTTCAAAAATAATTTAATTGAAATTACAATTTTGTAATAGAAAACAATTTCAGTACACTTTCAAAAATTTCTTTATAAAAAAATATTTAGAATTATTTAAATTTTTTTTAAATGTTTTTTCTATTAAAAACTTAATAGAATTTTCTACAATTTTGTTTGAAAAATTCTTAGAGCAACAAATTTGAACTTGACCCAAAACAAAAATGAAAAAAAAAAAAAAAAAAAAAAAAAAAAAAATTATTTAAATATATTAAAATTTTAAATAAATTATGTGACTTAAATAAATCTAACTCATTAATTTAAACGACTAGAAAAGCACCCTATTTAATTAAATTTTTATTAAAACACAAATTAATTTCAATATGACAACAGCTTTACATTAAATTGATGTCAAGTGTTTGATAACAAACAAATATTTAATATATTCTATAAATTCGATTTCTATTTTTTTCAGAAATAATTAAAAAAACTGAGAATTAAATTTTAAAATAATGTCCTTCAGACATTTTGCAAATCGGGTCAGATTTATTTTTTCAAAACCTTCTTTAAAGCTTTAAAGTATAAACGAATTTAAAAAAAAAATTATAAAATATATAAAAAAAAATTTACGACCTTAAAATGGCCACTCAAATAAAAGCTGAGAATGTAAAGAAAATTAAAAATATATATTTTTTGAGTTTACAAGTTATAAACCCCAAAAAGTGTCCTTTCAAAATTATTAATCTTCTTTCAAGTTGTAAATTTTAAATAATTTAAAATTTATATTTCAGAAAATTTTAAAAAAATCTTATAAAATCTCTGGAAATAATAGTGATGGACCTAAGAAGTATTTTTCATATATTGGTATAACAAACGAGGTTCCGTTTTCTCTCAATGTTCGAAATTCTTCATAGAAGTCATAATTTGTTAAAGTTAAATTTAAAAAAAAAATTAGAAAATCTCAAAATCTCAATTTCAGAAATTTCAATTTCTAACTGTTAAAGCGATGACTCTCTGAAGTATTCCCCATAAAGGAATCACCACTTGATGGTTCCTATAGTCACAATATCAAAAATTCTCCATAGAAATCATAATTGGTTGAAGTAAAGTTTCAGACATTTTGAAAATCCCATAAACTCAATTCGGGAAGACTAATTTACGGGAATGATAGCGATGTTCTCCACAAATATTTTCCTTACAGTGGGATTCCATTTAATGGTTTCAAATAGTCTCTCTGGGGCCAAAGTTCTCCACATAAGTCATAATATCAAGAATTTAAATTTCAACAAATTTTTTAAAATCTCTCACACTCTATTCTGATAATTTGACTTTTCGGGCATGGTAGTGATGATCCTCAAAGGTAAAATCGTTAGTTCCATGAAGTCACAATGTCCAAATTCATCCATAAAATTAAAAAAGTAAAAGTGTAATTTAAAAAATTAAAAAAAAAAACTTACAAACTCATTTTCGGAATTTCTTTTAAGGGGTCTTAATAACGATGATCTCTAAAAATATCCATACGAGAGGCCTATATGGTCACAATTTTCAAAATTCAGCTTAAAAGTTGTAATTTGTCAAAGTTGTATCAACAATTTCATCAATCTGAAGTTTGAGAATTGTTTTTTATATCTTTGGAACATAATTTAGGAATTAACCGTCTGAGATTTATAGAAAAGATTCCCGGAATATCAGAATATCTAAAATCCTCAAAAAGAAAAAAAAAAAAAAAAAAAAAATCATAATTTGTTAAAATTAAATTTTAAATAATCTCATAAAGTTAATATCGCATTCAAAACATAATGGCGAGGCATTTATGAAGTATTATCCATATAGCAAGAATCCCATGCCATGGATCCATATGACATAATGTTTCAAATTTTCCAAAAATGTCATTATTGGTCAAGATTACTAAAAAAGTAAATCCACAAAATCAATTAATTCAATTTTTTGGGAATACGAATTTTAATTCCAAAATTCGGGACTGCAAGCGATCTTCCTTAGAAGTGTTCTTCAGAAAGCGTGATTCTATTTGCGGGTTCCATATGATCCCAATACAAAAAAAAGAAATTAAATTGCACGAAATTAAATTTTATTTTTTTTTTAAGATTAAATTCAATTCGGAAACTACACTTTTTGGAGATGGACCTCAGAACTTTTCTAATTATAGTGGGATCCCATATGATGGACCCATAAATTTACAAGGTATAACATTGTTGATTGAAGTCATAGAAAGCTAAAATATCTCGGGGAATAAAAATAAAATATAAAGTTTTTTGTAAATCTGGCGCTAATATTTTATGGGTTCATAGTCCCTTTGGACTTATTGACAAATATTTCAGTCTATAATATTCTGCAATATTCCAGCTGTTCCTATGACAAATTTTAAAATCGATTTAGCCTTTAAAACACAAATTTTAAATTTTAAAAGGTTGGTTTAAATTTTGGTATATAACTTCGATTCTACTAAACCGATTTTTTTAGTTTTCGGTAGCAAATAGATTATTAGATTATAACCAAATATATAGATCATTTTTATTTAATTTGAAAAATTCCTTTGGAAATGAGAGACATTACAAAGAGTAAGCAGTTAAAGATGGAGATGGAGACTGTTCCGTAAGAAGGTCTATAACTGTATTTCTATTAAACCGATTTCTTTGATTTTAAATATCAATATTCTTAAGAATATAAGAAATAAAGTGGTTGAATTTCTAAAATTGAACTTGGACAAGGATATCAGACAAAGAGGCAAATGCCATAAAGTGAAAAGCTGTTCGAATTTATTAGGATTAAGGCATTTTAAATGGACTGATCAACTTAATTTCTTAGAAACTGATGCTGTAGGGTATTCACACATTAAAAAAGTTCTATAAAAAGAAGAAGAAGAAAAGTGTATTCAAAACAAAACCATAAATTTATTTCATTTTGTCTATAAATATTTTTTGTTTCAAATTTATTTTTTAGTTAAAATTAAAAAAAGAAAATAAAAACAAAAACAAACACTTTTTTTGAAAAAAAAAATATTCTTTTGTTTGTTGTTTTTTTATTATTAACCCAACCAACTATTTGTTTTAGTTCCAATTTATTTATTTTTTTTATAACGGACTTGGCAATTTTTCAAAATTTTATTATTTTTTTTTATAAAAAATTATGTTTTTTTCCAAAAATTTTTCGATTTTTTTAATAAAATAATAGAAAAGCAACACAAATTCTTATTCTAATAAATTAAAACATTTAGTTTTGTCACGATTTCTTTGTCTCTGACAAACATTTGTTTAAATAATCCCCTGATTTAGTATTTCCTTTCGAATTTCCAAGTTCTTTTTTTTTTCAGACTCTCAAAATATGAGAATGATGTCAAAAGGGTCGGACGATCGATGTTCTGTCTGACAACCCGCCTTTTTTTTTGGCGCTATATATTTTTTTCCATTCTTTCAATTAATAATCATGCGATTTAGACATTTTGGGCGGTATTTTGTGAATTTGTTGTTTGTTCTGTTTATTTTTAAATAAAAAGAACTTTTTAGATGAAAACAATAATTTAAGTTAAAAATCTTTATTTCAAAACTGAATGAAAAACATGAGAAAAAAGGATGAAAAGTGAAAATATTGAAAATATAATGAAAATCAAGTAAAAATAAAAATAAAGTCGGTCAAGACCAACTATTTAATACCCTACACAACATTGTTGTTAGTAAATGTATGCTGCAAAAAATTTATGAACAACCCTCGTATAATTTGCTTTTCTTATTATTCTTATATGTGCAATATATTAATGTTTTATATGTGACAATTATGCGTTTTAAAGTGATTTTTTTCTGTAGGGTTATATGGGAATTAGAAAAAACTATGGATCGATCCTCGTTAAATTTCACACAGCGATTTTGGCTTATTGTTATCTCCTATTTGACTAAATATTTTTACACTTCCCAGGTATATATGCGATTTATGAGATTCAAAATGATATTCGGAAGGGTGGTTGTATGGGACCTATAAGGAATAATGGATCGATCCTCGTATAATATGGCATATCGTTTTAGAATATTATATAACTTAGTTTTGTAAAATTTTGGTTAAAATCGTTTTATATTTAAAAATTTTTATGGGCTAAAAACCCTGTTCCAGGGGCACATTTCTACGGGCCATATATGCAAAAATGGGCCAATCGTAACCAATTTCAATAGGCATCGTTCTTGGGCCAAAATAAAAATACGTGGCGAATTTCATTAAAAGTGGTGGTATGACTATATTTTTCTCCAGGCCAAAGCGACAATCACACTGAATGAAATGAAATTCTCTGGTCAGATATCTGTTACATCATCTAGAACTTTACATCTTTATGTAAGAGGTACTCTCAGTCGATCAAACTAAAGATTCGAATTCAATCATAAACATTCCGATTGTTTAAACTTTTCCATGAAAATTTGATGCCCGATATCTGACATACCATCCAATACTAGAAACATCAAAAGACAATGAAGAGGGCAAAGTGGTATCTGTCCTTGAAATGCTACCAGATTAAATACCACTTTTCTTGGTAGTTTTAATCGTATTCTAAAATATTTTCTAGAATTTTAAGTATGAAAACAAATTCTTGTAGATTTGCCTCTGATAACTGAAGTATTATTTTTTTTTATCTGAAATATCAAAAGATCGTTAAAGATTTCATGAAGATTGATCAGATCAGTTGGTGGCATTTCATCGTTATTTAATAAAATAAATTGGTCTACTGCATTGTTTCTATAACTGAAAACCCGCTGAAGAACCCATATAATTTGGATATTAATTCATTGAAATTCTATTCTACATTTGAATGACATTTTTCTTGACAGTTTCCGATCCGATATCTGAAAATTGAAATATTAAAAAATCGTTTAGGCTTTCACCATTTATTAAAAGCTTTGCTGGATATATTTCGATCAAAGTTATAATTTTAATTTTTTAAAGTTATCACAGATTTTCATGCTCTCCGTTTGTAAGGCCCACAAGAAATCATCAAAGAACCAACCGGTCAAATCGGAACGGTGAAAACAGTAATTGGTGAAAAAGTCATTTTACTGGCATTCTGTTTGAACGTTTTGAACCCTCTACAGGTTTAGATCTACATGAGATTTGATGCATGCCATTTTGTTTAAGTTTGATCATGTTTGGTTCGATATTTCTGGTAGCTCCCATACAAATTTTCTCCTAGATTGCGGTTTAAAGCTCAAAAATTTCACAGTTATGGACATATTTTAAATCCACATGCCAAATTTCAAGAAGATCGCTCTACAAATGACCTTAAGTCCCTCATGAACCCACTTCTGAAAACCACTTTAAATGCAGAGACAAACAATAAAATCTATTTCGACGAGGGTCGTTAAATATTTTTTTATGCTTGCATCATGGTGTAGAGAAGATATGGTTATGCTGGATCCACAATTAAACTTATATTTTATTTAATATCCATATGCTGAAGTTATTTAAATTTTCTTTGAAAGTTTTATGTCCTTTAAAGGAAAATCTGATCCGATAACAAAAAAATTTAAGAAAAAGTTCAGGTCATTGTGGTCTCTTATATCACAAGTATATTGAAAATTGGTCATTAATTTGTGCTTTAAAAATCTTCCTAAAGATTTTCAAGACTCTTTTTTTAAAACTTAATTATCCTGACGACTTAAAAAAAGCTTAAACCTATAAAAGAAG
Source organism: Cochliomyia hominivorax (assembly GCA_004302925.2). NCBI lineage: Eukaryota > Metazoa > Arthropoda > Insecta > Diptera > Calliphoridae > Cochliomyia > Cochliomyia hominivorax. The sequence goes on along the minus strand of PYHX02000413.1, from coordinate 20,572,911 downwards.
GGGAAAATACGTAAAAAATCGTGGAAAATGTTTAAACACTTTTCTATCTCTCTCTTTTTTATTACTTTTTCACTTAAAAAATTCTGTACAAAACATTAATTTTTATTCGATTGTTGGCAACAGAAAGTATAAAAAGTAAAAACAAGTAAAAATGTAATAGTCGATTAGGCCCGTCTATGGAATACCCTACATCACATTGTTGGTTGCAAATAACAGCTTCGAAAATTTTATGAACGACACCCGTTTTTCTGATGTATGATTCAGTGTGAAATACATTATGACGATACTCACATTTATGTGAAATTTGTGCGTATGCAAATGGACCGGCCCTCTTATAATGTGAAACATGGGTGTTAGATTATATTTATCTTAATTCGACTTGTTGCAATTACAATACCAACGTATATGTGAGATTTATAACCCTCAAAGTGGTATTTGGTTGGGGGCTGGTATGGGACCTATGAGTATTAACATCGCCAATCTTCGCTTAATTTGGCTGATCGTTTTAGAATACTAAAGATTTAATTTCTGTTGTATTTCTTTATAAAAAGCTTTATATTTAGCGCTTTTATGAGTTTAAAATGTATATCCGGGAGGACATTTGTATGGGAGCTACCTGAAGTATTGAACCAATATGACCAATAAGCTTCTTCTTTAGTCCAAAAAAATAATACGTAACGAATTTCATTAAGATTTTATAAAAAATTTGGACCTGTAGAGTGCTTATAACGTTTACATGGACAGCAAGCCGGACGGACAGACGGGCATCATTAAATCGACTCAGAAAGTGATTCTGAATCAAACGATATACTTAAAATGGGGTGTAACACCTCTTTTCTTCACTATGTTACAAACATCAGCACTAACGTATAATACTCCAACCACCTACGGTGGTGTAGGGTGTACAAAAATAATAAAAAAGTAAAGCTGCTTAAAGGAAAATTTTTATGAGTTAAAAGGGAGAGGGAGAGAGTGAGGAATAACTTGGAAAATGAAAATATGTTGGAATTCCATAAAATTTCATGTGATATATAATATTGTTCTTGTTGTTGTTGTCACTACTGCATGTGGTTGCCACAAACAAAGAATGTAAAATAAACGTTAATACACTGCTTCTGCTGCTATTTTTTGTATTATAGTTTTATCGACGTTTTACACGGATGACTAAATCAATTGATTGATTTCTCAGGTGTGCTGAGTCTGACAAAATTCGTTTCATTTTTATAGTGATTTTTTTTGTTTCATTCGCATTCTTTTTTATATCAACAACAGAAAAAAACACTTTTATTTGAAAACAGCAGAGAAGCGAAAAAACCACAGAACGCAAAAAAAAAAAACTTAAGAAAACAACAAAAAACCACAAAATCATGTTGAGCGGAAAGAAAATATTGAGGAATAAAAATATTTAGATGAAATAAACTTTTTTTTACCCTCCACCATCACAAGTGGTGACGCGGGTATATTAACTTTGTCATTCGGTGTGTAATGCTTAGAAAGAATCATCATAGACCCCATAATGTATATAAATATTCTTATATCAAATCAAAATTTTAGTCGATTTAGCTATGTCTGTCTGTCTGTCTGTTCTTGGCTCAATGAAATTTGTGTAGTTGTTAGAAGTTTCCTATTAAATGTCAGTAAAGCCGGTTCAATATATTAAAAGATTAAGAACGATATCTGAGGAGTGGAGAACTTTCGTAAAATTGCCGTTTCAAAAATTATCGAAATCGGTTCAGTAGAGAAAAGGTTTTAGCTAAAAACATTACCAACTTTAAGACTCATTAAATGTTCTTGTGTTATATTTATGGCATACGTTTGTGTGTATATGTGTGAGCGTATATGTAACACATATACACATTTGTGGTAGAGGATATTAAAGCTTCGACATAGTCGAATATAGAATTCTTACTTGTTTTATTATTATTTCTCCAAAAGCAGAGGTTCTTAAGAGTCTTTTATTTGAATCTAGAAAAAATGAAAATCTGGCATCCCATTTGGGAATCTGTGATTTGCGCTTGTTTGTTTCCTTTAAGATTTAAGTCATTTACCATAATGACTCCTATTCTTGTCATTGTTTTGTGTTTTGAGTTCTTATATCAATTTCTTACTTTAATTTAAGTGGATTTCTTATGAGTTTTCATTCTTCTTTTATTCCCGATTTCTTTGTTTTTTTTTGTTGTTGTGTTTTTATCTTTATTGGATTCAATAATTTAGTTATATGAACTGAATCATTCAATTCCATTTATTTTTAATGTTGTTAACAAATTGTGGTTTGTTGTAACAAATAAATGGTTTATTTACTTTTCAATATTTTATTCAAAGAGATCATATTTCCTTTATGTGGCAGATATCACGCCCCCTAATTAACAAACGTTTCAAAAATTTAAAAAAAAAAAACGTGAAAAAATCTAAGATATTTTTTGCTACTTTTAATTCTAAATGATGTTTCAGATATCGGACCAGAACTAGCAATAGATAAAGCTATTGAAACAAGGGAAATTTTTATATTAGTTTTTAGAGGTCTTACAGTAGAAATGATATTTTATATATATGGGGTATTCCTAAAATTTGTTTTGATTATAAAACAATTATGTGGGGTCTTCAGTGATATTTTATCGATCAATAAATTACGTTTAAAAATCATAAAAGAAACATTTTAAGTTTTTTTGGGAGTGTCACAAATATACACACATAATTCTGTTAGATCTCAGCGATATTTTCACACGTCAGAGGATATTTGACGATAATTACCGTTAGTTTGTAAGAAATCATATTGCCTCTCAGACAGAGGAGAATAATTCAGATAAAAATTTTGTAGCTTTTTAACCGTTAGAGATATCTAAATGATATCTCACATGTTTAGAGTTGAGGTGTTTGATGTTTATTTCATACATTTCTGCGGGAAACGATACAATTCGTAAATCATTTTTGGAGGATCCCAAATAGGCAAGTGGGTCGAGTTCTTACAGAGATAAAAATTATCTTAAATGTAAATGTTTCGAAATTATTGCTCTTACGAATTCTCTATATTGAATCAATATAAATCCATGTTGACATAACATTGTAAAATGTTAAAATAACATTAAATATGATGTTAATTTAAAGTGATTAAATCATAAATAACATTTTACCAATAATAATAGTTGAGATATATTATGAAACATTGTTGAACTTTAATTTTATTTGCAGAGTTGAGTCCATTGATAATGTAGTGTTCATTAAAGAATACCGAAAGTGTTAAGTATGACGCTAGTAGAATGAAATAGCTTGAGTCATCAGTATTTTTTTGTGCCCCTTTAATGACAAATGTAAATATCATCCTTTAAAGTTACAAATTTGAGAATATAGAATTCGCGACTTATTTTAATCACACTATATTTAATTGGTACACTTTACTAAGTAGAACGCATTCTGATGACGGCTGCTACTCCGGGGCTGCTTGTACCATACATAACCCGTTCAGAATTTTTTCATGAACACTATATTATCAATGGACTCAACGGCCAGCAAACTTAATAGCGATAATTTAAAATTTAGAATTAACGTTTAAGTATATTTAAAAATTGACATTGTGCAATATTATTTTAACTATGAAAAATGTTAATTTACAATTTTATTTTAACATGACTAAATGTTGAATTTAATTTTAAAGGAAAAATATCATTTCTGAAAATAAAAAAATTAAATCATTTAAATGTTAAATTCTATTCTTCTTCTATTTTTAAAAACTCCAGACATTTTAACAGAAGTATTGAAATATTTATAGACAAAAAAACACTTAAAACAAATTCAAATGTCTAAAATCAAATCCCTTGATTTATTTAGAAAGAACTAACACAAAAATTTCGTTTTTAGCCTTTAAAAATTCTAAAACTAAATTTAGTTAATTGTTTTTTTTACAGAAAAAAACAAAAATCAAAGACTCTCAAAGAAATTTCGTGTGTCTACCAAAATCTAGAAAGAAATAATAAAAGCACTATAATTCAAACAAATCAAAATGCTGCATTCGGCTATGACGAATTTTCAATACCCTCTGCCACAAATGCGTGTGAAGTATATACATTATATACACTCATAGTCGTATACAATATTTAGAAGTTTTGACAATTTTATGAAAGTTTTTTGCTTGAATTTAGAGCTTGCGTCAGATATCGGTCTATATATTTTAACCTAGTGAACCGATTTTATTAAATTTAAAAAAGGAAACTTTTCGGGACTATAGGAAATACTCAGGCCAATGTACATGGAATTCTGCGGATGTGAGCGTGCCAATAACAGACAGACGGACAGACAGATGGACATAGCTAAATCGTCTCAGATTTTGATTTAATGCAAGGATTCTGAGATGATTCCTTCTAAGCGTTACACACGGAATGATAAATTTATTATATTTATATTACTATTTGTGCTGGTGAAGGGTATAAAAATTTCCAGTATTACAAAACTCACGATGACATTTGTCCAACAAATGTTATTGTAAAAATGAAAAAACTCACAAAAAGAAGACTTTTCTAAGAATTAGACTAAAATTTCATTTCTTTTTTTTTGGATTTTGTTATTTACAAATATTTCAGTCACTCGTTTTTGTCTGTCATTTAGTCTAATTTTTCGCTTCAAATTTTTTTTTTGTACTGTAAAAGTGAAATTCGAAATAGAATTTGAAATTCAAAAAAAAAAGAAAAAGAAAAAATTGACTAGAAAACACAACATTTTGACGGATGGCACACGCTCTTTTCAGAATTGTAACAAAAATATACAAAACATTGTTCACGCAATTGAGCAGTCACCAGTTGTGGTGTGATGGCCGGCCGCTCACTGCAGTTTTTTTCTATTTTTTCAAAATTTTCTCAAAAATGTCTTTTGTAAGTGAACAAAAGCAGAATTGAAATTTATTTTCATTTTTTTTCGAAATAAAAATTTATTTTCATTTCAATTCGTTTTTTTTCTTTAGGCCGCCGTGTTATTTTCAAGTATTGAAACAACAATAACAACTACAACGAAAAAATGTTCGTTCATGCTATAAATTTTGGCCCATAAGTGCATTAGAAACATAAATAGATTTTCTTAAGTAAGATTTTATGCATAAAATTCTACAATTTATGGGCATTTTAAAGTATTTTGAGAAGAAGAAGAAGATGACGAGAAAAAAGCCTCCAAGAATTTTTATCTATTTGTGATTTTTTTGTTTGTTTCTTTCGAAATAAAACAAATTGCGTGCCAAATAATTTTAATGCTACAAATAATGTCTTTTTGCGCGATTCTATTTTTTTGTAAATTCAAAACTAAAAAAAAATTAAAAAGAAATAAATTTTTAAAATTTGATTTTGAATAGAAATTTTTAATTTTACAAAAAATTACAAATTTTAAAATGTAAATTATCAGGTCCATAGTGCAAAATTAATTTATGAAAATTTTTATTAAAATTTGCCTAAAAATGGCGAAATTGTGTAGAATTCAATGATATTTGATTAAAATAATGTTTCAATTATGTTTCAGTAAACCGGTTTTCGAGTTATTCGAAAAATAGGCTTTTCAAAAAAACTGGTTTCGAATACGGTTTTATTTTAAAAATCGCTTATCCGGTTTTTAAAAATTTTGAAGAAAACAATTATTATCTAGAGTTTAATCAATAAAAACATATTTCGTGTAATGACCTTTATAATAATAAAGGTCATAAAGGTCATACAGGTTATGCCTTAATGGAAAGGGATATAAAAGTTTTTTGTTAGTGTTTTTCGGTATGGCCCTCTTTAGATTCACAAAGTTCAAACTTAAACTTGCCTAGACTTTGGCTGTCACTGAAATCGTTGAAATCTCACTAGCTGTTTTGTTAGGTCCATAGTGCTACATAGTGTTATGACTAAGATTCGAATTTATAAAAATCGATTAAAAACAATGGTCTTATAAAAAAATTTTTTTGGAACTTGATATTTATACTCTACATTACTATAAGTGGTTGGGATTAGTCAGCTGCCTAGACAATTTGACAATGTTGTCTAGGGAATTGACTTTGAGTCGATCTGTTTGTATGTCTGTCCTGCAGGTAGAAATTTTAGAGATTTGTTAACAGATTTAAGTAAAATTGATATTTTGTGTTAAGCCTCTTCAAATATCAGCCATACAAATTTCATCCCCGAATACCCATTTCTGATTAAATTTTTTCTGAATCGGTTCAGATTAAGTTTAAATAGATTTTGATTTATTGCATTTAATTTTATTTTAGAAAATTTTTTCATTAATTATTTTTTTTTCAAAAAGGGACCCAGGAACACTGGGCCTACAAATTATTGTCATTCTTTTGTAGGACCCCTAAACTAAAAATAAGTTTTTTTCTCTCTAAGTAGAAAACTTATTAGTTTTAAAACTTATTTTTTCGCATTTTGTTATTTTTTAATAAATTGTTTTTATAATTTTAAAATTAAAATTAAAAAAAATATATGTTTAACATGATTTGTGATCTTGTTAAGAACGCTCAATTAACCTTGAAGTGAAAATTAGTGAATAAGAAAAAAAAAATACTAAAATTGAAAAATTTTGAGTTTAATTTAAAATAATTAAAAAAAAAAAACAAATCTTTGTCATTTAGTCATTATTGTTTCGAAAATCTAAAAAAATATTTAATTTTTTTGAAATAAAATTTTGAACAACAATTTTCTAAACTGTCGAATTTATGGTCTTTTTGTTTGAGGGTTAAATGATTGAAGAAAATCATAGGAGAATGTGTCAAAAGGATTTTTCTATTTATATTTTTTTTTAATCTAAAGAAATGTCAGTTCTTTCATAAATTCCGTTATATATAAAGACAAAAAAATATTTTTTGGTTAATATTCCAGTACACGAAGTTATTCGCCTCATAACACAGACACATAACACGAATGTCAATAAATCGAAATGATGAAAAACATAATTTAACTCTCAGTAGCAGAGTTTCATATGAAAAAATTTATAAAAATAAATCTATAACTTCCGAACAATTAGTTCCATATCATGAGATGACATATATTGATAGCAGAGGTGTATACAAGTTTTAGTTTTTAGTTTGGATTCTGTAAACCTAATGGAAGCCACACCACAGGGTTCCACATTTATATACATCGCATCATAAATAAAATAAAAACGTTTCAGATTTCTTATATTCAAAACGATTTTTATGATTTTCATATGAATTCTGCTGGTGAGGACCTTATCACATGATAAGAGAGAGAGAGTTTCAGAGATATTTAGCTTCAAAAATTTAGTATTTTTTCTTTAAATTTTATCTTGGTGAAATTTTTATGCTTTAGCGGGTCCAAATTTTATTCGACTAAAATATTTTTTTATATTTCTGAGAACTAAAAACGAAATTTTGTAAATAACATATTTTTAAAAATATCTTCATAGAATCAAAAGTTATAAGCCGTTAAATTTGAATTTTCGAAAAATTACGATTTTCGCCGATTTTTTTTTTTGCCCGAAAAAAGGAGTTAAACTCTTTTTGAGTTAATTTTTTTTTAACTGAAACACTAGTTTTTAGAGTTTTGAGAAATGCAAAAAAAGTTAAAAAAAAAATTTAAGATTTGGGAAAACTAGAGTTTCCCCAATTTGACCTATTTTCTCTTATAACACTCCAATTTTTGGCTTTTTTCTCAAATCAAAAAGCTGGAATTTAAAAAAAGTTAAGCTTTTCACAAAGCTTGATATGTTCTTGAATAATTTTCACACCCCGACATTGGTTGGGAATATACAACAACAAAAATAAAAAATAACATGTTTGGGATTTTTTTAAGATTTTTGGGAATTACGGGATTTCATTTTCAGAAAACAAAATAGTGTAAATCGATTTCAGTTAAGTAACAAAAGATCGATATTTCTCTAAGAAATGTTGAGGAACAAAAATTTTATTCGAAAATCAAAATTGAAAAAATTTTAGAAAAAAACTGTTTAACACTTTCACATCTCTTTTTCACAAAAAGCGTCAATTTTTCATTATTATCAATAATGTCATTCATTTTTGTAAAGTAGACAATATATCAGATCCCATTCAAAAACTGTTCGAAAAATTTAGATTAATTTTGATTCAATTTTTTCATATCGATCTGTACGATCGTGCTATGTCTGTCTAAATAGTTTGTATAACTTCGTATGCTGGAATATTGTTTGGCGATCCAAGTTTAGACTCAACAAAGTTTCTAGTAATTTATGTACAAAATTGAGTGAATACGTGAGTGAAAAAGACTTTATTTTTAAAAGTCGCTAACGACAGTCAAACAGTGGGTCATTCATTCAAATCCCCATAAACAGTACTTTTTCATGTGAATGCATTTTATTTATATTATTTCCATATGTTTAATCTAAACATTGGAATTTTTTTATATTCAATATCTGTTTATTTTATTTATTTTCTTTTTTAATTTTTTTATTTGCAATTAAAGTCGATTTCTTATTAATTTAAAAATTGTTGTTTTTTTTATTGATTTATTTTCAGGTGAGTCATTTTCTAATTTCTTCTGTTAACTTGGACAAACAAATATTTTTTAAATCGTGAGTTTTAGATAAGATAATGATAATAATAATGATGATGATGAAAACCACTTTTAATGTCATTAAGTTTTATTGATTCAATTTTAAATTGCGACGAAAATTATTGATAAAAAAGGTATTATTTTGAATTAAAATTTGAAAAAAGATATAAATAACAACTAGTTCCAATAATTGTCACAAAAAAGTACCAAATGACTGTTAATAATGGTACCAAAGTTATTACTTTTTAATGATCATCATACAACAAGTGGTGAAATGAACTTTAACATGCCGTGTGTAACGCTAAGAAGGAATCATTTCAGGCCCCATTATGTATATATATTTTTGCATCAAATCAAAATCTGAGTCGATCCACAATAATTGACAGAGCTCAATGAAATTTGTCCCGAGTATGGTTTAATATATATTTAATGATATAACGATATCTGAGTCAACCTCTTTATTCAAGCGAATAATTTGTCAATTATAAATCGAAAAATTTTAATTATCTTTTGCCGCAATATAAAGTTGTATGTACTTCATTATCATTCCCAAAATGTTCGAAATCGGTTCAGTACAAAAAAGTTATAGCCAAAAATATAATTTATTTTATAACTCATTAACTGTTCCATGTTTTATTTAGTAAATACTTTTATATAATAACAATATATACGTCTGAGAGTGTTTGTTTATGAAACATAACGTATTTACTTCACATGCATTCTTGTACCGAGTTTTATTTGAGAAAAAAGAACGTTTCACCAATGGTTCCAATATTTCAGGTAGCTCCCATACAAATGCCTTCCCGAAATTAGATTCTAAAGTCTTGAAATTTACAGATTTCAATATAATTTGACACAAATACATTTTGTTTCAATCCAAATCAAAATGGAAAATTTCAAGAATATCGATTCCAAAATGACTGAAGGTCCCTTGTGCACCAGACCCACTTCCAAAAAATCACTTTAAATTGCAAAAATTTCGCAAAAAAGTTTAGTATTGTAATAATTTGTCGTATGTTTATATAAATAGAAAACACCATAATCAATTTTGTTAGGCTGGATCCATAATTTTCTACAGCCCACATTTAATTTCCGGTTTATAATTTTCGTAAATTCCGACAAATTAATTATCCCGATCATAATTAGTACCAGTAGGACTTATGGGATCATTAATTATGTATTTAAGGTGGATCGTGGATCGCTCTATAGATCGTATTATATAATAATAATTTCGCTATTAAGAATAAGTTCTTTTTGTAACTTCTCCATCTAAATTTTCGAGTTTTATCTGGTTTCCTTTTATTTGTGTGTGAATGTAGAATTTTCTACTTTATTTCATGATTGATTTATGATCTTGTGTTAATTGTTTTAAATTATTTGTTTAAACAAAATATAAAAATCTATTATAACTTTGGTTCTTTGTCATAATAAATGTCTTTAATAAAATGTCATCTTTATTATTCACCATAGAAAAGTGCATTTAGTATTTCGAATAAATTCGGAGATAAATTTAGACAAAAACAATACATTTTAAAACAAAAAAGATTTATAACTTTCATTAAGAAAATTAAAGATCAACACGTGCTGATCATTTTTAGGAGTTTGAACCTGAAAAGAAGATGCTTACATCATAAGCATTAGCTGGGATATGCAAAAGTAAGCAGTATTGTTGCTAATAGCTTACACTATAGCTTACTGGGGTTACATAAAAGTAAGAGGTGTAAACACTTTGTATAATTTTTATTTCAAAATTTATTGTTTTAATTTTCAACATAAATAATAATAATTTTTTTGGAATTTTTATGCTCCCAACAACACAAGTGGTGTAAAGGAATGTTAACTTTGTCATTACGTTCCATTCTCAGACCCCATAATGTATATGTATTAGTGAATTAAAAAATCGAAACCAGAAACAGTTTTTTTTTTTTTTTTTTTTTTTTTGCATTTCAGAAAATCGACCGGTTTCGAATAATTTCTATTTTCGAATTATTCGACATGCCGGTTTTTTCAGTCGATTAATCGATTTTAATTGACAAAATATTCCGCTTCATTTTTGTATATTCGGCCATGACATTCGTGTGTTACACGGTTCTGTAAAGGAAAAAATCCTTTAAAAATAAAATTTAGAACATTATACAGTGCAAGGATAATTTGATGAAATCTGCTACGAATGGTTAATAATGATATATGATTACGATGGAACCATTATAGTTTGTTATTCGTTAAACTCTAAATTTCTATAAAATAATATTTTCTATAGATTTAGAAATTGAAATAATAGCGATTAAATGTTTTTTTTTTTTTTTTTTTTTTTTGCATAAATCCGGTTTTTATGATATATAATCGTTTTTTCGAATAATTTGAAAACCGGTTTATTGAAAATTTCGCTTTTTTGAATACATTAATAAACATTTTTTCATCAAATGTAAATCTTATCGATTTAGCTATGTTCGTATGTCTGTCTGTTGTTAAGACGCTCACATCCACAATAATTGACAGAGCTCAATGAAATTCGGTCTTCATATTTCTTTTAATCCTGAGATGGTTCCTATTTAAAGCCAGCAAAATCGGTCCTGGATTTCGAAAAACTTTATTGTGTATGTACGAAATATAGCGTATTTACCTATTACACACGCATTTGTGGTGGAGCGTGTTGAAGATTCGATATAGCCGAATAAAGCATTCTAACTTGTTTAAAATTTTGTTGACATTCAATTTGAAAATCCCGGCCGGTATTTTTTTTAATTTAATATTTATTTATATTTTTTATTCATTTCAAAATTTTCTATTTTCTTTTGGCGACAAAAAAAAAAAATCAAATGAAATTGTTCTCGTAAATTGTCATCGTGATTTTAAATCTTAAAAAGAACGAAAAACTCTTTTCACAAAATATCATTTTTGCTAAAAATATCCTCCCGAAAAAATGAAAAAAAAAATTATTAAAGTATTTACGTGGGTGTATTTAGTGAAATAAAATTGTATGCGTTTTTTGTTTTTTCGTCCTCTTGTCAATTTTGAAATTTTTTATGTTGTTATTGTTGTTTTAAAATAAATAATTTTTTTCCATAAAAATTGTTGCTACTTCCATCAAAATCGGCTGTCAAGTCAAGGTTGCTAAAAACGTTAAATAGAAAAATTTATATTAGTCAAGGTTAGATGACCAAAGAAAACAACAACAATAAGTACCAAACAAACAAACAAACAATTGTACACTCATAGAAAAATATAAGTCAGAGAGAGGATTTTTAAAATAATTAATAAATTTTTAATTCTCTCTTATGTTTGATTAATGATCATGTGACTTTTGTTTGCATTTTATTTTAATGACCTTTGGGCTGAACTTTGTCCGATATTCAAGAGTATAGGCAATTTAAGATATATTAATGGATATTTATTTCAAAATGTTGAAGGTTTTACTTTCCTTCAATTAAAAAACTATAATCTAATTTTTTTTGAATACCAACTTTTTAAAAAGTACCATTTTTTAACTTTCCAAAAAATCCAAATTTTACATTTAGTTTTACATTTATCCAAATTCTCTTTTATTCAATTTTTTTTTTTAGATTTTTAAAACTTCGGTAAAAATCTCTACAATTGGTACTTTTACAAATCATTTTAATTTTTAAAAGTGGTACTTTTTGCAAAATGGGTACTTTTTTATTTTACAAATTTTTTTAATATTTCAATAAGAAAGATTATATAAGTAAAAATATCATAATTTGCAAAAATAGTACTTTTCTAAAAATCTATCTAAATTATCTAAATTATTGAATTTCACGATTTAAATGTTTTTCCCAATTTAATAAAATTCTAGGTTTAATTTAATGAAATTTTAGAAATATGTAACTTTTTCACCCAAAATAATTTGTATAAACGTTAATTTTTAGTAAAAATGTATATTTTGATAATAAAAATGTAATTTTTTCATAAAAAGGTGAATTTTAAGTGAAAATGTGAATTTTTAGTGAAAATGTGAATTTTTAGTGAAAATGTGAATTTTTAGTGAAAATGTGAATTTTTAGTGAAAATGTGAATTTTTAGTGAAAATGTGAATTTTTAGTGAAAATGTGAATTTTTAGTGAAAATGTGAATTTTTAGTGAAAATGTGAATTTTTAGTGAAAATGTGAATTTTTAGTGAAAATGTGAATTTTTAGTGAAAATGTGAATTTTTAGTGAAAATGTGAATTTTTAGTGAAAATGTGAATTTTTAGTGAAAATGTGAATTTTTAGTGAAAATGTGAATTTTTAGTGAAAATGTGAATTTTTAGTGAAAATGTGAATTTTTAGTGAAAATGTGAATTTTTAGTGAAAATGTGAATTTTTAGTGAAAATGTGAATTTTTAGTGAAAATGTGAATTTTTAGTGAAAATGTGCATTTTTAGTGAAAATGTGAATTTTTAGTGAAAATGTGCATTTTTAGTGAAAATGTGAATTTTTTAGTGAAAATGTGTATTTTGATAGTGAAAATGTGCATTTTTAGTGAAAATGTGCATTTTACCGAAATGTGCATTTTACCGAAATGTGCATTTTTACCGAAAATGTGCATTTTTACCGAAAATGTGCATTTTTACCGAAAATGTGCATTTTTACCGAAAATGTGCATTTTTACCGAAAATGTGCATTTTTACCGAAAATGTGCATTTTTACCGAAAATGTGCATTTTTAGTGAAAATGTACATTTTTAGTGAAAATGTGCATTTTTAGTGAAAATGTACATTTTTAGTGAAAATGTGCATTTTTAGTGAAAATGTACATTTTTAGTGAAAATGTGCATTTTTAGTGAAAATGTACATTTTTAGTGAAAATGTACATTTTTAGTGAAAATGTACATTTTTAGTGAAAATGTGCATTTTTAGTGAAAATGTACATTTTTAGTGAAAATGTGCATTTTTAGTGAAAATGTACATTTTTAGCGAAAATGTACATTTTTAGCGAAAATGTGCATTTTTAGCGAAAATGTGCATTTTTAGCGAAAATGTGCATTTTTAGAGAAAATGTACATTTTAAGCGAAAATGTGCATTTTTAGAGAAAATGTACATTTTAAGCGAAAATGTGCATTTTCAGAAGAGCCCCCAACACATTCGACAGCTCAGAGCACAGAAGTCAAGTTTTCTAGAAACAAATAATATTCTTGCTGCATAATCGATCACGAAACGTATGTTCTAAGAAGAATTTCTGCCCAGAATTTAATGTTGTTGATACTCGAGGAAATGTTAAAGAAGAGTTTGGAATCCAAAAGCAGTCAAAATTTTCCAAAAAGTTCTTGGCATGGAAAGCAAGCTCTATAAATACCGAAATTTATGGCATGGAATGTTTACAAAAAAGCCTGCTTCCATTCATATAACTCCATAATGTGTCTCCTTATTTTTGTCCTGACTTGGCATCTTGTCACTATAAAAAAAACGCTTAAGTGGTACAAAAACAATTTTGTGGTATTTGTACCTCCAAATTGCCCGAAGCTTATTTCTTTTAATATTTAATTGATTTTTTTATTTATTTAATTAAACATTTTATTATTTATTGTTTATTAATTCAATGAAAAATTTAATTGATTTTATAATTTTAAATCAATTAATTTTCCATTATTATTTATTATTGATTTAATTAACTTAATAATTTTAATTAAAATAGATTTAATTTTTGCACCCAGAAAACACCTGTAGAATTTATGTATTTTGCCTTTAAATATTTTTTTTTAATTTTTTAATTTTTGAATTTTCCTTAATTTCATTTGTCATGTGGCAGCAACAAGTCCCAGTTCTAATGGCAGCCAGCCGGTCAACCAGTTGTTAGCAGAAAATTCAGATTTTGTTAAAAAAAATTAAATTAACAAATTTTGTTTAAAATGCAACAAAAGTGTATTTAAATTAGAAAGTAAGGCAAATCACAGATTAAGGCACTTTACAAAAAATTTAGATTTTTAATCGAAAATCTGTGATGCCCCTTTTATTTTTCTATTTTCTATTACAACATTTTCTTTCTATTTTAAATTCGACATGATTAATTTTTCTCTTCTTGTTTATTTCACTTGTTTATCAAATGTTTTCTATTATTTTGTTGCAAACATTTTTTTATTGTTAATTTAACTTTGCAAACTTGTTGTTGTTGTTTTTTTTTGAACTAAGTATCGTTAACAGTCTATTCATCCATTCATCTATCTGCCCTTCTAATTGTCTGTCCTTCTGTCCATCCTTATGTAGTTGAAGAGTCTTTTTATTATTTTTTTTTTGTTGTTTCAAAAATTTAAATATTTTTTTTACAAAAAATTACAACAATATCATTTACACAAAGTTTTTTTCTTTAGATATTTATTATTTATGAAAACAAAGAAGCTTTTTAAATGTTGACTTTTAAATTTTACATAATTAAATAAAGTGCACTTTTTTAATTTGTTAATGAAAAAGTTTGCTATTTTTTGTATTAAATAAATGAAAATGCTGTTTAAGGCAATTCATGACAGGCATATTTGCATTATTAAGAATTAATATTTTAAATGAAAAAATGCACTTTTAGTGCAATTTTGCATTTTTAGTGAAAAATAGCATTTTTAGTGCAATAGGCACTTTTTGGTGAAAAATCCCGTATTTAGTAAAAATTTTAATTTCTTAGTAAAAA
Source organism: Cochliomyia hominivorax (assembly GCA_004302925.2). Lineage (NCBI taxonomy): Eukaryota > Metazoa > Arthropoda > Insecta > Diptera > Calliphoridae > Cochliomyia > Cochliomyia hominivorax. Next base: position 20,557,793 of record PYHX02000413.1, on the reverse strand, counting down.
TTTTAATTTCTTGGTAAAAATTTGAATTTTTTGAATTTTTAGTAAGAACAGGGATCTTTAGTGAAAAATTTGCATTTTTTATATTGAAAAGTTGCATTTTTTATATTGAAAAGTTTGCATTTTTTTAATTGTGTTTATCCAATTTGCATTTTTAGTAAAAATTTGCATTTTTTATTGAAAATTTGCATTTTTTGTTGAAAATTTGCATTTTTTATTGAAAATTTGCATTTTTAGCAAAAATTTTTTTTTATTGAAAATTTGCATTTTTAGCAAAAATTTTAATTTTTATTTAAAATTTGCATTTTCAATGGAAATTTGCATTTTTAGTAAAAATTTGCATTTTTAGTAAAAATTTTAGCAAAAATTTTAATTTTTATTTAAAATTTGCATTTTTATTGAGAATTTACATCTTTAGTAAAAATTTGCATTTTTTATTGAAAATTTGCATTTTTTATTGAAAATTTGCATTTTTTATTGAAAATTTGAATTTTTAGTAAAATTTTAGATTTCTTTGTAAAAATTTTAATTTTTTAGTGACAAATAAATTTTTAATAAGAACAGGGATTTTTAGTGAAAAATTTGCATTTTTTTGAAAATTTGCATTTTTTATATTGAAAAGTTTGCATTTTTTAATTGTGTTTTCCCAATTTGGATTTTTAGTAAAAAATTGCATTTTTTTATTAAAAATTTGCATTTTTTGTTGAAAACTTGCATTTTTTATTGAAAATTTGCATTTTTAGCAAAAATTTTAATTTTTATTTAAAATTTGAATTTTCAATGGAAATTTGCATTTTTATTGAGAAATTTGAGTTTATTAATAACTTGCAATTTTATTACAAATATACACTTTTTAGTAAAAATATCACTTAAATTGATAATGAGTTTTTTTTTTTTTTTTTTTAATGCTTTTTTTTGTGATAATTTTCTTTTTAAGAAAATGTGTAGTGATGAATGAAATAAAACTTTTACACTGAAAATTTGCATTTTTGGTACAATTTCCACTTTAATAATTTGAAATTTTGTTGTAAAAAAAAAATTTGCACAATTTGGCAATATTTTGTATTTTTATTAAAAGTATTTTTTGTATTTTTATTAAAAGTTAAATAAAAAGTTAATAATTTTTTTGATTAAAATTTTTAATGAAAATTTATCATTTATATTTTATGTTTTTCTTAAAATTTAAGTTTTTACAAAAATGTTAACTATTGAGTAATATTTTAGCTTAAGTGTGAACTCTTGGCAAAGATTTACCTTTTTATTGAAAATTGAAGTTGTTTTTTAATGTGCACTTTTTTAGTAAAAATTTGCACTTTTTAGTGAAATATTTAACTTCTTTTCAATTACCCTGCATTTTTTTGCTTAAATTTTCCTTTAAAAAATTGATCTTTCAGTAAAATTTTCTTTTTTTAGTGAGTTTTTCCATAAATTTTTGTGAGTTTTACAGAAAAAGTGCACTTTAAAAGAAAAATTTGCATTTTTAAGTTAATATTTACACTTTTAGTAAGATTTTCACCTTTTTGACAAAATTTTACATTTTAGGAAAAAATTTGTAATTTTTATAAAAATAAAATTATTAAAATTAAAGTAAAGTATTTCACTTTCAGTGTAAATTTGCATTTAAATGTAAAATTCATTTAGTTTTTTAATATTATACTAAAAAATAAAAAAAAATAATAAAAATAAAATTTTAAATATTAATAATAATATTTAATTTAAAATTTTATTTTCCAGCAAAAAAAAAAAAAAAAAAAAAAAAAAAAAAATTAAGTGCTAATTTGCACTTTTTGGCGAAAATGTGCACTTTTTTGAAAACATTTATTATTTTTAGGGAAAATTAAGAAAAAAATTAAATTAATAAATTCAGATTTTAGTTTTAATAAAAAAAGTTTAATTTTTTATGATAATTAAAATTTTTATAAAAATATCGTTTATTAACTTAATGACTAAAGGCATTAATCAAGTCTTGGCTATATTTAAGATCACAGTCTTGCTGCAGCTTAGGCCTTAGAGTATTCTCATTCATAAATTTCTATCATATTTTGGTTTTGACTTTAGTTTGCAAAATTAATTTTTAAACGCTCCGCTACAAGTGGTGAAGAGGGTATATTAACTTTGTCATTCTGTGTGTTGTGGAAGAAGGAATCACCTCAGACCCCATAATGTAAGTATGTTCTTGCATCAAATAAAATCATAGTAGTATGTGTGTCAGTTGTTGGCGCGCTCACATCCACAGCAATTGAGAGAGCTTAAGTTGACCTGGATATTTATTATAGTTCTAAGAATTTTCCCATTTTAAACCAGCCAAATCGGTTCAACATATAGGAGATATATATACTTCATTACTATTTCAATAATTGTATTATGGTCCTCTTCAGATTGATATATCGATAATTTTATTATACCTTCTAAAGTACGTATTACTCATTTTAATGATGTTAAGGCATTAATCAAGTCTTGTCTATATTAAAGATCTGCTTTGTTGTTGTAGTTTTGACTAAAGTTTAGTTCGACACTTTATATTTTTTGTTAACAAATTATTAATGATTTTAATTATAATTAATTAATATGATTTTGTCATTATTGTTTTTATTATTTTAACATGTGTGTGTGTGTTTGTGCATTTTTGTTTATAGAAGACATTAATTTGTCATAACATTAAATTGTTGATGCAAAAATATTTATTTTAATATTCCTTCATTAAATAATCAAATTATTACGTAAGAAAAAGATTTATAATCAAAAATATTTTTATATTTTTATATGAAAAATTCTCATTTTGAATTTTAATTTAAATAACAGTAAAAATAATAATTATTTTATTTTAACTACAAACAATTTTCTTAATGAATTATTTTTCTTTCTTGTTTTTGTTGTTAAATTTTAATATTTCGAATAATTTTGAAATAAACAACAAAACTGTGTTTTTGTTATTTAAACAGCTGCTAACATTTCATCATTAGTTTTAAGAAACATTATAATACAGTTTGTCAAATATATCTTTGGAAATCATTAAAAAAAAATATGAAAATAAATAAATTTTAACTTCATTTATTAATTTTAACTAAAAATTCTTTAACATTTTTTTGCTATACCTGTTTACAACTATATGACACCAAAAAAAAGGATAACAGATCATCGATGTCTCTAACGGATTTGTATTTATAATACTAAAATGTGACCGGATTCTTTGAAACCAGTCTTTTAAGCATATGATGCGTTTAATTATGAGGTTACTATGGACTTTAAAGACAATTAGTTTTACAAGGACTCCCTTATAAAAGAAACGGAAATGGGCAAAAAATCGCCAAGATATTCCACATTTTCAGTGTTTATATATTTTTGCAAACATTTATTTGACATTTTTCAAAGTGTGTAATTTTTTTATTGCCGTTGTTGTAATCTGTCTGCCTCTCTATTTTAAAAATATTTGCCTCGTATAATCATAAACCGGTTTAGCAACAGTGTTGCCAATTTAGCCATATAGTTGTTTAATACTCCTCCAAAATTTGGCAACACTGTATGACAATGAAATTTTCTTTCCAATAATTAAAGAATTTTTAGTCGAAATTCATTAATAAAATTAGAATTTGCCATATTTTTTTAAGATTACAAATATTTATTTGACAAACTGTAAATTTGTATACATTTTAAATAAACACACAGACATACACATAAACTCACATACCAACAAAATTTTCTTTAATACAAATTATATACAAAACGATTCATTCATCCTCAACATTTTTGTAAATTTTTTTGACGGAACATTGACGATCCACCGACCGTTTTAATACAGATATATTTTTCATTTCGCAAAATTGTGGGTGCATTTCCTTTTCGACATTTGTATAGGAGAAGGTGTGTGTGAGTATTGAATTTTATGGCGCGCTTTTTTTTTTTCTTTAAAAATAAAATATTTTTTTTCTTATGAATCAGTTTTTGTCAAAATTTACAAATTATTTTCTGTTTTGTAAAAACTTTGTTGCATTAAAATGATTAAAATTTTGTTTATTAAAAAAAAAATTACGAAAGATGAAAATATTTCAGATATTTTTTTTTTCATTTCATCTAATTTGTCGTTTAGTTCAAGGTTGGGTGGGGGCAGCTGTTCTGTTGCAATTGGCGCCCATGAAATGGAAGTTTAACAATCGATTTTTAAGAAAAAATTTTCGAAAAAAATTTTTGTTATTTTTATTCTTGTCTTTTATTTGATATGCATGAAATTATTATTATTATTATTATTATTATTATTATTATTATTATTATTATTATTATTATTATTATTATTGTTATTATTATCATTATTATTTTGGAAAAGTTTTTATACTTCGAATTATTTAAATAAATATCTTACCCGATGCTGGTACTTGTAAACGTTCTATACATACACTCTACAGGTGGCAATTTTAGGAATTATAGTACATATTACTTTTCCCCAAAGAAGAAGGCTATTGAAATCAGTCATAAAGATCATTTGAAAATAGAAATTTTGCTTCGAGTTTTTCCGTACTCTGCCTATAACCGTAGCTCCCAATAGACCTACATTCAAAAATCACTTTTAAATATATAAGACTTAAAAATTTTGGAATTGTCATATCGTTATTTATTTAAGTTTTAAACCCAAAAAAAGTGGTACAATAATATTTTAATTTTAGTGTTGTATTGGGGTTACCTTCCCTTGATCTTATCATGCCTTTATTTTCTGAGTGATGATGTTTCACAGTAGCATAATCGCTGCAAAATCATAAGACTCTCGCTGTTATAGCTCTTTAGATATTTGAAAATCGATATTTCCTTTTAAAAGGGGATACCCCTTCCCCTGACTGGCTTTATTGTCCAAATTTTTTTGCCAAGTAAATCAGTCCAAATTTGAGAACTCTCGCGTAAATGTTCTTTAGATATTCGAAAATCAATTTTACCTTTGTGAAGAGGATTCCCCTCCCCTGGTTCTATTCATCCTATGTTTTGTCCAGTAAAACAGTTTTTTGAGAAAGGCGTTGGTACCAAATTTGAGCACTATCCTGTTATAGTTCTTTAGATATTCGGTAATCAATATTTTGATTTGTATGGGCAGTATCCCAACCCTGGTCCTATTGGAACTTTCTATAGCTTATGTTACTTTCGATTATATTGGGATTATTCTGTGAAAATTTTATCAATAATTGGCCCAGCTGTTTTGAAGTCTATATGTTACATACATACATACATACATACATACATACATACATACATACAAATATCTTATTTCATATAAAGATTTTAAAGTTTTTAGTTTAAAAAAAATAATCTTTTTAAAAATTTTAAATGAAACGGAAACTGAGCTTTATTTGCTACAAATTTATTATTTCTTGCGCTTTTTGTACTATAACAGTTTTTGACACTTACAAATGCTATAATGATATTTTGAATAAAATATTTAAAATTTTATTAATATTAAAAAAAATCTTAATTTACAGTGGAAGATAAGATTAAATTTAAAAATACAGAAAATTTTTTTTTATTAAATTTTTTAAAAAGTTTTTGATTTACAGTGGAACATAAAATTAAATTAAGAAATTTGAAAATGTAGTTAAGTTTATTTTTAAAGTAAAATTTAACTTTAATTATTATTTTTTTTTTGTTATAACAATTTTGTTTTTCACTGTTTAAAATTCACTTTTTTTATTTCAAATTTTTGCTTAAAAATTGCGCAAGTGACGACATTATTTAGCTGTTGCAAATTTTTAAAACGGAAAACAGCAGCCATATTTGCACACACGACGCCATTGTGGACGTTTTTTTTTCTCAACTCATTTGTAATAAAAATGTTTGTAACAAATAGAAATTAATAAATATTCATTATTTCAACAGCTGTAAATGACGCAATACTCACTTATTCACTCAAAATGTATTAATTCGAGAGAGAGAGAGAAAAAAAAATACGAATAAAAATAAAAATATTTTTCTATGAATGAAGAAATGAAAATTTTGAAATTTTAATTAATAACTGAACAATTTTTCAAATATTTTATTTCTAAAATAAAAATATTTCACTTTTTTTTTAAAGCAAAAGATTTGTCATAATTTGTGTATTCAAAAACCGTTATATTTTTTAGAAAATCGTTGTACGAAAAATTAACTGTAAAAATACCGTTTTCGAATACGGTTTTTTGTAAAACAATCGATTAACCGGTGTTTGTTTGGTTGTCATAAATTTATAGGAAAAATAACCGGGAAATGAACTTTAAATGGAATGGAGTTATCATAATCGAAATGTAAAAAAGAAAATAATAAATAAAATCATAAACTATTAAATGCCCTTAATATGTGTATACCAATTGATCTCATATAGGTGATTTTTGGAATAAGTCTTTGAAAGCAATTTGTTCGTGTTACACACGGAGTGAAAAATTGTATATGTTTATGTTTAATCATGAAATATGTACATGTACAGCATTGTTCGAAATCTCAAACATATTAGCCTTTATTTGGTTCTTCTTACATGGCACAATCCATCTGAATTTTAATGGTTCTACTGATTAAAAACCACAGCACGCGAATTTGAATCCCTTTAAGAACCTCTTTGGCTTATTAAAAGGGAGAATATGAATACGAATGAGAAGCGATGCTAATATCTATTCTCATGAATTTGTTCCCAAAAAGGAGAATGAATAACAGAAAATATCTCACGAAATGTTATCAATTGATTAAGTTTCGAACAGCAAATTTTTATTTTTTATAATTTCAAAAAAAAAAAAAAAGGAATTAAATGTTTTTGTTTTGTTTTTAAATAATATTAGATTTCATTCTGAAAATTTTTACACTTTTAAGATATGAAAAACTCTAGATGTGTTATGGAAAAGATTAAAATGTACTTACTATTAAAAACCGGTTAACCGACTAAAAAAAATCGGCATAACGAATAATTCGAAAATAAGAATTATTCGAAACCAGTTAGTTTTCTGGTTAAACGGTTTCAGTTTTTGAATACACTACTATTTTTTATGAGAGTTTTTTATTTTTTTATTATTTTATTTTTTTTTATTTTTTTTTATTTTTTTTTATTTTTTATTTTTTTTATTTTTTATTTTTTTTTTAATTTTTTTATTTTTTTTTATTTTTTTATATATATATTTTTTTAATTTTTTTATTTTGTTATTATTTTTATTTTTTATTTTTTATTTTTTTTTATTTTTTTAATTTTTTTTGTTTTTTATTTTTTTATTTTTTTTATTTTTTTATTATTTTTATTTTTTTTTTAATTTTTTTTTGCATTTTTTTAAAAAATATTTTCTTTATCTAAAAACGCAATTATATTTTTATTATTTTCAATTTTTTGTTTGTTTAAAACTAAAACCTTGAAAGTTAATTGATCCTCCTCCAACCAAAATTGCAAAAAAGTGTTTTTCTACTTTTTGGGAGTGAAAAGAATTTTCTTTCTATTGCAATGGAAATCTTAAGTATAAATTTAGATATTTTCTTTCTTATGATTTGAAATGATAAATGACAAGATTTAACATAATTTGCTAAATCAATTTAAGTTAAAAAAAAATACACACAAAAAATCATGATTAATTATTTTTATGAATAATCGCTCAAATACGAAAAAATATTTAATTTGCGTTTTATTGAAAACTTAAGAAAAATCGGAAAAAATTTATTAAAAATAATTCTAATTTATAATTTAAATCCAACTGACGTCAATAGTCATTAATATCCTTATTATTTATTTTTATTCGGAAAAGAAAACTTCATTTAGAAAAAAAGAGCTAAAAATAAATTTATTTTATAAGAAGTTGGAATTCTATATTCGGCTATGACGAATCTTTATTATGCCCTTCACCACAAATGCATGTAGTAAATAAGTTATGTTCCACACAAATACCCATAAACGTATACATTATATAGACGCTTTTCTTTTCTAGTGAATCGATTTTGACATTTTTTTTTGGAATGATAATGAAAAATATAAAATGTGTCGATTTTTTATTCACAGTTTTAAGGAAATTTTTCTCTGGCACTTAGATGTGGCCTAAGATATCGGTCTATATCTTTTGTTATATTGAACCAATTTTACTGTTTTTAAATAGGAAACTTTTCAGGACTTTAAGAAATACTCAGGCCAATTTTCATTGAGCTCTTTCAATTATTGCGAACGTGAGCGAGCCAACAACAGAATGTCTCAGATTTTGATTTGATGCAAGAATATACATACACATTATGGGATCTGAGATGATTCCTTCTTAGTGTTACACACGGAATGTTAAAGTTAATATACCCTCTTCATCACTTGTGCTGGTGGAGGGTATAAAAATTGACTGAATAAAATTGATTTACAAAATAAAAATTTTTACAACAACTGTTTGTTACTTAAAAAAATGACATGACACGGTGACATTTTAATAGAGAAACACTTTAAACGTATAAATAATAAATGACATCGACTTTAGCACAAAAATATATGTATGTATGTATGTATGTATGTATGTATGTATGTATGTATGTATGTATGTATGTGTGTATGTACAACGATGCATATTCCTTTAAAATCATTAATATTTTTCTCTATTTTTGCTTTGTCTTTGTTGTTCTCATCCAAAAGTCAAGTCAAAGTTTTTTAATGAGAGACAATTAATTGTTTTTGCTTTTTCATGCGATCAAATGCTCTTGGTGCTATTTTATGTCAAATATTTCTTTTAAAAAATTACCCAAAATAAAATATTAAAAATATAAGTTTTATATAAATAACAAATAACGTTTAAAGATGTTTGAGGAACCTTTTTCTATTTGATCAAGAAAAGATCTAAAATTATTCCACAACAAAAGATGCTTCAATAGAGCAATTGTTCATAAAATTTAACGTTTTGAAATTGTGTTGTGCTCAATTTCTTTAAGAAAAACAGAATTACGGTGTTTGGAACCATGCCGGCTTGCGATCCAGACATAAACCCATTAGAGAGCTTTTTGGAATATATTACCCGTAAATTTTATTAAAATAACCCCCAACATTTAATAGAATTAATGACTTTAATAGAGTTAAAACTAAATTTAGGTGTGTTTATAAGAAAATGACAATAAAAATGACAATTTAACTCTAAAATTAATTAAAAAATACAATTAAAGCTTTTAGTAAACAATATTTTAATCGAATATTATTATTATTATTATTATTATTATTATTATTATTATTATTAAATCAACTAATAAATTTATATATAATTTATTTCCGCATTAAATATTTTCTTGTTAGATTTTTTAAAATTCTTTAAAAAATGTTTTATGCGTTTATAGTAATATGCACCAGTGTAAGGTATAAAAAATTTTATTTAATTTTTTTCTTAGTGACACATTTTGGAAAATTTATTTAATATCGTTATTTTTTTAAGTATTTGTTCATTTCAACATTTAATAATGACGATGAACATTTAGTAATGAACGAACGTTTACACTGAAAGAAAAGAAATTTATGAAATCACTTTAAAGTATAGACTATAAATATAATATAGCTTTTATATACTTTATTATATGGGTTATACTATAAACTATATCATAAACTATGTTATAGTCTAGACTATAAACTATGTTATAGTCTAGACTATAAACTATGTTATAGTCTAGACTATAAACTATGTTATAGTCTAGACTATAAACTATGTTATAGTCTAGACTATAAACTATGTTATAGTCTAGACTATAAACTATGTTATAGTCTAGACTATAAACTATGTTATAGTCTAGACTATAAACTATGTTATAGTCTAGACTATAAACTATGTTATAGTCTAGACTATAAACTATGTTATAGTCTAGACTATAAACTATGTTATAGTCTAGACTATAAACTATGTTATAGTCTAGACTATAAACTATGTTATAGTCTAGACTATAAACTATGTTATAGTCTAGACTATAAACTATGTTATAGTCTAGACTATAAACTATGTTATAGTCTAGACTATAAACTATGTTATAGTCTAGACTATAAACTATGTTATAGTCTAGACTATAGACTATGTTATAGTTATAGTCTAGACTATAGACTATGTTATAGTTATAGTCTAGACTATAGACTATGTTATAGTCTAGACTGTAGACTATGTTATAGTCTAGACTATAAACTATGTTATAGTCTAGACTATAGACTATGTTATAGTCTAGACTATAGACTATGTTATAGTCTAGACTATAGACTATGTTATAGTCTAGACTATAGACTATGTTATAGTCTAGACTATAGACTATGTTATAGTCTAGACTATAGACTATGTTATAGTCTAGACTATAGACTATGTTATAGTCTAGACTATAGACTATGTTATAGTCTAGACTATAGACTATGTTATAGTCTAGACTATAGACTATGTTATAGTCTAGACTATAGACTATGTTATAGTCTAGACTATAGACTATGTTATAGTCTAGACTATAGACTATGTTATAGTCTAGACTATAGACTATGTTATAGTCTAGACTATAGACTATGTTATAGTCTAGACTATAGACTATGTTATAGTCTAGACTATAGACTATGTTATAGTCTAGACTATAGACTATGTTATAGTCTAGACTATAGACTATGTTATAGTCTAGACTATAGACTATGTTATAGTCTAGACTATAGACTATGTTATAGTCTAGACTATAGACTATGTTATAGTCTAGACTATAGACTATGTTATAGTCTAGACTATAGACTATGTTATAGTCTAGACTATAGACTATGTTATAGTCTAGACTATAGACTATGTTATAGTCTAGACTATAGACTATGTTATAGTCTAGACTATAGACTATGTTATAGTCTAGACTATAGACTATGTTATAGTCTAGACTATAGACTATGTTATAGTCTATACTATAGACTATGTTATAGTCTATACTATAGACTATGTTATAGTCTAGACTATAGACTATGTTATAGTCTAGACTATAGACTATGTTATAGTCTATACTATAGACTATGTTATAGTCTATGAACTATAGACTATGTTATAGTCTAGACTATAGACTTGTTATAGTCTATACTATAGACTATGTTATAGTCTAGACTATAGACTATGTTATAGTCTATACTATAGACTATGTTATAGTCTATACTATAGACTATGTTATAGTCTATACTATAGACTATGTTATAGTCTAGACTATAGACTTATGTTATATGTCTATACTATAGACTATGTTATAGTCTAGACTATAGACTATGTTATAGTCTAGACTATAGACTATGTTATAGTCTAGACTATAGACTATGTTATAGTCTAGACTATAGACTATGTTATAGTCTAGACTATAGACTATGTTATAGTCTAGACTATAGATATGTTATAGTCTATACTATAGACTATGTTATAGTCTAGACTATAGACTATGTTATAGTCTAGACTATAGACTATGTTATAGTTCTAGACTATAGACTATGTATAGTCTATACTATAAGACTATGTTATAGTCTAGACTATAGACTAGTTATAGTCTAGACTATAAACTATGTTATAGTCTAGACTATAAACTATGTTATAGTCTAGACTATAAACTATGTTATAGTCTAGACTATAAACTATGTTATAGTCTAGACTATAAACTATGTTATAGTCTAGACTATAAACTATGTTATAGTCTAGACTAAAAACTATGTTATAAAAAATAGTTTTGTTTTTTAATTTCTTTCTGTGTATTTGAATAGTTCTGTTTCGACGTAAAGTTTAGTTGTGTTCACGTTTTGCTATTTAAGCCTGTCGATTTAAGAATTATGATAAACATTTAATGTTGTTGTTGTTATGTTGTCGTTTCAAAAATAGTGCTGTAGTGTTGTTGCTGTTGTTATTTATTGGTAGTGATTTTTATTAATGGTCTTGTTTAGTGACGGATATCCTCGTTCCATTTTTTTGGCTAAAATTTTATTTAATTTTCACCTGTTTTTCATAAATGATTTTATTTAAAAAAAAATTATAATTTTTATGGATTTTTTTTGTTAATTTCCCAACTTTTTTTATTAAATATTTTAAAAATATATAAATTTAAACATTTAATAGAAAAATTTTATCTCATGTGACAGATTTTATTGTTGTTGCTTAATTTATTTAAAATATTTTATTTTTAATAAATTTTCTTTTTCTTAATATTTTTGTTTATTGGTGCCAGCGATTAGCCAGAGTTTTAGTCTAAAACTTATTTCAACCATAATTTTTTTTGCCAAAATTTTATAAAAATATATATTTTTATTTTTTTTTTATTTTTCTTAAATGTTTAATCATTTATGAGTGTGTCGTCAACACTGGCATTCATTTTTATATATTTTTAAATTTTTATTCATTTAAAACCGTCATACATAATCTTGCATATTTATTATTTTCTATGGATTATAAAAATGAAAATATTTTCAATTTTAATTTAATTTTAAAAATAAAGAAAATATATTTTTTAAATCGATGAATTTTATTTTGAATAATTTTTAATAATTAATGAAAATGAATCATGTGAATTTAAATATGAATTTATTATTGAAAATATTTTGAGGTTAAGGAATTTAAGTTTTAATAATGGACTCTTCAGTATTCAGTAGTGAGATCGAAAATCCTTAACACACTTTCTTCATTAAAACTTTTAAACGAAGTATTATTTTACTATTTTAATCAAGTAAACTTTGTTAAAGATGTCAGTTATTACTGATCAGAAAAAGGAGATATTAAAATTATTATAGATTTGCAACAAAACTCCTTATGGTTCTACAGGAAGTTGGTCAAGCATTCAAATGTCTGCCTTCAAACTATTTCCAATGTTTTTAAATAGTACTGGGAGAAGTTTAGATAAAAGGAATGGTCTACATGTTGTTTCTAAAGCCAAATTAATAGAAAGCTTTTTGAAAAAAGCTCCCAAAACGTCCTTCTGGAAAACAGTTTGGTTAATTCAGTGCTCAGACTTGTTTGGTGCAATAAGTTAGTATGAATCAAAAAGTTCGCAACAGGAACGCTGCTAAAATTCTGGCAGATTTTTCGCAACTTCCTGGTTGAAAATTTCATCTTGCTGATACTTGAGGCAAAGTTGAAGGAATGCTAATAATTTCCCTACATAAGACTTCATTATCTGTCTACTTAATTTGTGGCCTGAATTGGTAAAGAAGACTTGTGGTGTATAGCTGAACCCAGCGGAGAAATATTGGCTCTTGTTAAGAGAGAGTTGAAGAGCACAAATAAGGTTACTAAAAGTGTGGTAGATTTTAAGGAAGATGAACTACCTGTTCGAGCAAATGAACGTTATTTGAAGGTTTTCCGAAAAAGGGTTAATATTTTATAACTATTGATTAAAACTATAAGGGGGTATACCCCTCCCCTTGGTCCTATCTATACTACATTTCATTTGTATCATTCCTAAGTTATAAGTTTTGCGTAGGAGATACCCCTTCCCCTAGTCCAATCGGAATTTTTACATACATACATACATACATACATACATACATACATACATACATATATACATCCATACATATGACCACACATTCTATGTTATATAGACATAAATATGTATGTTAAGAATATTTCAATCTCACTTCTTATATATTTTCATATTTTATTTATTCTTAAAAAAAATTTGTTTATTTAATATTGTTTTCCCTATTTCCCTCTCTTTCTAGGTAAGACTACAAAAAAATATGTTTTAAATAAATCAATTAAATGTTTAATTGGGTAAGAAATTTCATTGTTACTTTTAAAATTTTATCTAAATTTCAATTTTTTTTTATTATTTTTTTCTAAATATTCTTTTTTATTTAATGAGTGTTTCTGAATAAATGGCAAATAATTGTTTAACATTAATTTTATATGAGTTTTTCTTCTTCTTGTTATTATTTTGTATTATTTTAAATCAAAAATCCACAAAAAAAATAAAACAAACTTTGGCCATTGAACCGTATTAATTTCTATTCAACCATAAATATTGACTTTATTGTTATTTATTTTTAATAAATAACTGTTATTCAAGATTTTATATATTTCTATGGTTTTTTGCTTCAATATGAGCTGAGAATTTATTGGGGGGATTTTTTGTTGTTGTTATTATTTTTTTTGCATATTTCCTATTGTTATAAAGTTGATTATTAAATAATTAAGATAATAAAGGAGAAATAATATTAATATGGGATGAGATATATTTTGAAGTACCCTTTACTGGGTATAAGAAACTCTATAATCAGATGATATCATTAATTAAAAGTCTGGACTATATTCAATTAACATAACTACTACAGTTTTACTATTGGTTATATCCTTATATCATAGTCTTGGACTTTGGGTATAGTCTAGACTATAAATTAGTCAAAAGTCTGGACTTCCGATCTTGTCTATAATTTGTTTAAAATATGGTTTATGGTTTAGTCTTACTCTCGACTACAGTTTGGACTATAGTTATTTTCGTTGTATGAACTATAGCTTGATTTATAATTTGGATTATAATTTTGTCTGTAGTCCACACTATAGTTGAGACTTAGCTTAACCTATATTCTAGATTACTTTAGTCTGTAATTTGGACAAAAGTTTAGATTAATGTTGCTTTGTTGTAGACTGTAGACTATTGTTAGTCTGCAGTTTCGACTATAGTCTGTCTGTACTATAGTGTATAGCAAGAAACAGATCTTTTGAAATTCTTGGATTAGACTATGGAATAATCTATAGTCTAATCTAAAGATTGATCTTTAGTTTAGACGTTAGTTAAGTCTATTGTGTGAACTATAGATAAGCCTATAATATTGACTATAGTCTACACTCTGGACTGTAGGGAATAATATGGAATATTGATATTTAAGTTTATATTCTGGCAAAAAGTCTATGCTGTCTACGGTCATTAAATCCATAGTCTGTACTATCGTTTAGTCTATAGTTTGAAATTTAGTTCATTCTATAGTATGATCAATAGTTAGTCTGCAGTTTCAAGTATAGTTTAGTCCATAGGTTGGACTATACTTTAGCGTAGACACTGATGTATATTTCTATAAACGCACTTAATGTTGCTGTTCTCAGCCGATAGTAAACTAAATGCTTTTAAATTAAAATTTACACAGAATTATATGAAAGACGGTCGTGACTCATACTCAGGTTATTAGAACGTAATTTCGGCGATGGTTAGCTTTTTCTGCAGTTGGCAAATCTAAAGTTTGTTATTTTTATTTAATTTTGTTAAATGTCATTTAGAAAGATAATGCTGCCGGTACATGTTTCAAAATCATATGCTGTGTTCGTTAAATCATGATTTAACCACTGTTGGACTGGTTAGTCTGCAACACTTTAATTATTATTTCTATAATGGAGAACTTCTTAGGATACGTGGCTCATAAAGTTTATTCAAATAATGTGCAAAATGAAAGCATTATGACTTTAGCAGAGCTAAGACTAAAAATAAAGCAAGTTTGGGAGGAAATTGATTTCAATAATTTTAAGAAATTAGTGGAATCAATAACTGGCCGTATTTTTGGGGTAATTCACAACAAAGGATCATCCGCTCATTATAAGTAATGCTAGAGAGATTGGTAAACTAACATAAGTGCGTTTAAAGGAAAATGTCTTTGAAACTTGCAAACATTCTTGCTTTTTTTCTATTTTTTATTTATGTGAGTTTATAGGAATATGCACCAGTACAGTTAATAAACTAATTTATTGACAAATTAATTTGTTTGTTAATTTGTCAATAAATTAGTTGATTAAATTAAGGTTAATTATAGAAAATCATTCCCTTTGTATGATTTATTCTTAATTATGTTTCGTTAATTATTAAAACGTTTTGGTTTATTAATTATTTTAAATAATTAGTTTTTTTCCTTTCAATTTTAAAGAAAAAATTGTCTTTTTAAACGAAAAAACGTTTTATTATTTTGTAACAAATTTTTTTAATTAAAAACAAGAAAATGTTTATTTCATTAAAACTATTAGACTGTGAAAAATTAAGTACAAAATTTATGCAAATTAATTCAATGTTTTTTTAATAAAATTAAATAAAATATTTGGCAAATAATAAAAAAAAATATTTAAAAATAATTAAGAAAAATTATTTTGTAATAATTTTTATATATTTTTTTTTCATAATTTATTATAAATTAAAAATCATCTAAATTAAATTATGTTAAATATAAATAAATAATTTGTTGTCAACAAATTTACTTTTTAATTACAAAACTAATTATATTAGTGTTAACAATGTAGCGTTTTAATAAAATTGCTATTCATCATCAGGTTAAATAAATAATAAAAATAAAAATGTGTTTTTATAAAAATAAAAGCTTTTTAATATTCTAAACATGTAGTTAAATATTAAATTTGAACATCCTTTTCTATACACTTAAACGAAAAAGACCAGAAATTAAATTAATTTTTATTTAAAACTTTTTTTATTTATTTAAAAAAAACTTTAGTAATTAATTCGGCTATATTTTAGTCTCTAGGTTTGATTATATTATATTCCATATTATTGACTAGTTTAAGAAGTGAGATCGAAAAATCCTTAACATACATATATGTTCGTAAAAATGAAACCACAAAACTTTAAGTTTTACTTTTTATTTAATTGAAATTTTTAAAGTTTTGATTACAAGTGATGCAATTTTGAACCTTTTTCGGAAACCCTTCCATTAACGTTTTTTATAGTGCCTTCTATCAATTTGCTCGAAATCCATCTGCATTTTAAATCTACCACACTTTCGAACACCAGTGTTGAGCTCTTCAATTCTCTTTAAACAAGAGTCCAATGTCTCTCCACTTGCCTTAGCTTCTGGCAGTTTTGGGAATTTGTCTCTCTGGATACACATATCACATTATTGTTCTTGTACCTCTTAAGGGTTTGTTTACGATATCGACAGGATGCACAGTCAGGCCAAAAATAAGTGGACACATAATGAAGTCATATGAATGAATTAACTTTAGAGCCCGTTGTAACAAATGATTGGCTTCCTTATCATGTGACCATACGGAAAAGTTCTACCAATTCTGTTTAATAATATTGAAAACAGCTTAAAGGCAGACCTTTGCATGCTTGGCCAACTTTTTGTAGGATCAAGTACGCACTTTTTTCTGGTCACTCCCTTCGCATATTTAACGAAGGTAACTTAATCATAAAAAATAAGTGAAAATGTTATAGTCAGCCAAGCTTGGCCCTCGTTCGATCCTCGTTTAATTTCACACAGCGATTTTGGATTAAATTTTTCTTAATTTGACTAAATATGTTTACAATACCGACGTATTTGTGCGATTTATGACTATAATTTAATCTATAGTT
The DNA here is from genome assembly GCA_004302925.2 of Cochliomyia hominivorax. Taxonomy (NCBI): domain Eukaryota; kingdom Metazoa; phylum Arthropoda; class Insecta; order Diptera; family Calliphoridae; genus Cochliomyia; species Cochliomyia hominivorax. The sequence goes on along the minus strand of PYHX02000413.1, from coordinate 20,540,555 downwards.
TATTCTTTAGTCTCGACCAGAGTTTAGTCCATTGAAGCTCAGAAGTTTAATAAATATATATTTTTTTGATTCAACATTTCATTGAAAGCTTTTTAGTTTTGTTTATTTTTAAAAAATACTTTAATAGGGGCTTCTTTTTAATTGCTTTTTTTTTTCATTATTGCCATTCGTTTTGGAAATAAAGTTAAATTTAATTATTTTGCCAAAAACTTATTAAACAAAAAACTATTTAAATTCTTCTCAGCCAGAATTGCTCACCTGCAGTGTCTTTAATTTAAATACGTCATTGTTTTGCAAAAACAATTTCATTGTGAAAATCGCTAAAATTTTCAAAATTTTAATTTCAATAATAATTATTATTTCTTATTGAAAAATCGAAAACAATTTAAATTGTTTAAATTGTATTTAAATAATAAAATACAACGTAATATTTTTCAAATAACATCATCACATTCATGATGATGATGATCATCATCATTATCATGATGATCCTCTAGGCCAAAATAAACACTAGGCAACAATGTTTTCAATATTAATGTCAGATATAAATAACTGGATTTGCACACTTGCAATTTTGCAAAAAAAATTGTTTATTTTATTCAAAAAACAAAAAAGAAAAGAAAAAATTATAATAAATAAATTTTAAAAAAATTTTATTTGGGGCAAAAATTCTTTAAAAAAATGCTACTTTTTTGTTTATTTATAAATAAATTTATTATTTATTAAATAACTTATTTAAAATTTATTAAGTTTTATTATTTTAATTATAAAATTAAATAAATAAGCTATTTTCTAGCTTTCTTTTGATATATAATTTTTTATATTTATTTCATATTTTGTCCTCTTATTTTTTAACTAGATAAATTATTGCCTACGCATGTCATATTAACCAAATGTTTAAATAAATTTTTAGTTTTCTCGGTTTCTTTTTTGTTTAAACATTTATTTATGACATTATTTCTTAATAATATAACAACAACAGCAACAGCAACAAAGTTATAAACAAAATCGCCAAAAAACATGTAGCAAGAATTTATGTAAACATTTATTATTTCAACACAAATGTCATTTTATATTTAATTAATTAATAAAAACATAAACTAAAGTAAACAAATTATATATGATAAATGGATTATACGCAGGGGTGGAAACAAAATTATCAAAAAATTAAATCTTAAAAACTTTTAATGAAATTTTAAACTACGGATCAAATTATGGTGAATTTTTCTAATTATTTGTATTAAAACTTTTAACTAAAATAAAGCTTAAACATAGACTTAACTATACTAGAGACTATAGGACTAAAACTGTAGTCAAGTTCTAAAAAATTTTTATCGAAATTAATTACTCTTAAGTTTCCTAGAATTAACGATAAAAAACAGTATAAAATAATGTTTTAGTCAACATTGTAGATTATATTTAGTCTAAATTAATACACTATTTCATAGTCTGTATTATGGACTATATTATACCCAAGACTTTAGACCATATTTAAGTCTACGGGCTAATCAATTGTCAATATTATAAATTAAACTGGACTATAATTTAAATTTATCTGAGCTCTTACCAAACATTTAATAAACTATAGTTTGATTATAAACTAGACCGTAATCTTAACTTAAAAAGGTAGGTTATAGTTTTAACTACAAAATAAGCTCTAGTCTAGATTATAAACTTGTCTAGATTATTAAAGTACTGTATAGCTATAGAATATAGTCTAGAGTATAATATGTGCAATAAGTTATAAACTAATTAAGACTATAGCCTATAGTTTATGGTCTAGACTATAAACTATATAAAGTTTTGACTATAAACTGGGTTATAGTCTAGATTTTTATTAAATATAGTTATAATTATAAACTGTAGTGTCTAGATTATAAATTAATCTCGACCATAAACTATAGTTCCAACCATAAGTTAAGCCATAGTCTAGACCTTAAAATATGTTACAGTTTACACTATAAAGTACCCCATTGTCAAGACTTTAAACTAGGCAGTAGTCTAGATTAAAAGCTAGTTTAGGCTTTAGTCAGACTATGAACTTAGACTGTAAACAAGGTTTAATTTTATTTCAGTCTACAAACTGTGAAATAGTCTAAATAATAAATTATTTAAAAATAGAACTAAACACTAAATTGTAATTTAGACTACAGCTATAAATTAGTTAGAATTATAGTCTTTATTATGCTAAATTAATATAAAGATAATGTATACTAGAGTATAGTCTTGATTATAACCTAAATCGTAGTGTAAACTATAAACTGAATGTACTCGATACTATAAAGTAAATTATAGTCTGTCTGTATAGACTATAAACTAAACTGAGCCTTTGCACTTTATAAGTGTATAAACTACAAACTATATAGTACAGTAAATATTATAAAAGAAACGGAGATGTATATGAATAAATCAAACTATGGACTAAACTATAAATTTAAACTTCAAGCAATATCAGAAACTATGTTGTAGTCTAAACTGTTACCTAAATAGTAGTCCAGAATAGAAACTCAAGTATAGTATGCATTAGGAACCATGCGCTAGTCAAGACTATTTTATTGGTAGTAGACTTTAAACTATAATAAATTGTATTTTACAGCATATAATTTAAATTAAATTTATTTTAAAACTATAGACTGAAGTACAGCATAAACTGAACTGAAATATTAGCCTGAAACTGAAATTTAGTCTGATAACAAACAAAAGTTAAGACTATAAATTTAACAACCTGAAAGACTATGAACTAAACTATTTGTTATAAATCAAATAACGTAAATACTATAAAACTAATTATAGTCTTTGATAAAAAACTAAACTATTGTACAACAAGATCCAGACTGTACTCCAGATTATAAACCGTAATCTAGACAGTTTACAGCTTATTATTCATACTTTTCTCTGAACTATAGAAGAAACTATAAAATAATTGTAGTCTTTATTGTAAACTTAACAAAAGTTAAGTCTATAGTATTAAACAGATTTTAGTCAAGACTATAATCTGCATTAAGGCCTAAGTCTGTTGTAAGTTATAATTGAACTATGAACTAATTAATTATTGAGACTGTAAAGTTAATTAATTTTGAAATTATAGTTAATTGTAAAGATATGCAATACTATCTTTAATGTTATAAACGAGACTACAGTCTTCATTAAAACCTTACTATAAACTATTTGTAAGATTATTAAATAAAACTATTGTTTTAGACTATTAACTAAACTGAATTAAATAGTATTAAAGACTAATAACTGTTGCCTTAAGTATATAGTTAACTTTAAAATAAATTTTAATCAAGACTACAAACAAAACTATAGTCCTGAATATAGGAAAAACTATATAGCTAAGAGGAGTATAAAATGAATATAATGCTGTTTTAGAACTATAAGCAAATAAACTCTAGTAATCTTAATAATGCAAACTATTGTAAAGGCTATTGACTGGACTATAGTCGAGACTATTGTAAGTCTATTAAATATTTTCTTTATATTTTTTTTTCTAGAAAAAAAAACAAACAAAATAAAATAAATAAAATCTTTTATTTGAAAAAAAGTTCTCACCAAAAAACCTCATTGCTATTCTTTATGCATATTTTTTATGAATGCATATTTAGTAGCCAGTTTTTATAAAAAAAAGCTATTTTTTTCTTCTTCTTCCTCGCCTTTTCTGTTTTGCTATTGTACTCCTGTACACGTACAGAAAACCAATAACCACAATTTAAAATAAATTAAAAAAAGTTTACTTTGATCATTCAAGCAACTATTCAATTCATCATTCAGTCAGTCAGCCAGACCGTCAGTTCACAGAATTGAAATGCCGCATTAAAAATAAAATTCCTGATGCATCAACTCAATAA
>PYHX02000413.1:20512035-20536607 GCA_004302925.2 Cochliomyia hominivorax | reverse complement strand
TCGTTTCGATTATTCCACAATTGCACGTTTAAGTGTTGAGTTTTTTTGTAGGTGTGTTTTATTTATGATTTAGTGTTGTTGTTGTTTTTTCGAAATAAAATGATAAATGCGGCGTTTTTAATGACTGAATTCGATATAGAAAAATATAAATCAAAAATAAAAAAACAACTAATTTTACAAAATTTTAACTTTTTTGAAAACTGAGATGCATTTTTTTCAGAATCTAGTAAAGATTTTCTACAGATTATTAAAATTAGAGATTCTACAGATTAAGTACTTTTTTGTTTGTAATTCATGTTGCATTCAAAAGTTTAGTTTTTTTTTAGTATTTTTTGGAAAAGCTCTACAAAGTTTTGTGTGAAAAAAGTACGAAAGAAAAATTCAAGCTCAACTAAGTTAGAACACACTAAACTACAGGTGATGGTGTTTGTTGTACTAAAAGTGGGTGTGTTTGTGAGTTAAAACTAAGACAAAAAATTAATAAGTAATAAACGGAAACGGAATAGAAATTAAAAAGGAATGAGGGAAAGGAAGGAGGGAGAAGAGGGATGTTTTTTTTGTTTTAATGTTAAATTTTTTGTACAAATTTTTAGTACAAAATTTTTAGTAGCATATTTCTAGTACCAAATTTTTTGTACAAATTTTTTTGTACCAAATTTTTAGTACTTAATTTTTAGTACCATCTTCTTAATACCAATTTTTAACTAAAATACGTATTTTCAATAACAATTTCACTAAATTTACAACTTACACTAAATTAGTATTTTTCTTAAAATAATTTAGTACTAAATTTTTAGGAATCAACATTTTGATATTATTTTCTACTAAAATATGAACTTTCAATACCAGTTTTCAAAATATTTTAATAAAAAAATACTTTTTTCTCAAATTTTGAACTAAATGGAAGAATTGATTAAAATAGTTTTAGAACAAATTATTTAGAACAAGTTATTTGTATAATTTTTAAATTTAAGTTTTAGTACTATTATTATACTAATTAAGTAATATTATTTGAGGCTTTTAGTACTAAAGGAATATTAGAAGTATTTTAGTACTGAAATACAAATTTTTATGATTTTTTCCATAAATAAAAAATTTAGTACTTTTATTTAATTATAAAATTCTCTTTAAATTAAAATTGTTTATTGAAAATTTAGTATAACCATTTGTACTAAGATATAGTTCCCGCCACAAAGTTTATAGGATGAATTTTAGAACAAAACAAAAACTAAAAATAATTATAATTTAGTACAAAATTTTTTTGGAGAAAAATACAATTAACATATATATTTTTATTGAAATTTTATTTTTGTACAAAATATTTATACAAAGAAATTTATTACAATTTTTTAGAACAAAATTTTAGTACATTATTTTCGTACATTTGTTATGTAATGTAAATGTAAATTAAGTACACAATATTTTACTCCATACAAAATTGAAGCATAATTTTTAGTACAACATCATTGTTTTTGTTTTATTATACAAGTTTTAGTACAACTATTGTAAAATATTTAGTACAAACATGTAACATAAAAATTTTAGAAATTCATTTTTTTACCATGTTTTACAACACAATTTTAGAAGCTTAATTTTTAGTACTTTATTTTTAGATATGAGTACTAAATTGCATATGTAAAAAGATAAGAATATAAATTCTTCATACCGAAAAAAATCAATATTTAGGTATAATTTTATTAGTACTATAATTTGTTAACCACATGTCTACTAAATTTTTTTAACATAAAATTTTTTATATGTTAAAATTGAACTGAATATTTATTGTCATTTTGGTACTAAATTTATTATAAATAGTGTATTATATTAGTACGAAACTTTTTGAATTTAAATTTTAGTACTATTATCATTTTAGTACTAATTTAATAATCGTATTTTAGGCTTTTAGTAGTAAGCGAAAATATTTTAAATATTATTTGTTTTGAGTATTAAAGGAATTTTAAAAGTATTTTAGTACTGAATTATATGATTTTTCCAAAAATACAAAATTTAGTACTTTTCTATTTAAGTAAAATGGGTTTTTAAAATATTTGTTTCCTTCGAAAAGTGGCGATTATTGTAAACAATTGGTACCAAAATTGGAAAAAAAATATTATAACTTTTTTGTAAATAAAGAATTTAGTACTTTACTTATTATTTAGTACTAGTTTAATAAATTTGAAAACTTCTCTATTGAACTAAAACAGATTCTAAAAATGTTTGTTTCATTCGAAAAGTTGGGACATTTTTCAAAGATACATATAGTGGGAGGCATGTAAATACTTTTAATTTTAGTACTTTTTTTAAGATTTAGTACTTTTTTCGATTTAAATTATTATGTGTATCAAAGAGGTGCTTAACATGTTTGTTTCCTTGGAAACGTAAGATCATTTCTTTAGATAATTTAGTATCAAATTGGAAGTTAATAATTTTATAGTTGGATGAATTGAAAACCCCACAATTTAAGTACTTTTACTGAGATTTAGTACTAATTTTGTTTTGAAATATTAATTATTATGTGTTTTAGGAGGCCCTAAAAACGTTTTGCTTATTTGAAAGTATAGGTAATTATTAAAGTGATTTTAGTACCATTTGCATGGTACTTATTTTATAGTGGGATATATGGAAATACATTAAATTTTAGTACTTTTTTGAGATTTGGTAGCAATTTTGTTTTAAAATATAAAGAGGTTTATACGGGTTATAATTATAAAGAGGTTCATAAAGAAATTTTTAAAGCGATTTTAGTACCAAATTGGTAGGTCCTTATTTTATAGTGGAGCGAATTGATTATTTTAGTATTTACTTTTACTAAGATTTAGTACCAATTTTGTTCTAAAATTTAAATTGTTACATGTTTCAAAAAGGTTTTTAGAAGGTTGATTCAAAGAGCTTCTAGAAATGTTTGCTTCTTTAGAAAAGCAGTGAATAATATTAAAGAAATTTTAGTACCATATTGTTAGGTACTAATTTACAAATCAGACGAATTGAGGTACATAAAATTTTAGTACTTTTATGGAGATTTAGTAGGAAATTTTTGCTCAAAATACAATTTTTTGCGATTTTGTTTAGCAAAGAGGGATTTTTAAGGGGATTTTTTTGGGGATCAATGGGAAATTTTTGTAAATAATATTAATTTTAATGTGGTGCATGATTAACTAAATGTTATGAAATATTTAACTAAATTTATCTAAATTAATCAAACTAAGAAATGAACATTAAATAATGAACTTAAAATGATAAAAACTAAAATACAGGGTGACTCATGCGTTATGGTGCAATTATATTTTTCAAGCTTTTTCATTGAAAGTTTTTAGTTCTTTTTTTTCTTTTGATTTTGACTCAATACTTACTGAACTTTTATTTCAAAATTTCTCAAGGAACTTTACAAGGACTAAAGTTTGAAAAAATAATTTTTGGATTTTTTTTTTGTAAAAAAAATTAGAGCAAAAATACTAAAATATTTAAACCAGGATTTATTATACAAAAGTGCAACATTTAAAATTTGGTACTTTTTTTTTGCTTAAAAAAACACAACTACTTTAAAAAGGGATTTTTAGTAAATTTACACCTAAAAATTATTTTCAAAAGGGGGGAAAAAGGGTGAAATGATTTTTAACAAAAGCAAGCGGAGTTCAATGAAGAATTAAACTAAGTTTAAACAACGTTTAAATTGCTAGTTAAAAAATGGGAATATTGAAAATTAAAAAAGGCAACTTAAAGATTAAGGAAAACTTAGGAACACAAACAAACATAAATAAAAAATGGCGTTTAATTATAGATTTAAAAAAAAATTTGTTAATTTATGTTAGTAAAAAATGTGCTTTTTTGCTTAAATAAATTTGATTTTGATTATTTTTTTAGAAACTGGCAGTTTTTAGTTTGGTTTTGATTTGTGAAGGAGTTTAGAGTTTTATTTTTTTTATTAAAATATTTTTTGTTGAATTTAAAAAAATAAATTCGAAAATTGTTTTTGTATTTAGAGAAAAAAAAATGTTGGATTTTAATGAAAAATACAATTGCACTTACAAGAGGATCGTCCCCAATACCATGATTTGACACGTTGTGTTAAACCACCCAAATGTGAACGTAGTCCATCTAGGTGCCTCCCTGAAATGTACAATGAACGAGAGAGAAAACAACAAGCAAGAAAAAAATAGAAAAAGGAATATAAATGGGAGGAATAAAATAAGAAACCACCAAAACAAAAGCGGAAATAATGGATTTTGATTTTTATTTTGGTTTCAACAATAACAAATTCATTGAAAGGATTTTTTAAAGAATTTTTGTTTAAATTTAAGACATGAATTTTTTTATAGAAATTGGGAAACACACATATATATACCATAAATATTTACACGAAAGAAAACGAAAATGAACCGGAAATGAACACAAAAAAGGAGAAAAAACAGGAAATTTTTAATTTACAATATTTTTCTTAAAATTTCTTAAAAAAGAAGAACAATTTAATGAAAATTATGTCATGATTAAACTATAAATTTTAATTACATCTAAAATCATAATTAAAACTAAATTTAAAATTAACTATTTTTATTTAAACTAAAAAATCACAAAATTTACTTTAATTTTCTAAAAAATCAAAGAAAAAAAAACTTAACTTAAGAGAGAATAAAACTTAAATAAGAGTAAATAATTCTTTGCTAAATGATTTCTCTACAAAAAAATCCTAATCCCAAAAAATCTAAAATATTGTCTTAAACTCATTAATTTCACACCTAAACGATTCTAAAAAGTTCTAAAAAAATTGATGAAAAAAATATTTTAATTTTCGAAATCTCTAAAAATGATTATAATAATGAGGAACTAACTAAAATGTAGGGGAATTTATTTAACAATTAATAAAAATCATTAACTACATGTCTTTAAGTGTATAAGTGTTTATCCTCTCCTCTCGGCCAAAAAAATCCTAATCACTCCAAAACTTATAAACCTACCTAAAAAAGCGCAAAATCACTTTTCTCATTTTTGAAAAGCTTTTCAAGGCTTGACCAAAAAAAAAAAAACGTGATTATTGATGATATAAAATGGAAGCCAGTTCAAAAGCTTACCTGTTCCTTTGTATTTGCAAAACAAAATGTTGTTGGCGTTAAGAGCGCAAGCCACATGGAAAGAGAAAGAAAAAAAGAAAGAGAGACCATAAATTATTTTAAATATTTCAAAAAATATTCTCAATTTTATCTCAAAGAAATAATTAATTAAAATAAATAATATTACCAACTCACTACATTATTGTATACTAAAAGACAGCAAAGTAGATAGAGTACAAATAACACCAATAGATCAAAAAATACAACAATATTTTCGTAATTTGTAACAAAAATGAAACAAAAATATTTTATTAAAGAGCAAAAGTTCTCAAAATTTCACCTTAAATAAGTGGTTTAATGAGGAGTGAGACCGAAAATTGTTTAACATACATTAATGTTAATAGAAAAGAAATCACTTAATTCATAGTTTTAATTTTTTATTTGATTGAATTCATTGTTCGATTTTAAACCTAAAATTGGCTCTAGTTCCTTAAATAAGCCTCCAATCAAGAAAATAAGCTTAATTTGTAATCATTTTGAAAATTTCGAGTTAAAAACCTAAATGGCTCTAGTTCCTTAAATAAGCCTCCAATCAAGAAAATAAGCTTAATTTGTAATCATTTTGAAAATTCGTCTTGAAAACCTAAAATTGGCTCTAGTTCCTTAAATAAGCCTCCAATCAATAAAATAAGCTTAATTTGTAATCATTTTGAAAATTTTGATTTAAAACCTTAAGTTGGCTCTAGTTCCTTAAATAAGCCTCCAATCAAGAAAACAAGCTTAATTTGTAGTCACTTTGAAAATTTCGTCTTAAAAACCTAAATTGGCTCTAGTTCCTTAAATAAGCCTCCAATCAAGAAAATAAGCTTAATTTGTAGTCACTAGTTCCTTAATAAGCCTCCAATCAAGAAAACAAGCTTAATTTGTAATCATTTTGAAAATTTTGATTTTAAAACATAAAATTGGCTCTAGTTCCTTAAATAAGCCTCCAATCAAGAAAACAAGCTTAATTTGTAATCATTTGAAAATTTTGATTTTAAAACCTAAAATTGGCTCTAGTTCCTTCAATAAGCTCCAATCAAGAAAATAAGCTTAATTTGTAATCATTTTGAAAATTTTGATTTTAAAACCTAAAATTGGCTCTAGTTCCTTCAATAAGCCTCCAATCAAGAAAATAAGCTTAATTTGTAATCATTTTGAAAATTTGATTTTAAAACATAAAATTGGCTCTAGTTCCTTAAATAAGCCTCCAATCAAGAAAACAAGCTTAATTTGTAATCATTTTGAAAATTTTGATTTTAAAACCTAAAATTGGCTCTAGTTCCTTAAATAAGCCTCCAATCAAGAAAACAAGCTTAATTTGTAATCATTTTGAAAATTTTGATTTAAAACCTAAAATAGGCTCTAGTTCCTTAAATAAGCCTCCAATCAAGAAAACAAGCTTAATTTGTAATCATTTGAAAATTTTGATTTTAAAACCTAAAATTGGCTCTAGTTCCTTCAATAAGCCTCCAATCAAGAAAATAAGCTTAATTTGTAATCATTTTTGAAAATTTCGTCTTAAAAACCTAAAATAGGCTCTAGTTCCTTAAATAAGCCTCCAATCAAGAAAACAAGCTTAATTTGTAATCATTTTGAAAATTTTGATTTAAAACCTAAAATTGGCTCTAGTTCCTTAAATAAGCCTCCAATCAAGAAAATAAGCTTAATTTGTAATCATTTTGAAAATTTCGTCTTAAAAACCTAAAATTGGCTCTAGTTCCTTCAAATAAGCCTCCAATCAAGAAAATAAGCTTAATTTGTAATCATTTTGAAAATTTCGTCTTAAAAACCTAAAATTGGCTCTAGTTCCTTAAATAAGCCTCCAATCAAGAAAATAAGCTTAATTTGTAATCATTTTGAAAATTTCGTCTTAAAACCTTAAATTGGCTCTAGTTCCTTAAATAAGCCTCCAATCAAGAAAACAAGCTTAATTTGTAATCATTTTTAAAATTTCGATTTTAAACCTTAAATTGGCTCTAGTTCCTTAAATAGGACTCCAATCAAGAAAATAAGCTTAATTTGTAATCATTTTGAAAATTTCGATTTCGAAACCTTAAATTGGCTCTAGTTCCTAAAATAAGCCTCCAATCAAGAAAATAAGCTTAATTTGTAATCATTTTGAAAAATTTTGATTTTAAAACCTTAAATTGGCTCTAGTTCCTAAAATAAGCCTCCAATCAAGAAAACAAGCTTAATTTGTAATCATTTTGAAAATTTCGATTTCGAAACCTTAAATTGGCTCTAGTTCCTAAAATAAGCCTCCAATCAAGAAAATAAGCTTAATTTGTAATCATTTTGAAAATTTTGATTTTAAAACCTTAAATTGGCTCTAGTTCCTTAAATAAGCCTCCAATCAAGAAAATAAGCTTAATTTGTAATCATTTTGAAAATTTTGATTTTAAAACCTTAAATTGGCTCTAGTTCCTAAAATAAGCCTCCAATCAAGAAAATAAGCTTAATTTGTAATCATTTTGAAAATTTCGATTTCGAAACCTTAAATTGGCTCTAGTTCCTAAAATAAGCCTCCAATCAAGAAAATAAGCTTAATTTGTAATCATTTTGAAAATTTTGATTTTAAAACCTTAAATTGGCTCTAGTTCCTAAAATAAGCCTCCAATCAAGAAACTAAGCTTAATTTGTAATCATTTTGAAAATTTCGATTTTAAAACCTTAAATTGGCTCTAGTTCCTTAAATAAGCCTCCAATCAAGAAAATAAGCTTAATTTGTAATCATTTTGAAAATTTCGTCTTAAAAACCTTAAATTGGCTCTAGTTCCTTAAATAAGCCTCCAATCAAGAAAACAAGCTTAATTTGTAATCATTTTTAAAATTTCGATTTTAAAACCTTAAATTGGCTCTAGTTCCTAAAATAAGCCTCCAATCAAGAAAATAAGCTTAATTTGTAATCATTTTGAAAATTTCGATTTTAAAACCTTAAATTGGCTCTAGTTCCTTAAATAAGCCTCCAATCAAGAAAACAAGCTTAATTTGTAATCATTTTTAAAATTTCGATTTTAAAACCTTAAATTGGCTCTAGTTCCTTAAATAAGCCTCCAATCAAGAAAACAAGCTTAATTTGTAATCATTTTTAAAATTTCGATTTTAAAACCTTAAATTGGCTCTAGTTCCTTAAATAAGCCTCCAATCAAGAAACTAAGCTTAATTTGTAATCATTTTGAAAATTTCGATTTTAAAACCTTAAATTGGCTCTAGTTCCTTAAATAAGCCTCCAATCAAGAAAATAAGCTTAATTTGTAATCATTTTGAAAATTTCGATTTTAAAACCTTAAATTGGCTCTAGTTCCTTAAATAAGCCTCCAATCAAGAAAATAAGCTTAATTTGTAATCATTTTGAAAATTTTGATTTTAAAACCTAAAATTGGCTCTAGTTCCTTAAATAAGCCTCCAATCAAGAAAATAAGCTTAATTTGTAATCATTTTGAAAATTTCGATTTTAAAACCTTAAATTGGCTCTAGTTCCTTAAATAAGCCTCCAATCAAGAAAACAAGCTTAATTTGTAATCATTTTGAAAATTTCGATTTTAAAACCTTAAATTGGCTCTAGTTCCTTAAATAAGCCTCCAATCAAGAAAAAAGCTTAATTTGTAATCATTTTGAAAACTTCGATTTTAAAACCTTAAATTGGCTCTAGTTCCTTAAATAAGCCTCCAATCAGGAAAATAAGCTTAATTTGTAATCATTTTGAAAATTTCGATTTTAAAACCTTAAATTGGCTCTAGTTCCTTAAATAAGCCTCCAATCAGGAAAATAAGCTTAATTTGTAATCATTTTAAAAATTTCGAGTTTAACAACCTTAAATTGGCTCGAGTTCCTTAAATAAGCCTCCAATCAAGAAAATAAGCTTAATTTGTAATCATTTTGAAATTTCGAGTTAAAAACCTAAAATTGGCTCTAGTTCCTTAAATAAGCCTCCAATCAAGAAAATAGCTTAATTTGTAATAATTTTGAAAATTTCGAGTTAAAAACCTAAAATTGGCTCGAGTTCCTTAAATAAGCCTCCAATCAAGAAAATAAGCTTAATTTGTAATCATTTTGAAAATTTCGAGTTAAAAACCTAAAATTGGCTCTAGTTCCTTAAATAAGCCTCCAATCAAGAAATAAGCTTAATTTGTAATCATTTTGAAAATTTCGAGTTAAAAACCTAAAATTGGCTCTAGTTCCTTAAATAAGCCTCCAATCAAGAAAATAAGCTTAATTTGTAATCATTTTGAAAATTTGATTTTAAAACCTAAAATTGGCTCTAGTTCCTTAAATAAGCCTCCAATCAAGAAAATAAGCTTAATTTCTAATCATTTTGAAAAATTTGATTTTAAAACCTTAAGTTGGCTCTAGTTCCTTAAATAAGCCTCCAATCAAGAAAATAAGCTTAATTTGTAATCATTTTGAAAATTTTGATTTTAAAACCTAAAATTGGCTCTAGTTCCTTAAATAGGACTCCAATCAAGAAAATAAGCTTAATTTGTAATCATTTTGAAAATTTCGATTTCGAAACCTTAAATTGGCTCTAGTTCCTAAAATAAGCCTCCAATCAAGAAAATAAGCTTAATTTGTAATCATTTTGAAAATTTCGATTTCGAAACCTTAAATTGGCTCTAGTTCCTAAAATAAGCCTCCAATCAAGAAAATAAGCTTAATTTGTAATCATTTTGAAAATTTCGATTTTAAAACCTTAAATTGGCTCTAGTTTCCTAAAATAAGCCTCCAATCAAGAAAACAAGCTTAATTTGTAATCATTTTGAAATTTCGATTTCGAAACCTTAAATTGGCTCTAGTTCCTAAAATAAGCCTCCAATCAAGAAAACAAGCTTAATTTGTAATCATTTTGAAAATTCGTCTTAAAAACCTTAAATTGGCTCTAGTTCCTTAAATAAGCCTCCAATCAAGAAAATAAGCTTAATTTGTAATCATTTTTAAATTTCGATTTTAAAACCTTAAATTGGCTCTAGTTCCTTAAATAAGCCTCCAATCAAGAAAATAAGCTTAATTTGTAGTCATTTTGAAAATTTCGATTTCGAAACCTAAATTGGCTCTAGTTCCTTAAATAAGCCTCCAATCAAGAAAATAAGCTTAATTTGTAGTCATTTTGAAAATTTCGATTCAAAAACCTAAAATTGGCTCTAGTTCCTTAAATAAGCCTCCAATCAAGAAAATAAGCTTAATTTCTAATCATTTTGAAAATTTCGATTTAAAAAACCTAAAATTGGCTCTAGTTCCTTAAATAAGCCTCCAATCAAGAAAATAAGCTTAATTTGTAGTCATTTTGAAAATTTCGATTCAAAAACCCAAAATTGGCTCTAGTTCCTTAAATAAGCCTCCAATCAAGAAAAACAAGCTTAATTTGTAATCATTTTGAAAATTTCGATTTCGAAACCTTAAATTGGCTCTAGTTCCTAAAATAAGCCTCCAATCAAGAAAATAAGCTTAATTTGTAATCATTTTGAAAATTTCGATTTCGAAACCTTAAATTGGCTCTAGTTCCTAAAATAAGCCTCCAATCAAGAAAATAAGCTTAATTTGTAATCATTTTGAAAATTTCGTCTTAAAAAACCTAAAATTGGCTCTAGTCCTTAAATAAGCCTCCAATCAAGAAAACAAGCTTAATTTGTAATCATTTTGAAAATTTCGATTTCGAAACCTTAAATTGGCTCTAGTTTCCTAAAATAAGCCTCCAATCAAGAAAATAAGCTTAATTTGTAATCATTTTTGAAAATTTCGATTTTAAAACCTAAAATTGGCTCTAGTTCCTTAAATAAGCCTCCAATCAATAAAATAAGCTTAATTTGTAATCATTTTGAAAATTTCGTCTTAAAAACCTAAAATTGGCTCTAGTTCCTTAAATAAGCCTCCAATCAAGAAAACAAGCTTAATTTGTAATCATTTTGAAAATTTCGATTTCGAAACCTTAAATTGGCTCTAGTTCCTAAAATAAGCCTCCAATCAAGAAAATAAGCTTAATTTGTAATCATTTTGAAAATTTCGAGTTAAAAACCTAAAATTGGCTCTAGTTCCTTAAATAAGCCTCCAATCAAGAAAACAAGCTTAATTTGTAATCATTTTGAAAATTTCGATTTCGAAACCTTAAATTGGCTCTAGTTCCTTAAATAAGCCTCCAATCAAGAAAACAAGCTTAATTTGTAATCATTTTGAAAATTTCGATTTTAAAACCTAAAATTGGCTCTAGTTCCTTAAATAAGCCTCCATTTAAGAAAACAAGCTTAATTTGTAATCATTTTGAAAATTTCGAGTTAAAACCTAAAATTGGCTCTAGTTCCTTAAATAAGCCTCCAATCAAGAAACAAGCTTAATTTGTAATCATTTTGAAAATTTCGATTTCGAAACCTTAAATTGGCTCTAGTTCCTAAAATAAGCCTCCAATCAAGAAAACAAGCTTAATTTGTAATCATTTTGAAAATTTCGTCTTAAAAACCTTAAATTGGCTCTAGTTCCTTAAATAAGCCTCCAATCAGAAAACAAGCTTAATTTGTAATCATTTTGAAAATTTCGTCTTAAAAACCTGAAATTGGCTCTAGTTCTTAAAATAAGCCTTCAATCAAGAAAACAAGCTTAATTTGTAATCATTTGAAAATTTCGATTTTAAAACCTAAAATTGGCTCTAGTTCCTTAAATAAGCCTCCAATCAAGAAAACAAGCTTAATTTGTAATCATTTTTGAAAATTTCGTCTTAAAAACCTTAAATTGGCTCTAGTTCCTAAAATAAGCCTCCAATCAAGAAAACAAGCTTAATTTGTAATCATTTGAAAATTTCGTCTTAAAAACCTTAAATTGGCTCTAGTTCCTTAAATAAGCCTCCAATCAAGAAAACAAGCTTAATTTGTAATCATTTTGAAAATTTCGTCTTAAAAACCTGAAATTGGCTCTAGTTCCTAAATAAGCCTCCAATCAAGAAAACAAGCTTAATTTGGTAATCATTTTGAAAATTTCGTCTTAAAAACCTGAAATTGGCTCTAGTTCCTTAAATAAGCCTCCAATCAAGAAAACAAGCTTAATTTGTAATCATTTTTGAAAATTTCGATTTCGAAACCTTTAATTGGCTCTAGTTCCTTAAATAAGCCTCCAATCAAGAAAACAAGCTTAATTTGTAATCATTTTGAAAATTTCGATTTCGAAACCTTAAATTGGCTCTAGTTCCTTAAATAAGCCTCCAATCAAGAAAATAGCTTAATTTGTAATCATTTTGAAAATTTCGATTTTAAAACCTAAATTGGCTCTAGTTCCTTAAATAAGCCTCCAATCAAGAAAATAAGCTTAATTTGTAATCATTTTGAAAATTTCGATTTCGAAACCTTAAATTGGCTCTAGTTCCTAAAATAAGCCTCCAATCAAGAAAACAAGCTTAATTTGTAATCATTTTGAAAATTTCGTCTTAAAAACCTTAAATTGGCTCTAGTTCCTAAAATAAGCCTCCAATCAAGAAAACAAGCTTAATTTGTAATCATTTTGAAAATTTCCGTCTTAAAACCTTAAATTGGCTCTAGTTCCTTAATAAGCCTCCAATCAAGAAAACAAGCTTAATTTGTAAATCATTTGAAAATTTCGTCTTAAAAACCTTAAATTGGCTCTAGTTCCTTAAATAAGCCTCCAATCAAGAAATAAGCTTAATTTGTATCATTTTTGAAAATTTCGAGTTAAAAACCTTAAATTGGCTCTAGTTCCTAAAATAAGCCTCCAATCAAGAAAAATAAGCTTAATTTGTAATCATTTTGAAAATTTCGAGTTTAAAAACCTAAAATTGGCTCTAGTTCCTTAAATAAGCCTCCAATGAATAAAATAAGCTTAATTTGTAATCATTTTTGAAAATTTCGTCTTAAAAACCTAAATTGGCTCTAGTTCCTTAAATAAGCCTCCAATTAAGAAAACAAGCTTAATTTGTAATCATTTTGAAAATTTCGTTCTAAAAACTTTAAATTGGCTCTAGTTCCTAAATAAGCCTCCAATCAAGAAAACAAGCTTAATTTGTAATCATTTTGAAAATTTCGTCTTAAAAACCTAAAATTGGCTCTAGTTCCTAAATAAGCCTCCAATCAAGAAAACAAGCTTAATTTGTAATCATTTGAAAATTTCGTTTTAAAAACTTTAAATTGGCTCTAGTTCCTAAAATAAGCCTCCAATCAAGAAAACAAGCTTAATTTGTAATCATTTTGAAAATTTCGATTTAAACCTAAAATTGGCTCTAGTTCCTTAAATAAGCCTCCAATGAATAAAATAAGCTTAATTTGTAATCATTTTTGAAAACTTCGTCTAAACCTAAAATTGGCTCTAGTTCCTTAATAAGCCTCCAATAAGAAAACAAGCTTAATTTGAAATCATTTGAAAATTTGTCTTAAAAACCTTAAAATTTGGCTCTAGTTCCCTTAAATAAGCCTCCAATCAAGAAAACCAAGCTTAATTTGTAATCATTTTGAAAATTTCGATTTTAAAACCTAAAATTGGCTCTAGTTCCTAAATAAGCCTCCAATCAATAAAATAAGCTTAATTTGTAATCATTTTGAAAATTTCGATTTTAAAACATAAAATTGGCTCTAGTTCCTAAATAAGCCTCCAATCAAGAAAACAAGCTTAATTTGTAATCATTTTGAAAATTTCGATTTCGAAACCTTAAAATTGGCTCTAGTTCCTAAAATAAGCCTCCAATCAAGAAAACAAGCTTAATTTGTAATCATTTTGAAAATTCGATTTCGAAACCTAAATTGGCTCTAGTTCCTTACATAAGCCTCCAATCAAGAAAACAAGCTTAATTTGTAATCCATTTTGAAAATTTCGTCTTAAAAACCTAAAATTGGCTCTAGTTCCTTACATAAGCCTCCAATCAAGAACAAGCTTAATTTGTAATCATTTTGAAAATTTCGATTTTAAACCTAAAATTGGCTCTAGTTCCTTAAATAAGCCTCCAATCAAGAAAATAAGCTCAATTTGTAATCATTTTGAAAATTTCGATTTTAAAACCTAAAATTGGCTCTAGTTCCTTAAATAAGCCTCCAATCAAGAAAATAAGCTTAATTTGTAATCATTTTGAAAATTTCGTTTAAAACCTAAAATTGGCTCTAGTTCCTTAAATAAGCCTCCAATCAAGAAAATAAGCTTAATTTGTAATCATTTTGAAAATTTTTAAAACCTAAAATTGGCTCTAGTTCCTTAAATAAGCCTCCAATCAAGAAAATAAGCTTAATTTGTAATCATTTTGAAAATTTCGATTTAAAACCTAAAATTGGCTCTAGTTCCTTAAATAAGCCTCCAATCAAGAAAATAAGCTTAATTTGTAATCATTTTGAAAATTTCGATTTAAAACCTAAAATTGGCTCTAGTTCCTTACATAAGCCTCCAATCAAGAAAACAAGCTTAATTTGTAATCATTTTGAAAATTTCGATTTCGAAACCTTAAAATTGGCTCTAGTTCCTTAAATAAGCCTCCAATCAATAAAATAAGCTCAATTTGTAATCATTTTGAAAATTTCGATTTCGAAAACCTTAAATTGCTCTAGTTCCTTAAATAAGCCTCCAATCAATAAAATAAGCTTAATTTGTAATCATTTTGAAAATTTCGATTTCGAAACCTAAAAATTGGCTTAGTTCCTTAAATAAGCCTCCAATCAATAAAATAAGCTCAATTTTGTTAATCATTTTGAAAATTTCGTCTTAAAAACCTAAAATTGGCTCTAGTTCCTTAAATAAGCCTCCAATCAAGAAATAAGCTTAATTTGTAATCATTTTGAAAATTTTCGATTTCGAAAACCTAAAATTGGCTCTAGTTCCTTAAATAAGCCTCCAATCAAGAAAATAAGCCTCAATTTGTAATCATTTTGAAAATTTCGTTCTTAAAACCTAAATTGGCTCCTAGTTCCTTACATAAGCCTCCAATCAATAAAACAAGCTAATTTGTAATCATTTTGAAAATTCGTCTTAAAAACCTAAAAATTGGCTCTAGTTCCTTACATAAGGCCTCCAATCAAAAACAAGCTTAATTTGTAATCATTTTGAAAATTCGATTTCGAAACCTTAAATTGGCTCTAGTTCCTTAAATAAGCCTCCAATCAATAAAATAAGCTCAATTTGTAATCATTTTGAAAATTTCGATTTTAAAACCTAAAATTGGCTCTAGTTCCTTAAATAAGCCTCCAATCAAAAAATAAGCTTAATTTGTAATCATTTTGAAAATTTCGATTTTAAAACCTAAAATTGGCTCTAGTTCCTTAAATAAGCCTCCAATCAAGAAAATAAGCTCAATTTGTAATCATTTTGAAAATTTCGTCTTAAAAACTAAAATTGGCTCTAGTTCCTTAAATAAGCCTCCAATCAAGAAATAAGCTTAATTTGTAATCATTTTGAAAATTTCGATTTCGAAACCTAAATTGGCTCTAGTTCCTTAAATAAGCCTCCAATCAAGAAAATAAGCTCATTTGTAATCATTTTGAAAATTTCGTCTTAAAACCTAAAATTGGCTCTAGTTCCTTAAATAAGCCTCCAATCAATAAATAAGCTTAATTTGTAATCATTTTGAAAATTTCGATTTAAAACCTAAATTGGCTCTAGTTCCTTAAATAAGCCTCCAATCAAGAAAATAAGCTCAATTTGTAATCATTTGAAAATTTCGATTTAAAAACCTAAAATTGGCTCTAGTTCCTTAAATAAGCCTCCAATCAAGAAATAAGCTTCAATTTGTAATCATTTTGAAAATTTCGATTTAAAACCTAAAATTGGCTCTAGTTCCTAAATAAGCCTCCATCAAGAAAATAAGCTTAATTTGTAATCATTTTGAAAATTTCGATTTTAAACCTAAAATTGGCTCTAGTTCCTTAAATAAGCCTCCAATCAAGAAAATAAGCTCAATTTGAAATCATTTTGAAAATTTCGATTTTAAAACCTTAAATTGGCTCTAGTCCTTAAATAAGCCTCCAATCAAGAAACAAGCTTAATTTGTAATCATTTTGAAAATTTCGATTTAAAACCTAAAATTGGCTCTAGTTCCTTAAATAAGCCTCCAATCAAGAAAATAAGCTTAATTTGTAATCATTTTGAAAATTTCGATTTTAAACCTAAAATTGGCTCTAGTTCCTTAAATAAGCCTCCAATCAAGAAAATAAGCTTAATTTGTAATCATTTTGAAAATTTCGATTTAAAACCTAAAATTGGCTCTAGTTCCTTAAATAAGCCTCCAATCAAGAAAATAAGCTTAATTTGTAATCATTTTGAAAATTTCGATTTTAAAACCTAAAATTGGCTCTAGTTCCTTAAATAAGCCTCCAATCAAGAAAATAAGCTTAATTTGTAATCATTTTGAAATTTCGATTTTAAACCTAAAATTGGCTCTAGTTCCTTAAATAAGCCTCCAATCAAGAAAATAAGCTTAATTTGTAATCATTTTGAAAATTTCGATTTAAAACCTTAAATTGGCTCTAGTTCCTTAAATAAGCCTCCAATCAAGAAAATAAGCTTAATTTGTAATCATTTTGAAAATTTCGATTTTAAAACCTTAAATTGGCTCTAGTTCCTTAAATAAGCCTCCAATCAAGAAAATAAGCTTAATTTGTAATCATTTTGAAAATTTCGATTTAAAAACCTTAAATTGGCTCTAGTTCCTTAAATAAGCCTCCAATCAAGAAAATAAGCTTAATTTGTAATCATTTTGAAAATTTCGATTTAAAACCTAAAATTGGCTCTAGTTCCTTAAATAAGCCTCCAATCAAGAAAATAAGCTTAATTTGTAATCATTTTGAAAATTTCGATTTTAAAACCTAAAATTGGCTCTAGTTCCTTAAATAAGCCTCCAATCAAGAAAATAAGCTTAATTTGTAATCATTTTGAAAATTTTAGTTTAAAACCTAAATTGGCTCTAGTTCCTTAAATAAGCCTCCAATCAAGAAAATAAGCTTAATTTGTAATCATTTTGAAATTTCAATATTTTAAAACCTAAAATTGGCTCTAGTTCCTTAAATAAGCCTCCAATCAAGAAAATAAGCTTAATTTGTAATCATTTTGAAAATTTTCAATTTTTAAAACCTAAAATTGGCTCTAGTTCCTTAAATAAGCCTCCAATCAAGAAAATAAGCTTAATTTGTAATCATTTTTGAAAATTTCATTTTAAAACCTAAAATTGGCTCTAGTTCCTTAAATAAGCCTCCAAT
The DNA here is from genome assembly GCA_004302925.2 of Cochliomyia hominivorax. NCBI lineage: Eukaryota > Metazoa > Arthropoda > Insecta > Diptera > Calliphoridae > Cochliomyia > Cochliomyia hominivorax. Next base: position 20,519,359 of record PYHX02000413.1, on the reverse strand, counting down.
CAAGAAAATAAGCTTAATTTGTAATCATTTTGAAAATTTAAATTTAAAACCTAAAATTGGCTCTAGTTCCTTAAATAAGCCTTAATAAGCTTGTAATCATTTTGAAATTTCATTTTTAAAACCTAAAATTGGCTCTAGTTCCTTAAATAAGCCTCCAATCAAGAAAATAAGCTTAATTTGTAATCATTTTGAAAATTTAGACTTTAAAACCTAAAATTGGCTCTAGTTCCTTAAATAAGCCTCCATCAAGAAAATAAGCTTAATTTGTAATCATTTTGAAAATTTCATTTTAAACCTAAAATTGGCTCTAGTTCCTTAAATAAGCCTCCAATAAAAAATAAGCATTTAAACAAGAAATTTAACATTAAAACCTATTTTTATTGTGTTTCCTTAAATAAGCCTCCAACAAGAAAATAAGCTAAATTTGTAATCATTTTTTACTCAAAAGTTTTGGAATTTAATTGAAAAACGACTATATTTAACAGTAATTTATGTTGGCGTTTTTTGACAATATTTCCCTTCAATTTTGACGACTTTTTGTCCAGATTTATATGGCATTGAGAATATTTCCTAAGGAGCAGTTTATTTCAAAAAGTGTAGTTAATTAAAAAAATCGAATTGAGACTGTTTTTGTCTTAAATTTGTGAAAAAGAAATAAAAAAAATTTAAAAATGAAAGTAAAATTCAGAAAAGTTGATCAAATAATTTGAAATACAATTATAAATATTATTAAGTATAAATATAACTGCAAATTGTGATTGTGATTAAAATATAATTTTTTAAAAATCATATACAGTTGTCCCCGTTTAACGAATACTCATTTAGCGAATTCGCGATAACCGTCATACTTTTCACTGAGTACTTTATATTACGAACAAAGCAAAAATTTAGTACCCGATATAATGATTTTTTAACATACATAAAAAGCTAGAAAGAGAAAATTAAAATAGGCGAAAATAATATCAAGAGCATTTCTGTAAGAGAAAAAGATATGGGGAGATAAATTTCGTTTAAAAATACAGAAGAGCAATGAAGGAAGGAGAATTTCCTAAAATGGAAACGGAATTGTTTGAATAAAAACAAATTCAGAATGGTAGTCTCACTAGACAAAAAGAGATGGCAACTCTACTTAAAATATTTCTAGAAGTCAAAGACGAATATCGTAGAGGAAAGAAAATTTGTACAAATTTTGAAAATGTGCGAAATTTGTTTAGATTTTATTTTTAAATACATTTAAGTCCAATTTATATATTAATTTTTGGATATTAACGCTCTAAAAAAACTGCTGTCTCCTGGTAATAAAATATTTTTTTATTAAAATTCTAACATAAACATTCTCAAAATACTTTTCAATATAAAGAAAATTTGAGATCCCCAAAACTTGTCAAATATCTCCTGCACTATTGACACCACCAGGTTAAATTCGCCTTGGTTTTCAATGGCTTCAATACAGGAAATGTATGGTTTAAGTTATTTTCTTTCAAATTAATGAATAAAATTTAATTTTGTTACTAAATTTGATTTTACGATTATTCCTGACATTACATCATTCGTTAAACCGGGAGATCACTGTATATAAAGGATAATAAAATTAATATCGGCAACATTATAGAATACAGGTAAGTTTAACTAGTAAAAAGACTTTTAATATGTGATTTAACTTTAAACTTGTATCTTTATCAATATAATTATGATTATTATTTAAATATAAATCATAAGTGAATAATTTGATCATAATATAATTCTGTGACGAAAAGAGAAAACAACAACAAATCATTTCTGGACTTTTTATCTTTCCAACTGATATCGATTGCTAAAATTTATATTTCTCAAAATTTTATAGCACTACAATTGGAAAATTGAAGCCGGAAATCGGAGTGTTATGGAAATATAGGTAGAATTCGGGAAATTGTGATTTTGTATTCAAAATTTAGGGGTTTGATTTTTTGCATTGAACAAAAGCCCATAAATACGATATGGTTTACTAAAGAAATATTTTTTCTAACTCAAAAATTATATAACTAATTTTTTATCAAGAAATTAAGCGAAAAATCGATATTTTTGAAAATTCAAATTTAAAATCGAATCACTTAGTGAACTGATTTTCATATCTGTGTGTTTTAAAATTCCATTACTGGAGAACTTTATAAAATATTAGATAAATGAAAAAAAGCTGCGTCCTTGGTAAATAAAATATATCTAAAATAGTGTAGGGTATTCACAACGTTTGGATTGAATGCAGGCAAAACTGGCGGATGGAAAGTTATTCTAAGTAGACTTCATTTTTTTTAAATATATTAATTTAGTAATTTCTGTACCAATTTCCGTTCAAATAGTGAGCTAAAACATAAATTTCTCTCTCATACTGATGAAAGAACATCATGAATTTGTAGTCGATTCGATAAACACTATAGATATTTTTTCAACAAATTTATTTATGATTTTTTGCCTTTATTTACCTCTTTTTTAATTTAGTATGTTTATAATTTAATATTTTAAGATTTGTTTACCCGAATTTGAACATTCTTCACGTTGCACCAGTGGTTTGATTTTTTTAAAAATAACAGTAAAAATTAAAATATTCTCGATTAAAATGTTTCACCAAAAATATATCAAGTTTCACCCAAAGTGAGAAGTTTCTAATCAAAACTGATTTTCTTGAAATTATTAAAAAACATTTTTATACTAAAATTCCAATATTATACTTTTAATTTGGCTTTGTATTTGAAAATCTATTTTTCGCAAAATATTATTATTTTATTAATATTATTTTCATCTAATTCGCGCCAAAAATATTTTGTAACTTTACCACCCCCCCCATATTACAATTTTTCAATAGTGAAAGTTATAATTCTAACGGACTTATCTGTCCGAAGCAATTGGTTATTATAACTTTACGCAAGAAGTTTCCGATAAGCTAAAGGGGGTCATCTTATCTTTAATTTATATAGTAAAATTTATAATAAAATGTTGCCATATTTTCTGTAAAATATGATAACTATATGAAGAATGTTTATATTTAATTATGTTCCCTTAAACTGTTTTATAACTTTTTTAATTTTACAAAGAATTTATTCCAAAAACAAAAAAATTAAACAATTATTGATTGTTTTATGTTAACAAATAAAAGTCGTTTGTCAAAAGTAATCGGTATTATCTAAGATATTGCCGTATATTCAAAAAAAATTATGTTATTTTACAAGGAAGTAATAACGAAACTTTATTTCACGCTTTAACTTATGTTACCTTTTACCAAGTTTTAGTAAATTTTAACACTGTTATAGTGTTTGTTGGTTTTTTGTTGAGTCACTCACATTTTTACCTCAATTCTTCGTTTAAATTATGAGGTGGTAAGAAACTGAACTCAAATTTAATTCGATTCAACTGAAACACTAACTTAGCAAATTCAAAAACCTTTGCTAAGAAAAATACTGTAAAAAAATTTTATCAAGTTTTCTGCCAATTACATTTTGTTCAACATTAGAAAAATACATTTTAAGGAAAATTAAGAATTATTTTTAAATAATAATTGTAATATTGAAAATAAATTTAAATTTTAATTAATTAAAATATTATTTTGATTCTATAATCTGTTTTCTCCTTTTTTATTAAATGAAATTTCTTTGAATTTTTTTATTTTTATTTATGTTTTTATTATTTTTTATATTATTTTTATTAATTTTCTTTTCAATGTAATATACATACAATATTCTTTAGTTTTTTTTCTTAAATATTTTATTTACTTTTTTTTGTATTTAAATGATTAATATAGTTTCATCATATAATATGCCATTAAAGTACATATACATATACATTAATAATTTCTTTATATTTGTTTTCATTAATTATTATTAATTTCTTTAGTTTTATTTATTTTTAGTATTTAAGATAAATTATATATTTGTAACTATAAGTATTTTGTTAGTGTATGTTTACACATACACCCACATATATATATGTATCATATCATATGTTCACATTTCATTTGTATTCACTCAAAAATATATATTTTGTACAAAAACTCTGTACTTTCCAAATTGATTTCATTTTTAAAATTTCAGATGTTAAACGATTCTCTAGATTTTTTTATTTTCTTCTTTTTTTTTTGTTTTAATTTGGAAATACAATTTTCATTTTAATTAAATTTAACAACGCTTTGCTGATATGGTGTTTTTCCTACAGTTTTATTATACTTTTGATATATATTTTTTTTTTTGAACAAAAAAATTTTATAAAAAATTATAAAAGATTTTAATACATTTAATTTTTAAATAGTAACGATTATCTAAATGAAAATAAAATAGATAAAAGATTGTTTTAGGTATTTAAGGATTTATTTTTAATTATTTTAGAGAACATTTTTAACATACAACAATTTATATAATTCGTTTGTGAAATGATTTCAATATAGAAGAATATAAGTTTTTTATTTATTATAATTATTTTATAAATATTTTTTTTTAAAGTTTGATATTAATAAATTATTTTTTTGAAATTTTTGAAAAAAGTTAATCTGAAAACCTGGCAAAGATTAAAAGCTTTAGAGCATAAATAGTAATCAAAGGGAATTATGATTTTCGATGAATGCAAAAAGATAAATATATTTGTCAATATTTTTATTTACACCCAGAGAAAAAACTTTTTTAGTTACATGGAGAAAGTGTTTAAAAATGTGAAAAGTGCGTTGTGTAGAGACTTAAAGTACGAAATGGATGAAATATTAGTCGAACTGATATGGTTTATCGCTTTCTGAATACACAGAACTGTAATACTAATTTCAATCAGGCAATAAAAGATTAAACGAGTTAAAAATGTAGATTATACAATTGGTGAAAACAGTTATTGCCCTTTTATTAAAAAAAGTTTATATCGGAAAAAAAACTATGAACTTGAAAATCGATAAAAAAATTGCAAATGATAAACTCCAGACTCACCGGTCATGTAACTGGTTCTGTTATGATTACTACTATGACAAAAATATAAGACGCTCTATTTGAAAATTTCAAGCGATGTAGCTCCTTCTCAACAGTTTGGAAGATGACAGAATAAACAAAATTCAATAATCTGAATCAAAAATGATCAAGTTTTCATTAAGCTCGAGTTATAAACAGTTAAAAGCTGCAAAAAAGAAATTTATTCGTGAAGTTTATGTTCAGAATACTGAACTCTTGAACTAACAGTGATTAGCCTGTTATGAAAAAGAAAACTGGATGATGTGATATTTAAAGTGAAATAAAATGATATGGAACTATTTATAAAGCGGTTGATATTGGATGATGTCAAATAGGTTCAATAGGAAATTATTAAATGAGAGAATCATTCTAGAAATCCCATATTTTTCATCTGGATAAACATCAATTATTCGATTGTATCGATTTGTTATTTTCATGAAATAAAACAATCTTTAGCATAAGTTAATTCGGGTATTTCCAATTGCCGAAGAGGAAAGTTGTTATCTGCTGAAGTCAAGAATTCATTGGAATATTTTATAATCGAATTAGAATCAGGATCAAACGTTCTCAGGACTTCTTAACACCTTATTAATCTGCAGCAGACACAGTTTTTTTATTGAAAAATATGATTTAAAAAAGTGAATATTGGTGATATCTGATGACATTCACATTTCCGAATTCTGTTGAAGTTAAACATTCATTGGATGAGTAATCATAATCATAAGCAATAAGTTTGTTTTTCTTACAATATAAGGAATTAATTTATTTAAAAATCGCATAGTGGACATAAAATGAACGAAGGTGTCGGAACTGGATGTTTGCAGAAACACAAAGTCAAACTGCAGCACTATATCTTCATGGAATTAAAATTGGTCTATGAAAAGCTTTAGTGGTTTGAAAAATGTTGAAACACTTTAGAACAATTTTTATAATGAACAGATTGATGAAATTTCCAGGAGAGATTATCACCTCATATTAATCATTTCCCCAAACAAGAAAAATTTTATTATCCTGTCAAGTTGGATTGTCTTCAATCTATGACGAATAAAGAAAGTTTTGAAAATATAATAGAAGGTAACTGTTAGATGTCATTTCCATAAGATAAAAAATGTTTGATCGTTCAAGTAAAATGTAAACTTACTATAGTAATTTTACATTTCTTATCATATTATGATTTAAAAAAACTTAACCAAATTGTAGAATTTTTTATATTTTGTCAAGAATTTTAAATATTTTTGTCAAGTAAAGTAATATTTGCTGTAGAAACGATCTTTAATATTTCATTCCCTGGGCGTAATTTTAATTAGAAGAAAAATATAATCGAACATAGTTATCCCAAACATGTTAAACATTATAATTTTATTATTATTGTATTCTTTTCAATATTATCTTATTGTTGCGAGAATTCCAAAATGTTTCTGGTTTCATATTAAATATTGGCAGAAATCATAATATTATAAAATTCCTAAACATGTTATGATGGTAACTATGTTTAACTATAATTTCTTTTCAAGCTGTAAATTTAAAATTTTATGTTTTCTTTGCAATTTTTTTAAAAATTTCTATAAGTGTTTTAAGTACAAATAACAGTTAATTAAATTTATTTAATATATATTAATTAGTTAAGTATATAATTTATATTTTAAGTAAGTAAAGTTTAAGTTAATTATTTTTATGTAAAAGGAAAAACGAAAAATTGTTTTTACCTTCTTTCTAATATGTTTTGTTTGCTTTAAAGATATTTTGTTTAAATAATATCAAATAATTTTAGCATTTTTTTCATGTTTTATTATATTTTTGTTAGCACAACCATATTTGTGTTTGAAACATTTTCAGTTATATAACTTTTTTGTTAAGAGTTTTAGTTTTTTATTTTCATTTAAACATTGAATGTAAAAAAGAAGTATAAACATAAATTTAACAGTTTTTAGTTTAAAATAGTTTTTGTTTTTAGTTAATAGTAAAAGCGTATTTAGTTTAGTTTAATTCTTTAAAGATAAAAAATATTTCATTTTTATATTAAGATTAAAAATAGTTTTCTTTTAATTTGTTTAATTAGCTAAGCAAGTTTTGTTTAATTTATAAATATTTTATTAATTATTTTTATTATAATTTTTCCAAAAACTTAAAGTTTTCCCTGCCTTATCCTTTTTGTGTTGTTGTCTTTTACCTTAAATTTTAATTCGTTCTTTAAATTTTAGACAAAAAATTTTCAATCAACATTTTTATAGCAAATAATTCAAAATTAGCAAAGAATTATTTTTTTTTTAAATATTATTTTTTTGCTGTGAAAATTGTATGATAATTACAAACAATGTTCATAGTTATGAATAATATTGCTTAACATAATTTTGTAAACATATTATGATGAA
>PYHX02000413.1:20055586-20511935 GCA_004302925.2 Cochliomyia hominivorax | reverse complement strand
TCCTTAAATAAGCCTCCAAATCAAGAAAATAGCTTAAGTTTAATCATTTTAAAAATTTCAATTGTAAACCTAAAATTGCTCTAGTTCCTTAAATAAGCCTCCAATCAAGAAATAAGCTTAATTTGTAATCATTTTGAAAATTCATTTGAAAACCTAAAATTGGCTCTAGTTCCTTAAATAAGCCTCCAATCAAGAAAATAAGCTTAATTGATCATTTTGAAAATTTCATTTGAAACTAAAATTGGCTCTAGTTCCTTAAATAAGCCTCCAATCAAGAAAATAAGCTTAATTTGTAATCATTTTGAAAAATTTAATTTAAAACCTAAAATTGGCTCTAGTTCCTTAAATAAGCCTCCAATCAAGAAAATAAGCTTAATTTGTAATCATTTTGAAAATTTCATTTTGAAACCTAAAATTGGCTCTAGTTCCTTAAATAAGCCTCCAATCAAAAAATAAGCTTAATTTGTAATCATTTTGAAAATTTCATTTAAAACCTAAAATTGGCTCTAGTTCCTTAAATAAGCCTCCAATCAAGAAAATAAGCTTAATTTGGAATCATTTTGAAAAAAATAGAATTTAAAACCTAAAATTGGCTGTAGTTCCTTAAATAATCCTCCAATCAAGAAAATAAGCTTAATTTGTAATCATTTTGAAATTTTCATTTTGAAACCTAAAATTGGCTCTAGTTCCTTAAATAAGCTTCCAATCAAGAAAATAAGCTTAATTTTGAATCATTTTGAAAAAATTAGAATTAAAACCTAAAATTGGCTCTAGTTCCTTAAATAAGCCTCCAATCAAGAAAATAAGCTTAATTTGGAATCATTTTGAAAAATTTAATTTAAAACCTAAAATTGGCTGTAGTTCCTTAAATAATCCTCCAATCAAGAAAATAAGCTTAATTTGTAATCATTTTGAAAATTTTCATTTTGAAAACCTAAAATTGGCTCTAGTTCCTTAAATAAGCTTCCAATCAAGAAAATAAGCTTAATTTGTAATCATTTTGAAAAAATTAGAATTGAAACCTAAAATTGGCTCTAGTTCCTTAAATAAGCCTCCAATCAAGAAAATAAGCTTAATTTGTAATCATTTTGAAAATTTCATTTTGGAAACCTAAAATTGGCTCTAGTTCCTTAAATAAGCCTCCAATCAAGAAAATAAGCTTAATTTGTAATCATTTTGAAAAATTTAGATTTAAAACCTAAAATTGGCTCTAGTTCCTTAAATAAGCCTCCAATCAAGAAAATAAGCTTAATTTGTAATCATTTTGAAATTTTCATTTTAAAACCTAAAATTGGCTCTAGTTCCTTAAATAAGCCTCCAATCAAGAAAATAAGCTTAATTTGTAATCATTTTGAAAATTTCATTTTGAAACCTAAAATTGGCTCTAGTTCCTTAAATAAGCCTCCAATCAAGAAAATAAGCTTAATTTGTAATCATTTTGAAAAATTTAGATTTAAAACCTAAAATTGGCTCTAGTTCCTTAAATAAGCCTCCAATCAAGAAAATAAGCTTAATTTGTAATCATTTTGAAAAATTTAGATTTAAAACCTAAAATTGGCTCTAGTTCCTTAAATAAGCCTCCAATCAAGAAAATAAGCTTAATTTGTAATCATTTTGAAAATTTTATTTTAAAACCTAAAATTGGCTCTAGTTCCTTAAATAAGCCTCCAATCAAGAAAATAAGCTTAATTTGTAATCATTTTGAAAATTTCATTTAAAACCTAAAATTGGCTCTAGTTCCTTAAATAAGCCTCCAATCAAGAAAATAAGCTTAATTTGTAATCATTTTGAAAATTTCATTTGAAAACCTAAAATTGGCTCTAGTTCCTTAAATAAGCCTCCAATCAAGAAAATAAGCTTAATTTGTAATCATTTTGAAAATTTCATTTTGAAAACCTAAAATTGGCTCTAGTTCCTTAAATAAGCCTCCAATCAAGAAAATAAGCTTAATTTGTAATCATTTTGAAAATTTCATTTGAAAACCTAAAATTGGCTCTAGTTCCTTAAATAAGCCTCCAATCAAGAAAATAAGCTTAATTTGTAATCATTTTGAAAATTTCATTTTAAAACCTAAAATTGGCTCTAGTTCCTTAAATAAGCCTCCAATCAAGAAAATAAGCTTAATTTGTAATCATTTTGAAAATTTAGATTTAAAACCTAAAATTGGCTCTAGTTCCTTAAATAAGCCTCCAATCAAGAAAATAAGCTTAATTTGTAATCATTTTGAAAATTTCATTTGAAAACCTAAAATTGGCTCTAGTTCCTTAAATAAGCCTCCAATCAAGAAAATAAGCTTAATTTGTAATCATTTTGAAAATTTCATTTGAAAACCTAAAATTGGCTCTAGTTCCTTAAATAAGCCTCCAATCAAGAAAATAAGCTTAATTTGTAATCATTTTGAAAATTTCATTTGAAAACCTAAAATTGGCTCTAGTTCCTTAAATAAGCCTCCAATCAAGAAAATAAGCTTAATTTGTAATCATTTTGAAAATTTCATTTAAAACCTAAAATTGGCTCTAGTTCCTTAAATAAGCCTCCAATCAAGAAAATAAGCTTAATTTGTAATCATTTTGAAAATTTCATTTTGAAAACCTAAAATTGGCTCTAGTTCCTTAAATAAGCCTCCAATCAAGAAAATAAGCTTAATTTGTAATCATTTTGAAAATTTCATTTGAAAACCTAAAATTGGCTCTAGTTCCTTAAATAAGCCTCCAATCAAGAAAATAAGCTTAATTTGTAATCATTTTGAAAATTTCATTTTGAAAACCTAAAATTGGCTCTAGTTCCTTAAATAAGCCTCCAATCAAGAAAATAAGCTTAATTTGTAATCATTTTGAAAATTTCATTTTGAAAACCTAAAATTGGCTCTAGTTCCTTAAATAAGCCTCCAATCAAGAAAATAAGCTTAATTTGTAATCATTTTGAAAATTTCATTTTGAAAACCTAAAATTGGCTCTAGTTCCTTAAATAAGCCTCCAATCAAGAAAATAAGCTTAATTTGTAATCATTTTGAAAATTTCATTTTGAAAACCTAAAATTGGCTCTAGTTCCTTAAATAAGCCTCCAATCAAGAAAATAAGCTTAATTTGTAATCATTTTGAAAATTTCATTTTGAAAACCTAAAATTGGCTCTAGTTCCTTAAATAAGCCTCCAATCAAGAAAATAAGCTTAATTTGTAATCATTTTGAAAATTTCATTTTGAAAACCTAAAATTGGCTCTAGTTCCTTAAATAAGCCTCCAATCAAGAAAATAAGCTTAATTTGTAATCATTTTGAAATTTTCATTTTGAAAACCTAAAATTGGCTCTAGTTCCTTAAATAAGCCTCCAATCAAGAAAATAAGCTTAATTTGTAATCATTTTGAAAATTTCATTTTGAAAACCTAAAATTGGCTCTAGTTCCTTAAATAAGCCTCCAATCAAGAAAATAAGCTTAATTTGTAATCATTTTGAAAATTTCATTTTGAAAACCTAAAATTGGCTCTAGTTCCTTAAATAAGCCTCCAATCAAGAAAATAAGCTTAATTTGTAATCATTTTGAAAATTTAGATTTAAAACCTAAAATTGGCTCTAGTTCCTTAAATAAGCCTCCAATCAAGAAAATAAGCTTAATTTGTAATCATTTTGAAAATTTCATTTTGAAAACCTAAAATTGGCTCTAGTTCCTTAAATAAGCCTCCAATCAAGAAAATAAGCTTAATTTGTAATCATTTTGAAAATTTCATTTGAAAACCTAAAATTGGCTCTAGTTCCTTAAATAAGCCTCCAATCAAGAAAATAAGCTTAATTTGTAATCATTTTGAAAATTTCATTTTGAAAACCTAAAATTGGCTCTAGTTCCTTAAATAAGCCTCCAATCAAGAAAATAAGCTTAATTTGTAATCATTTTGAAAATTTCATTTTAAAACCTAAAATTGGCTCTAGTTCCTTAAATAAGCCTCCAATCAAGAAAATAAGCTTAATTTGTAATCATTTTGAAAATTTCATTTTAAAACCTAAAATTGGCTCTAGTTCCTTAAATAAGCCTCCAATCAAGAAAATAAGCTTAATTTGTAATCATTTTGAAAATTTCATTTTAAAACCTAAAATTGGCTCTAGTTCCTTAAATAAGCCTCCAATCAAGAAAATAAGCTTAATTTGTAATCATTTTGAAAATTTAGATTTAAAACCTAAAATTGGCTCTAGTTCCTTAAATAAGCCTCCAATCAAGAAAATAAGCTTAATTTGTAATCATTTTGAAAATTTCATTTTGAAAACCTAAAATTGGCTCTAGTTCCTTAAATAAGCCTCCAATCAAGAAAATAAGCTTAATTTGTAATCATTTTGAAAATTTCATTTTAAAACCTAAAATTGGCTCTAGTTCCTTAAATAAGCCTCCAATCAAGAAAATAAGCTTAATTTGTAATCATTTTGAAAATTTCATTTAAAACCTAAAATTGGCTCTAGTTCCTTAAATAAGCCTCCAATCAAGAAAATAAGCTTAATTTGTAATCATTTTGAAAATTTCATTTTGAAAACCTAAAATTGGCTCTAGTTCCTTAAATAAGCCTCCAATCAAGAAAATAAGCTTAATTTGTAATCATTTTGAAAATTTCATTTTAAAACCTAAAATTGGCTCTAGTTCCTTAAATAAGCCTCCAATCAAGAAAATAAGCTTAATTTGTAATCATTTTGAAAATTTCATTTTAAAACCTAAAATTGGCTCTAGTTCCTTAAATAAGCCTCCAATCAAGAAAATAAGCTTAATTTGTAATCATTTTGAAAATTTCATTTTGAAAACCTAAAATTGGCTCTAGTTCCTTAAATAAGCCTCCAATCAAGAAAATAAGCTTAATTTGTAATCATTTTGAAATTTCATTTTAAAACCTAAAATTGGCTCTAGTTCCTTAAATAAGCCTCCAATCAAGAAAATAAGCTTAATTTGTAATCATTTTGAAAATTTCATTTTAAAACCTAAAATTGGCTCTAGTTCCTTAAATAAGCCTCCAATCAAGAAAATAAGCTTAATTTGTAATCATTTTGAAAATTTAGATTTAAAACCTAAAATTGGCTCTAGTTCCTTAAATAAGCCTCCAATCAAGAAAATAAGCTTAATTTGTAATCATTTTGAAAATTTCATTTTGAAAACCTAAAATTGGCTCTAGTTCCTTAAATAAGCCTCCAATCAAGAAAATAAGCTTAATTTGTAATCATTTTGAAAATTTCATTTTGAAAACCTAAAATTGGCTCTAGTTCCTTAAATAAGCCTCCAATCAAGAAAATAAGCTTAATTTGTAATCATTTTGAAAATTTAATTTAAAACCTAAAATTGGCTCTAGTTCCTTAAATAAGCCTCCAATCAAGAAAATAAGCTTAATTTGTAATCATTTTGAAAATTTCATTTGAAAACCTAAAATTGGCTCTAGTTCCTTAAATAAGCCTCCAATCAAGAAAATAAGCTTAATTTGTAATCATTTTGAAAATTTCATTTTGAAACCTAAAATTGGCTCTAGTTCCTTAAATAAGCCTCCAATCAAGAAAATAAGCTTAATTTGTAATCATTTTGAAAATTTCATTTTAAAACCTAAAATTGGCTCTAGTTCCTTAAATAAGCCTCCAATCAAGAAAATAAGCTTAATTTGTAATCATTTTGAAAATTTCATTTTGAAACCTAAAATTGGCTCTAGTTCCTTAAATAAGCCTCCAATCAAGAAAATAAGCTTAATTTGTAATCATTTTGAAAATTTCATTTTGAAAACCTAAAATTGGCTCTAGTTCCTTAAATAAGCCTCCAATCAAGAAAATAAGCTTAATTTGTAATCATTTTGAAAATTTCATTTTGAAACCTAAAATTGGCTCTAGTTCCTTAAATAAGCCTCCAATCAAGAAAATAAGCTTAATTTGTAATCATTTTGAAAATTTCATTTGAAAACCTAAAATTGGCTCTAGTTCCTTAAATAAGCCTCCAATCAAGAAAATAAGCTTAATTTGTAATCATTTTGAAAATTTCATTTTAAAACCTAAAATTGGCTCTAGTTCCTTAAATAAGCCTCCAATCAAGAAAATAAGCTTAATTTGTAATCATTTTGAAAATTTCATTTTGAAAACCTAAAATTGGCTCTAGTTCCTTAAATAAGCCTCCAATCAAGAAAATAAGCTTAATTTGTAATCATTTTGAAAATTTCATTTTGAAACCTAAAATTGGCTCTAGTTCCTTAAATAAGCCTCCAATCAAGAAAATAAGCTTAATTTGTAATCATTTTGAAAATTTCATTTTGAAAACCTAAAATTGGCTCTAGTTCCTTAAATAAGCCTCCAATCAAGAAAATAAGCTTAATTTGTAATCATTTTGAAAATTTCATTTTGAAACCTAAAATTGGCTCTAGTTCCTTAAATAAGCCTCCAATCAAGAAAATAAGCTTAATTTGTAATCATTTTGAAAATTTCATTTGAAACCTAAAATTGGCTCTAGTTCCTTAAATAAGCCTCCAATCAAGAAAATAAGCTTAATTTGTAATCATTTTGAAAATTTCATTTTGAAAACCTAAAATTGGCTCTAGTTCCTTAAATAAGCCTCCAATCAAGAAAATAAGCTTAATTTGTAATCATTTTGAAAATTTCATTTTGAAACCTAAAATTGGCTCTAGTTCCTTAAATAAGCCTCCAATCAAGAAAATAAGCTTAATTTGTAATCATTTTGAAAATTTCATTTTGAAAACCTAAAATTGGCTCTAGTTCCTTAAATAAGCCTCCAATCAAGAAAATAAGCTTAATTTGTAATCATTTTGAAATTTTCATTTTGAAAACCTAAAATTGGCTCTAGTTCCTTAAATAAGCCTCCAATCAAGAAAATAAGCTTAATTTGTAATCATTTTGAAAATTTCATTTTGAAAACCTAAAATTGGCTCTAGTTCCTTAAATAAGCCTCCAATCAAGAAAATAAGCTTAATTTGTAATCATTTTGAAAATTTCATTTTGAAAACCTAAAATTGGCTCTAGTTCCTTAAATAAGCCTCCAATCAAGAAAATAAGCTTAATTTGTAATCATTTTGAAAATTTCATTTTGAAAACCTAAAATTGGCTCTAGTTCCTTAAATAAGCCTCCAATCAAGAAAATAAGCTTAATTTGTAATCATTTTGAAAATTTCATTTTGAAAACCTAAAATTGGCTCTAGTTCCTTAAATAAGCCTCCAATCAAGAAAATAAGCTTAATTTGTAATCATTTTGAAAATTTCATTTGAAAACCTAAAATTGGCTCTAGTTCCTTAAATAAGCCTCCAATCAAGAAAATAAGCTTAATTTGTAATCATTTTGAAAATTTCATTTGAAAACCTAAAATTGGCTCTAGTTCCTTAAATAAGCCTCCAATCAAGAAAATAAGCTTAATTTGTAATCATTTTGAAAATTTCATTTTGAAAACCTAAAATTGGCTCTAGTTCCTTAAATAAGCCTCCAATCAAGAAAATAAGCTTAATTTGTAATCATTTTGAAAATTTCATTTGAAAACCTAAAATTGGCTCTAGTTCCTTAAATAAGCCTCCAATCAAGAAAATAAGCTTAATTTGTAATCATTTTGAAAATTTCATTTTAAAACCTAAAATTGGCTCTAGTTCCTTAAATAAGCCTCCAATCAAGAAAATAAGCTTAATTTGTAATCATTTTGAAAATTTCATTTTGAAAACCTAAAATTGGCTCTAGTTCCTTAAATAAGCCTCCAATCAAGAAAATAAGCTTAATTTGTAATCATTTTGAAAATTTCATTTGAAAACCTAAAATTGGCTCTAGTTCCTTAAATAAGCCTCCAATCAAGAAAATAAGCTTAATTTGTAATCATTTTGAAAATTTCATTTTAAAACCTAAAATTGGCTCTAGTTCCTTAAATAAGCCTCCAATCAAGAAAATAAGCTTAATTTGTAATCATTTTGAAAATTTCATTTTGAAAACCTAAAATTGGCTCTAGTTCCTTAAATAAGCCTCCAATCAAGAAAATAAGCTTAATTTGTAATCATTTTGAAAATTTCATTTGAAAACCTAAAATTGGCTCTAGTTCCTTAAATAAGCCTCCAATCAAGAAAATAAGCTTAATTTGTAATCATTTTGAAAATTTCATTTTGAAAACCTAAAATTGGCTCTAGTTCCTTAAATAAGCCTCCAATCAAGAAAATAAGCTTAATTTGTAATCATTTTGAAAATTTCATTTTAAAACCTAAAATTGGCTCTAGTTCCTTAAATAAGCCTCCAATCAAGAAAATAAGCTTAATTTGTAATCATTTTGAAAATTTCATTTTGAAAACCTAAAATTGGCTCTAGTTCCTTAAATAAGCCTCCAATCAAGAAAATAAGCTTAATTTGTAATCATTTTGAAAATTTCATTTGAAAACCTAAAATTGGCTCTAGTTCCTTAAATAAGCCTCCAATCAAGAAAATAAGCTTAATTTGTAATCATTTTGAAAATTTCATTTTGAAACCTAAAATTGGCTCTAGTTCCTTAAATAAGCCTCCAATCAAGAAAATAAGCTTAATTTGTAATCATTTTGAAAATTTCATTTTGAAAACCTAAAATTGGCTCTAGTTCCTTAAATAAGCCTCCAATCAAGAAAATAAGCTTAATTTGTAATCATTTTGAAAATTTAGATTTAAAACCTAAAATTGGCTCTAGTTCCTTAAATAAGCCTCCAATCAAGAAAATAAGCTTAATTTGTAATCATTTTGAAAATTTCATTTTGAAACCTAAAATTGGCTCTAGTTCCTTAAATAAGCCTCCAATCAAGAAAATAAGCTTAATTTGTAATCATTTTGAAAAATTTAGATTTAAAACCTAAAATTGGCTCTAGTTCCTTAAATAAGCCTCCAATCAAGAAAATAAGCTTAATTTGTAATCATTTTGAAAATTTCATTTGTGAAACCTAAAATTGGCTCTAGTTCCTTAAATAAGCCTCCAATCAAGAAAATAAGCTTAATTTGTAATCATTTTGAAAATTTCATTTTGAAACCTAAAATTGGCTCTAGTTCCTTAAATAAGCCTCCAATCAAGAAAATAAGCTTAATTTGTAATCATTTTGAAATTTCATTTTGAAACCTAAAATTGGCTCTAGTTCCTTAAATAAGCCTCCAATCAAGAAAATAAGCTTAATTTGTAATCATTTTGAAAAATTTAGATTTAAAACCTAAAATTGGCTCTAGTTCCTTAAATAAGCCTCCAATCAAGAAAATAAGCTTAATTTGTAATCATTTTGAAAATTTCATTTTGAAAACCTAAAATTGGCTCTAGTTCCTTAAATAAGCCTCCAATCAAGAAAATAAGCTTAATTTGTAATCATTTTGAAAATTTCATTTTGAAACCTAAAATTGGCTCTAGTTCCTTAAATAAGCCTCCAATCAAGAAAATAAGCTTAATTTGTAATCATTTTGAAAATTTCATTTGAAAACCTAAAATTGGCTCTAGTTCCTTAAATAAGCCTCCAATCAAGAAAATAAGCTTAATTTGTAATCATTTTGAAAATTTAGATTTTAAAACCTAAAATTGGCTCTAGTTCCTTAAATAAGCCTCCAATCAAGAAAATAAGCTTAATTTGTAATCATTTTGAAATTTCATTTTGAAAACCTAAAATTGGCTCTAGTTCCTTAAATAAGCCTCCAATCAAGAAAATAAGCTTAATTTGTAATCATTTTGAAATTTCATTTTGAAACCTAAAATTGGCTCTAGTTCCTTAAATAAGCCTCCAATCAAGAAAATAAGCTTAATTTGTAATCATTTTGAAAATTTCATTTTAAAACCTAAAATTGGCTCTAGTTCCTTAAATAAGCCTCCAATCAAGAAAATAAGCTTAATTTGTAATCATTTTGAAAATTTCATTTTGAAAACCTAAAATTGGCTCTAGTTCCTTAAATAAGCCTCCAATCAAGAAAATAAGCTTAATTTGTAATCATTTTGAAAATTTCATTTTGAAACCTAAAATTGGCTCTAGTTCCTTAAATAAGCCTCCAATCAAGAAAATAAGCTTAATTTGTAATCATTTTGAAAATTTCATTTTGAAAACCTAAAATTGGCTCTAGTTCCTTAAATAAGCCTCCAATCAAGAAAATAAGCTTAATTTGTAATCATTTTGAAAATTTCATTTTGAAAACCTAAAATTGGCTCTAGTTCCTTAAATAAGCCTCCAATCAAGAAAATAAGCTTAATTTGTAATCATTTTGAAATTTTCATTTTGAAAACCTAAAATTGGCTCTAGTTCCTTAAATAAGCCTCCAATCAAGAAAATAAGCTTAATTTGTAATCATTTTGAAAATTTCATTTTGAAAACCTAAAATTGGCTCTAGTTCCTTAAATAAGCCTCCAATCAAGAAAATAAGCTTAATTTGTAATCATTTTGAAAATTTTAGATTCAAAACCTAAAATACTAATTAAGGCTCCAGTCAAAAGTATGCATATATTATTAGTTTTGCTATAATTTAGTAAAAAACTAAACCAAAAAAATTATATAAAAGAAAGAATGTTAAAAAAACTGCTGGAATTCCTTTTCACATTTTTTACCAAAAATCATGACAGCAACGTATGTGGCACCATTTTTTCAAATGCAACAAATTCAACAACCTCTGTCATTTATCATCTAATAAAGTTGATGTGGCAGCACCAATTTTCACTTTATTCTCTTTAACATTTCAATTGACGTTTCCTTTTTAGTTATCAACAACCGGCTTTTGCATTCAGATCGTTAAGTGTTAAACGAATAATATTTTATTAAAAAAACCTCATAAAAATGTTATAAAAATGTGATAAAAGTGAAATTTATATAAATTTAATAAAATTTAAATTTATTTGATGAAAATTGATCGAGAAATAAGAAAAATATTGAAGAAAACATTTTGCAAAATTACAAGAGTCTCGAGGATAAAAAATAAAACTTTTTGCTGCTGCTTTAAGTCATCATTCTTGTTGTTGTTATTGCTGTGGGTTTTTTGTGTTTTTGCTTAAAGAAGTGTTAGTGTGTTTTTGGCTAAAGTGTTTTTGCGAGCATATTGTTGAGAGGGTAATAAAAGAGAATGAAAATTAAATGAGTACAAATGGAAATAATTGAGAAGAAATTAATCGTGAGTGAGATTCTATTTAATTGAGTGAGTTTATAATTGAGAATCGCTGTTGCCAATTTTGACAATTTGTCCCCCAAATTCGGCGATTTTTCTCAAGCATTAAATTTTATATTTTATATTTGTTATCCAAAGTTATCCTGGACTTAGTTAATCAATTCAATTCAATTCAATTCAATTCAATAACATTTATCTAAAGTCTTTATAATAATGACTTTGGTGTAACATCAGTAAAATCGTTTCTGTAACAATTCACTTACACATCGGTATCTGCGGGCACCTCTATACTCGAAGAAAATGTTTCAGCATACTTTTAATAGAATATTCAACACATTAAAATAATATATTTTGGAAAATAACTTCAATACGGTGTCAATGTTAATCAATTTAAAAAAATGAAATAAATTTAGACCTCTTGAACGGTACCGTGTTATTTCTATTACTCAAAAAGTTTTGGAAATTAATTGAATAAACGACTATATTTAACAGTAATTTATGTTGGCAATTTTTTTTGACAATATTTCCCTTCAATTTTGACGACTTTTTGTCCAGATTTATATGGCATTGAGAATATTTCCTAAGGAGCAGTTTATTTCAAAAAGTGTAGTTAATTAAAAAAATCAAATTGAGACTGTTTTTGTCTTAAATTTGTGAAAAAGAAATAAAAAGTATTTAAAAATGAAAGTAAAATTCAGAAAAGTTGATCAAATAATTTGAAATACAATTATAAATATTAAGTAGATAAATATAAACTGCAAATTGTGATTGTGATTAAAATATAATTTTTTAAAAATCATATAAAGTTGTTTCCCCGTTTAACGAATACTCAGTTTAGTGAATTCGCGATATAACGAACGGTCATACTTTTTCACTGAGTACTTTATATTACGAACAAAGCAAAAAATTTAGTACCCGATATAATGATTTTTTTAACATACATAAAAAGCTAGAAAGAGAAAATTAAAATAGGCGAAAATAATATCAAGAGCATTTCTGTTAAGAGAAAAAGATATGGGGAGAATAAATTTCGTTTAAAAATACAGAAGAGCAATGAAGGAAGGAGAATTTCCTAAAATGGAACCGGAATTGTTTGAATAAAAACAAATTCAGAATGGTAGTCTCACTAGACAAAAAGAGATGGCAACTCTACTTAAAATATTTCTAGAAGTCAAAGACGAATATCGTAGAGGAAAGAAAATTTGTACAAATTTTGAAAATGTGCGAAATTTGTTTAGATTTTATTTTTTAAATACATTTAAGTCCAATTTATATATTAATTTTTGGATATTAACGCTCTTAAAAAAACTGCTGTCTCCTGGTAATAAAATATTTTTTTATTAAAATTCTAACATAAACATTCTCAAAAATACTTTTCAATATAAAGAAAATTTGAGATCCCCAAAAACTTGTCAAATATCTCCTGCACTATTGACACCACCAGGTTAAATTCGCCTTGGTTTTCAATGGCTTCAATACAGGAAAATGTATGGTTTAAGTTATTTTCTTTCAAATTAATGAATAAAATTTAATTTTGTTACTAAATATGATTTTACGATTATTCCTGACATTACATCATTCGTTAAACCGGGAGTTCACTGTATATAAAGGATAATAAAATTAATATCGGCAACATTATAGAATACAGGTAAGTTTAACTAGTAAAAAGACTTTTAATATGTGATTTAACTTTAAACTTGTATCTTTATCAATATAATTATGATTATTATTTTAAATATAAATCATAAGTGAATAATTTGATCATAATATAATTCTGTGACGAAAAGAGAAAACAACAACAAATCATTTCTGGACTTTTTTATCTTTCCAACTGATATCGATTGCTAAAATTTATATTTCTCAAAATTTTATAGCACTACAATTGGAAAATTGAAGCCGGAAATCGGAGTGTTATGGAAATATAGGTAGAATTCGGGAAATTGTGATTTTGTATTCAAAATTTAGGGGTTTGATTTTTTGCATTGAACAAAAGCCCATAAATACGATATGGTTTACTAAAGAAATATTTTTTCTAACTCAAAAATTATATAACTAATTTTTTATCAAGAAATTAAGCGAAAAATCGATATTTTTGAAAATTCAAATTTAAAATCGAATCACTTAGTGAACTGATTTTCATATCTGTGTGTTTTAAAATTCCATTACTGGAGAAACTTTATAAAATATTAGATAAATGAATAAAAGGCTGCGTCCTTGGTAAATAAAATATATCTAAAATAGTGTAGGGTATTCACAACGTTTGGATTGAATGCAGGCAAAACTGGCGGATGGAAAGTTATTCTAAGTAGACTTCATTTTTTTTAAATATATTAATTTAGTAATTTCTGTACCAATTTCCGTTCAAATAGTGAGCTAAAACATAAATTTCTCTCTCATACTGATGAAAGAACATCATGAATTTGTAGTCGATTCGATAAACACTATAGATATTTTTTCAACAAATTTATTTATGATTTTTTGCCTTTATTTACCTCTTTTTTAATTT
This sequence comes from Cochliomyia hominivorax, assembly GCA_004302925.2. Lineage (NCBI taxonomy): Eukaryota > Metazoa > Arthropoda > Insecta > Diptera > Calliphoridae > Cochliomyia > Cochliomyia hominivorax. Next base: position 20,498,364 of record PYHX02000413.1, on the reverse strand, counting down.
AGTATGTTTATAATTTAATATTTTAAGATTTGTTTACCCGAATTTGAACATTCTTCACGTTGCACCAGTGGTTTGATTTTTTGTAAAAATAACAGTAAAAATTAAAATATTCTCGATTAAATTGTTCACCAAAAATATATCAAGTTTCACCCAAAGTGAGAAGTTTCTAATCAAAACTGATTTTCTTGAAATTATTAAAAAACATTTTTATACTAAAATTCCAATATTATACTTTTAATTTGGCTTTGTATTTGAAAATCTATTTTTCGCAAAATATTATTATTTTATTAATATTATTTTCATCTAATTCGCGCCAAAAATATTTTGTAACTTTACCACCCCCCCCCATATTACAATTTTTCAATAGTGAAAGTTATAATTCTAACGTACTTATCTGTCCGAAGCAATTGGTTATTATAACTTTACGCAAGAAGTTTCCGATAAGCTAAAGGGGGGTCATCTTATCTTTAATTTATATAGTAAAATTTATAATAAAATTGTTGCCATATTTTCTGTAAAATATGATAACTATATGAAAAATGTATATATTTAATTTTGTTCCCTTAAACATGTATATTGAACTTTATAACTTTTTTAATTTTTACAAAGAATTTATTCCAAAAACAAAAAATTAAACAATTATTGATTGTTTTATGTTAACAAATAAAAGTCGTTTGTCAAAAGTAATCGGTATTATCTAAGATATTGCCGTATATTCAAAAAAATTATGTTATTTTACAAGGAAGTAATAACGAAACTTTATTTCACGCTTTAACTTATGTTACCTTTTACCAAGTTTTAGTAAATTTTAACACTGTTATAGTTTGTTGGTTTTTGTTGAGTCACTCACATTTTTACCTCAATTCTTATCGTTTAAATTATGAGGTGAAATGAAACTGAACTCAAATTTAATTCGATTCAACTGAAACACTAACTTAGCAAATTCAAAAACCTTTGCTAAGAAAAATACTGTAAAAAAATTTTATCAAGTTTCTCCGCCAATTACATTTTGTTCAACATTAGAAAAATACATTTTAAGGAAAATTAAGAATTATTTTTAAATAATTTAATTGTAATATTGAAAATAAATTTAATTTTAATTAATTAAAATATTATTTGATTCTATAATCTGTTTCTCCTTTATTTAATTAAATGAAATTTCTTTGAATTTTTTTATTTTTATTTATGTTTTTATTATTTTTTATATTATTTTTTATTAATTTTCTTTTCAATGTAATATACATACAATATTCTTTAGTTTTTTTTCTTAAATATTTTATTTACTTTTTTTTGTATTTAAATGATTAATATAGTTTCATCATATAATATGCCATTAAAGTACATATACATATACATTAATAATTTCTTTATATTTGTTTTCATTAATTAATTAATTTCTTTAGTTTTATTTATTTTTAGTATTTTAGATAAATTATATATTTGTAACTATAAGTATTTTGTTAGTGTATGTTTACACATACACACACATATATGTATGTATCATATCATATGTTCACATTTCATTTGTATTCACTCAAAAATATATATTTTGTACAAAAACTCTGTACTTTCCAAATTGATTTCATTTTCCTAAAATTTCAGATGTTAAACGATTCTCTAGATTTTTTTATTTTCTTCTTTTTTTTGTTTTTAATTTGGAAATACAATTTTCATTTAATTAAATTTAACAACGCTTTGCTGATATGGTGTTTTTCCTACAGTTTTATTATACTTTTGATATATATTTTTTTTTTAACAAAAAAAATTTTATAAAAAATTATAAAAGATTTTAATACATTTAATTTTTAAATAGTAACGATTATCTAAATGAAAATAAAATAGATAAAAGATTGTTTTAGGTATTTAAGGATTTATTTTTAATTATTTTAGAGAACATTTTTAACATACAACAATTTATATAATTCGTTTGAGAAATGATTTCAATATAGAAGAATATAAGTTTTTTATTTATTTTAATTATTTTTTAAATATTTTTTTTAAAGTTTGATATTAATAAATTATTTTTTTGAAATATTTGAAAGAAAGTCAATCTGAAAACCTGGCAAAGATTAAAAGCTTTAGAGCATAAATAGTAATCAAAAGGGAATTATGATTTTCGATGAATGCAAAAAGAAAAAATAATTTGTCAATATTTTTATTTACACCCAGAGAAAACTTTTGTTGATAATTTTTACAACAAACTTTAAAATTATTAAATTAAAAAAAAAATCAGAAATCGTTTTTAGTTACATGGAGAAGTGTTTAAAAATGTGAAAAGTGCGTTGTGTAGAGACTTAAAGTATGAAATGGATGAAATATTAGTCGAACTGATATGGTTTATCGCTTTCTGAATACACAGAACTGTAATACTAATTTCAATCAGGCAATAAAAGATTAAACGAGTTAAAAATGTAGATTATACAATTGGTGAAAACAGTTATTGCCCTTTTATTAAAAAAAGTTTATATCGGAAAAAAAACTATGAACTTGAAAATCGATAAAAAAATTGCAAATGATAAACTCCAGACTCACCGGTCATGTAACTGGTTCTGTTATGATTACTACTATGACAAAAATATAAGACGCTCTATTTGAAAATTTTCAAGCGATGTAGCTCCTTCTCAACAGTTTGGAAGATGACAGAATAAACAAAATTCAATAATCTGAATCAAAAATGATCAAGTTTTCATTAAGCTCGAGTTATAAACAGTTAAAAGCTGCAAAAAAAGAAATTTATTCGTGAAGTTTATGTTCAGAATACTGAACTCTTGAACTAACAGTGATTAGCCTGTTATGAAAAAGAAAACTGGATGATGTGATATTTAAAGTGAAATAAAATGATATGGAACTATTTATAAAGCGGTTGATATTGGATGATGTCAAATAGGTTCAATAGGAAATTATTAAATGAGAGAATCATTCTAGAAATCCCATATTTTTCATCTGGATAAACATCAATTATTCGATTGTATCGATTTGTTATTTTCATGAAATAAAAACAATCTTTAGCATAAGTTAATTCGGGTATTTCCAATTGCCGAAGAGGAAAGTTGTTATCTGCTGAAGTCAAGAATTCATTGGAATATTTTATAATCGAATTAGAATCAGGATCAAACGTTCTCAGGACTTCTTAACACCTTATTAATCTGGCAGACACAGTTTTTTATTGAAAAATATGATTTAAAAAAGTGAATATTGGTGATATCTGATGACATTCACATTTCCGAATTCTGTTGAAGTTAAACATTCATTGGATGAGTAATAAACCATAGTAATCATAAGCAATGCAATAAGTTTGTTTTTTTACAATATAAGGAATTAATTTATTTAAAAATCGCATAGTGGACATAAAATGAACGAAGGTGTCGGAACTGGATGTTTGCAGAAAATCTGCAGCATCATGGAATTAAAATTGGTCTATGGAAAAGTTTTCCTAGTTTGAAAAATGTTGAAACACTTTAGAACAATTTTTATAATGAACAGATTGATGAAATTTCCAGGAGAGATTATCACCTCATATTAAATCATTTCCCCAAACAAGAAAAATTTTATTATCCTGTCAAGTTTGGATTGTCTTCAATCTATGACGAATAAAGAAAGTTTTGAAATATAGTAGAAGGTTGTAAATGTCTTGATAAATTATCTGTTTCACTTCTTTCACCAGGAGACGTTGGAAAAGTACCACAAGAAAGTATAATGTAATGTTTCACATAAGGAAAATATTACTGGAGAAACTTCATACCAAAGCCCTTGGTGAATTGAGAGTAAGTTAAATAAAAATTGTTGATCGTTCAAGTAAAATGTAAACTTACTATAGTAAGTTTACATTTCTTATCATATTATGATTTTAAAAAAAACTTAAACCAAATTGTAGAATTTTTTATATTTTGTCAAGAATTTTAAATATTTTGTCAAGTAAAGTAATATTTGCTGTAGAAACGATCTTTAATATTTCATTTCCCTGGGCGTAATTTTAATTAGAAGAAAAATATAATCGAACATAGTTATCCCAAACATGTTAAACATTATAATTTTATTATTATTGTATTCTTTTCAATATTATCTTATTGTTGCGAGAATTCCAAAATGTTTCTGGTTTCATATTAAATATATGGCAGAAATCATAATATTATAAAATTCCTAAACATGTTATGATGGTAATAACTATGTTTAACTATAATTTTCTTTTCAAGCTGTAAATTTAAAATTTTATGTTTTCTTTGCAATTTTTTTAAAAATTTCTATAAGTGTTTTAAGTACAAATAACAGTTAATTAAATTTATTTAATATATATTAATTAGTTAAGTATATAATTTATATTTTAAGTAAGTAAAGTTTAAGTTTAATTATTTTTATGTAAAAGGAAAAACGAAAAATTGTTTTTACCTTCTTTCTAATATGTTTTGTTTGCTTTAAAGATATTTTGTTTAAATAATATCAAATAATTTTAGCATTTTTTCATGTTTTATTATATTTTTGTTAGCACAACCATATTTGTGTTTGAAACATTTTCATTTATACAACATTTTTTGTTAAGAGTTTTAGTTTTTAATTTTCATTTAAACATTGAATGTAAAAAAAGAAGTATAAAACATAAATTTAACAGTTTTTAGTTTAAAATAGTTTTTGTTTTTTAGTTAATAGTAAAAGCGTATTTAGTTTAGTTTTAATTCTTTAAAGATAAAAAATATTTTCATTTTATATTTAGATTAAAAATAGTTTTCTTTTTAATTTGTTTAATTAGCTAAGCAAGTTTTGTTTAGTTTATAAATATTTTTATTAATTATTTTTATTATAATTTTTCCAAAAACTTAAAGTTTTCCCTGCCTTATCCTTTTTTTGTGTTGTTGTCTTTTACCTTAAATTTTAATTCGTTCTTTAAATTTTAGACAAAAAAATTTTCAATCAACATTTTTATAGCAAATAATTCAAAATAACAAAGAATTATTTTTTTTTAAATATTATTTTTTTTGCTGTGAAAATTGTATGATAATTACAAACAATGTTATAGTTACAATATATTGCTTAACATAATTTTGTAAACATATTATGATGAACAACAAATAGAAATTATTTATTATTCAATAAAATTTCATTAAAACAATATGATCGTTAACAATATTATGGTAAATGCATAACATATTATGATATAAATTTGTGTGACAAAAGTAATTTGCGATTGCTGTTGTTACATTTTGTTTTTGGAAGCTTATACCAACCATAATAGGATTGAGACAATTATGTTATTGTTGAACTAATTTGAGGAATTAAAAAAATGTTGAAATATTTGTTGTAAAAATGATTAAATGCAAATTTTTTTCGTGTGGTAATTATTTTGCAATTAAGTTTAAAATGTAATTGTGTTGCAATATGATCTTTTTTGCGATACAAAATTTAAAATTGTCTTATTGTAAAAAATGCATCTTTTTTGTAGTTCAAGAAAAATTAACAATACTTTTGTTGTGAGAAGAGAAACTTAGTTCCATAAGAGAAAATTAAATTCTAACAAATGACTAATTTGGAAATGCTAGATTTCGCCCCAGTTTCGAGATTTAATATACTTAATTTCTTAAAGTTATAAGTTGAAATGTATGTGAACAGAATGAGGAATTATGCCGAGAAAGTTGGAACTGTTATAAAAAGTTTTTTTAATATTTTGTAAAATCAAAGAAATCTTTAATATTTATAACTTCGAGTGAATTATTTCTAAAGTTACTAAAGTGAATTTATTCGATGTGTGTGAGACTTACGTCTCAGTTTCAAGTGATAAAATCATTTAACGATGTTGATCGTTAAATGACTTCGACTCGTATTGAAGAGTTTACAAAAATTGTTCTTAGGGATTTCCATCTTAATGAAGTGTAGACTTTAAGATTATCATAAGTGAAATGTGATATCCTAAAAGTTATTTGTCTCAATAATATGGACTTGATTTTCCTTCTTGCAATTATTACGCTTACAATGTCATAATTGATAGAAAACGTTTGTAATTGATCACAAAAGGAGGCGAGCAGCATTTTCTTTAGCAAGTGCTTTCACTATTAGATCACTGCATATTAAAGGAAGGAATTAACAAGTTAATTTCTAATAATACATTGGCATAAGGAACATAATTGGATCAGTTACCCGGGAACTAAAAGGCAAATTTCCTTAGATAAATGGAAGTAACTATTTCCGGAATAAGAAGGATAACATATGCTTACAGATAGTGAAATCGTGTAATATGTGATAACTCAAAATCTATTGTCTCAAGCAAAATAAAGAATATAAACTTGGTTAATCTTCTTGCGATCACTTTAAAAGTTAAAAATTGAAACTGAGAGAAAAATCGGATGCTGATAACTTTCAATATAGTTACCTTAAGTAAAATATATAATATCGACTTGCGATCAATAATTTTTTAAACAAAATTTAAAATTAATTAAAAACTTTTGTAACTGATCACAAAAGAATCGTCCAGAAACTTCACTTCACTACAGAAAGGAACTGCCAAGTCTGACTAAGTTTTCCGAAATTGCTTAAGCATGGAAACATATGCACATGCATAAATTACTCAGGAAAGGTTCGGAAATCGGAAGTAAACTACTTTAGGAACAAAGAATGCAAAAATCAACTTACAAGTATGACTTAGTAACATTAGATTATCACGGAACATGCAAATAACGAGAACAACAGCGAAGCATTTTACGTGATTACCTGCCATCGTACAGGGTAAATACAATGCGTCCCTCAAAAGTTTCCAGATGCAGGAAACTGATACGCCTGAGTACCAATTCCTTGATTAGGAATAGAGTTTTATTGCACTCCTTCCGATCATTAGGGTCACTGCATCCATTTTGAAAATGCTACTCAGCAGCAAGTCTGAAGGTGAAGGCTAATCCCACGATTTGTTTCTAAACCACAGGGAACATACCAGTCCTATTTCTAGAGGTCTTATTTGAAACCATTATACACTTTCAGGGATTCCACTGATAAAAGAAAGCTAATAATAGTAAAACAAGATAATGTATATAATACGAGCCGCAAATCAAAAAGAGGCGCGGGTCATAAATTTGAGGTGGTGCGATTAATTGGACCCGACATAGAATTTGTCTGATAATTAATGTTCGCAATGAATTTTGTTCGGATGAATTATGACGCATTGAAATCCTCCAAGTTTAAGCTCAAACTTGTGACTATAAAATTAAAAGAATTTTTACGATGCTGGTAAAAATAAGCTATAAATCGAACAGATTCTGTAGAAAAAACTTCGTTATGGGAATTTTCTTCCGACATTTTAAAGAGACTTGATGGTATTTTATATAACAATAACGAAATTTCTTAATGAAAAAAATCCCTAAATTTGGGAGTTCTCTCATTTTAATTAAAAGAGTAATGTCATGGGAATTTTGTATTATGACCCGGATGGAAAAGAGATGGATTATAACTGTGTGTTTAAAGGATTACAAGTAGACGATTTTAGATTTTGTAACAAAGAACTGCTTCCTAACAATTTTTCATTAAGTTTTAAAATAATCTCTTCTCTTGATTTGCACTTAAATTTATTAACTATTTAAAATCAAATCTAATCAGTTCTATTGGATTTTATTATTTTTTTATTCGTTTGCTGAAACTCTTGTAATTAGTTAAATTGTAAATATTTGAATTTTTTTTATATTTAGATATTTAGTTGTTGTAGTTTTATTTTAAGTTTTATCAAGTTTTTATTTTTTATTATTATTATTTTTTAGTTTAATTGCAGCAATTTGAAGTAAAAAGTGCTTTAAGTTATTTTTAAGTTCGTTTTTCATTGAAAATTTCTTTTAGTTTTTGTTTTTCTCTTTTGTTTTACGTTGCAGTGTGCGTTGTGGTAGAAGACTTAAGAATCTAAGATTAGTGTGGGGAAAAGGTAATTTCGTTTATAATTACAGATTTTTTAATTCCCTTCAAAGATATAACTTAAACGAAGTTACCATTTCTCCTAAATATTACATTAAATATTTTAAGAGTTAAGAAGTAAAAAAAGACTAACTACCAAAGTTTATATATATTTGTTTTTGTTCAAATGTACTTAGAAGAAACACTAACAGCCATTTATTGTTTTATATTTTTAATATGTAATTAAGTAATTAATGTATAAATTGTACCCTACATCATATATAAAAAGTAGTTATATACAGGGTATTTAAAAAGGAAATATTAAGTTTAAGATTTAAGTATAAAAAAAATAAAATTAGATTTATTAGATTTTTAATTTTATTGTATAAAGATATTTATGATATAATGAATTATATATCAGATAATTTTATTTTTAAAACATCTTTGTTTGACATGGACTAGAAAAATTAGAAAGAATTAAAACAAAATTAAAATTTAATTAACGAGAATTGGAATGGAATTAGGATTGAACCAGAATAATAGTAGAACTGAACTTAAACTGAACTACAGTATTAGAACTGAAATTGAACTAGAATGAACTAGAACTGAAAGAACTGAAATGAACTGAAATAGAACTTGTACTGAACGAATTAACTAAAACTGAAGACTACAGAATATTAGAACTGACTAAACTGAACGAAGCGAACAAGAACTGAATAAAAGAACTGGAACTGAACTAGAACTAATAGAACTGATCTATAACTCACAAGAAATTAAATACTAGAACTGAACTGAACTAGAATTGAACGAGAACTGAAACTAAAATTGATCTTAATTAAACTACTTAACTGAACCAGAACTGAACTGACTAGAACTGAAATAGAACTGAACTAAACTGGAATTCGACTAGAACTGAACCGAACTATGAACTTAATTTAAAACCTAATGATGAACTGAATAAGTAAATCCAGAACTAAATCAAGAACTAATGAATATAACTCTGATCAAACTGATCTCAAAGACTTGAATCAAGAATTGGCATGTTGAACTGAATCAACAAGACTGAATGGGCAGAAATTTAATTCAGAAAATAATCAAGAATTGAATTCATAACTGTATTGGATTCAGAATGAATCAAGAATGAGCATGAAATAAGCCAAGAACTGAATCAAGAAATTAAAACAGAACTGAATCAAGACCTGAAGCCATAACTGAATTTAGAACTGAATCCAGAACTGAATCCAGAACTGATTGAAGGACTGAATTAAGAACTGAATCCAAAGACTAAATGAAGAATTGAATCAAAACTGAATTGAAACTGAAGCAAAAACAAAATTTAGAACGGAATCTAATTTTTCCAGTCCATTTTGTTTGATAATAAAAAAATAAATTTAATTAATTATTATTTTTTAAATAATTTATGTTATTTTACATTTTACTTTTTTTAAATTTAAATTTTTTTATTTAATAAAATTATTTTTTGATAACGATTTGGTAAAAAGCTCATTTTGTTATAATTTAAACAATAAATAAAATAAAATTAATTTTGATTTTTAAAAAATTTTCAAAATTTTTGTGAAAATTAATTTATTTTTGTTTTATTTTCTTTTCTTTTAAATTTGTTTTTATTTTCTTTTTTTTAACGTCAAAGATTGTCAATAGTAATTGTAATAGATTTCATTTGATAAATTTTGAATTTTTTTTTTCATTTTTTTTTAGTTTTAGTTTAAGTTTTAATTTTAGTTTCTAAGATTGTTTTAAAAATGTTTAAGGTAGCACGAAGTTTAATAATAATTCTTTTTATAGTTTTTTTAGTTTAACTTTAAAATGTCTTAACGTTATAATTATTTATTTAAAAATATATATTTTTTCATTATTTATTTTTGCAACATAAATATAATTTAAATACTTTTATAGTTTTTTTGTTTCATTTATTTTATTTAATTTATTTATTATTTTTGACACTACATTTACATAAATATTAATTATTTCGTACATAAATATTTTTAAATTTCCTCTTTGTATCTTTTTTATTTTTATTTTATAGTTTTTCTATCTTAATAACATTAATTTCTTTTATTTTTATTATTGAATTATTTATTTAAGTTATTTTATGGTTTTGGTTTTTTTCTTAATTTTATTTTATTCATAAAATTTCATATTTTCTTCATTTTCTTCTTCCATTGTAAGTAAATCAAGCATAAACTTTATTAAAGTCTTCTTTGCTTTACTCTTCTATTTAGTAAAAAGGATTTATTTCTCTAAACATTTTTAATCCTTTTTGTTTTGTGGGGTTTTCATTCATTCCTTAACAATTGTTTTTTAATATTTTTGGAAAAACAAAATCACATTTTTTCGAGTTTTTCTCTGATTTGTTGGTTAAAAGAAATAATAAAACTATTTTGTGGGTTTTAAATATTAAAAATAATAATAAAAAATATTAAAGATTAAATTCTTATGAGTGAGATTATGAAAAACAAACCAAAATAGTTTGGGCACAAATTTTATATAAATTGAAGGATAAGAAGGATTTACCGAAAGAGGAACTGGAATTGTATTTAGAATAGAAATATGATTCTAATTCGGACAAGAAGTGGAACTAAACTAGAGCAGAGCAAAAAAGTATTATAACTGAATAATAAAAGAAATTAAAAAGGTCTAGAGTGGAATCAAGAAATCGCTCTAGAATTAAATCAATATCAAATTAAAGAACTGAATCTAGAAATGAATCAAAAACCAAATCAACATCTATAACAGAATCAAGAACGTTCGTAGAATTTAATCAAAACAGTGAATCAAAAACTATTTTTAGAACTGAATTAAGAACTAAATCATAAACTGAATCAAGAAGGGCATTAAGAAATTAACTAAGAGCTGAATCAACAACTGAATCCAGAACTGAAGTAAGAATCAAACTAAAACTAAAGAACTAAATCAAAATTTGAATCAAAAACTAAATCAAGAAATCAGTCTAAAATCAAAAATTGAATTGAAAACTTAATTCAGAAGTGTATCAAATACTGAATCAAGAACTAATAAATCAAAAATTGAATCAAGTAGTGAATCTGGAACTGAATCAAGAACTAAAGCAAGAAATCAGTCTAATCAGAATCAAGAACTGAATTAAAAACTGAATCAAAACTTAATCAAAACTGAATCCAGAACCGAATCTATAAATCAAAAAATAAAATGAATCAAGAACTGAATGAGGAACTGAATCAAGAACAAACCTGAAACTGATTTAAGAACTTAATTAAAAACTGAATGCAGAAATGAGTTGTGAACTGAATCGAAAACTGGCTCAAGAAATGACAACTGTATTAGTAATTGAATCAAGACTTAAATCAAGAATTGAGTCATGAACTGAATTAAGAACTGTATCAAGTAGTAAATCTAGAGCTGAATTTAGAATTGAATCAAAAAATGAATCAAAAAATCAGTCTAGAACCGAATCTAGAAATGATATAAGAACTATATCAAGAATTCAACCATGAAATCATTATTGGACTGAATCAAGAACTCAGTCTAGAACCTGATCTAGAACCTGAACAGGAACCTGCACATGAACTTGAATTAATTAAGAAACTGAATCAAGAATTGAATCAAGACTTAAATCAAGAATTGAGTCATGAACTGAATTAAGAACTGTATCAAGTAGTAAATCTAGAGCTGAATTTAGAATTGAATCAAAAAATGAATCAAAAAATCAGTCTAGAACCGAATCTAGAAATGATATAAGAACTATATCAAGAATTCAACCATGAAATCATTATTGGACTGAATCAAGAAATCAGTCTAGAACCTGATCTAGAACCTGAACAAGAACCTGCACATGAACTTGAATTAATTAAGAAACTGAATCAAGAATTGAATTAAGACCTAAATCAAGTAGTAATCTAGAACTGATAAAAAAATGAATCAAAAAATCAGTCTAGAACTGAATCAAGAATTGAATTGAAAACTGACTTAAGAAAACAGTTTAGAAATGATGTAAGATTTGGATCAAGAACTACATCGAAAATTCAATCATAAAATAATTATAGAACTAAATCAAGAATTAAGTCTAGAACCTGATTTCGAACCTGGACTAGAAACTGAATCAATAACTAGTGAAGAACTGAATCATGACCTGGAACTGAATGTTGAACTGCTTAGAGAACTTAATTCAGAACCAACGGTTACCCTAACTAAATTGTCTTACATCGTTTTTTACCTAAAACTTTAAGAAATAAAAACCACAAATCATATGATTATAAACATGCCCGGCGTTATTGATCGCTCTTTAAATAAAATCCTTAATTTTATTTTATCCTTCTTAACATTTAATCAATTATAAAACAACAACTTGTTGGCCAATAATGAAAATTCTAAGAAAAATTCGATATTAAAAAAATAACACTTGTTTTGTGTACTTGTGTGTGTGTGTGTGTTTTTTGGAAGACTTAATGGTTAAACAAGTTATGTCGACCCCAACTAAATAAATATGTAAACAATAATGTTTCTTAGATGGTTTTTTTCAATTTAGGCGGTCGGGTAAATATGACTCATATCAAACTGGCAAATTTCCATAGAATTTCATTACAGTAAATTTTATTTCGAATGATGAAAGTAAAAAAAAAATTAAATGTCTAAGAAGGAGAGGTGTGTGTGAGTGAGTATGAGTGTATTTGAGTGCAAATATATTTATTTTGCAATATTGTTATCTGAAATGATTGATTACTTACTAAATATTTTATATGGAAAATTTGACTTTGTCTTGTAATAAAAGAACCCAAAAAAGAAAAAAAATTAATTTAATTTACAAGAAAATTAAAAAAAAAATTATGATGATGAGACTTGGTCTCTGTAAAAGTATTTGTTTTTGTTTTTATTTTTTAATAAATTATTCATAAATTTTATTAATTCAAGCGCTTATCTTCCCATTTTTTCATTATTATTATTATTTTTCGTTCAATTTCAGAATCAATAATTAGAGTTGTTTTCTGTTTATCAATTAAACACATTCCTCAAATGTGCCAAATGTTGATAAATGTTCATTAAAACTATTAAAATGTTTACATTTAAATATTTTTTTGAAAAAATTCAATAAATTTTTTATACTTTCGGTACAATAAATTGTATTTTTACCTTTGAAATTCTCTTTAATAACTATTGGTGTTTTTTTATTATTTGTTGTTACAGTTACTGTTGTTGCTGTTGTTTTTATTGTATTAGTTGTTGTTTCTTTATGTGGAACCGATTTCTGTTTGAGCGTATTCGGTCAAGGAGAATTATCTGAATCGGAACCACCAAATGAATGCATTGGAAATAGTGGATACCAACCGCCAATATGTTGACCCATATTAATTTTATCCACATTAACTTCAGTACCACCTAAACCTTGATTGTGTTCGAAACCCACACAGCGTTGCCACACCATAATGACAATGTTGCGACCAAAAACATCGGCACTCTAGAGTAGGAAGATATTTAAAGTAACGATATAAGTTTAATGACAAAGAAAGACTGAATTAAAGTGGAAAAAACTGAAGAGGGAAACTGAAAAGGAACTGAAAGGGGAACTGAAATAGGAATGAACTGCGATATAAACTGGTAGCCGAACAAGTAATTGAACTGAGAACTGTACTGGAAAGGACTACTAATTGAAATTGGATTTTAATTCAAAATCAAACTCAGAATTTAACTGAAATCTAAACTGAAAATGAAGTGAATTGGGGATAAAACTGCAAATTTTACAGGAATGGAAATAGGGAAATGAACTGGAAATTTAAGTACGAATAGAACAGGGAATTGAATTGGGAAAATAGAAATAAATTGGGATATAAACTACGTGTTGAAGTTGGATTTGAGTTAAAAATCAAACTAGGAAATGTACTGGAAATTTAACAGGAATTTACTGGGAATCAAATTGGGAAATGGGAACTGAGCAGGGAAATGAACTGCATGCTGAGCTTCGATTTAAATTAAGAATAATAGACAAGGAACAAAACATGGAACTCAAATGAGAACTGAACTTGGATTGAAGAGGGAGTTAAATTAGGAACTGAATTGGAAATTCAACTGGGAGCTGAGATATGAATTGAAAATTTAACTGAGATATGACCAAAATTAAACTGGGCACCTCAAATAGGAAACTAAAAGGGGAACTGAATTAAAAGATACTTGTGTAGTGAACGGACAGCTGAACTAGAAATTGAGCTGAACGTTTGACTAGGAACTGCACTGAAACTGAACTGGAAATTCAAATGGAATGGGAACATAACTTTGAACCAAGAATTTAATTGTATGAACTGAATAGGGAAAATGAAACGAATAGATCTGGAACTTCAACTGGTAATAAGATTTGAACGGAACTTGGTGCTGAACTGAGAATAAACTTAACTTGAACTTTTACTGGAATAGATCTGTATTAAATATGAAATAAGACTCTTCTGACAATTGTGCAAAATTGTCTCCCTTTAATTACCTGATATTTGATTACTTGTTTGTAATACGGTTCAGCTGAATGTCGAACCACACGTGTTTTCTTTTTATGACGCAAACGATCGCCATCTTTTATGTAGCACTTTACATAAGTATCCGGTGGAGTTTCACAATCTACGGGTACTATTTTGCGTGCACAAATTATCTGCAATAATATAAAAACACACAAACACAAATACAATAAATTACAATACCAAGAGGAGAAAATTCCAATTAAATAAATCCCGATTTCAACCCTTCTTACCTCTACTTCAACAACACCCTTAACTTTATTGAATCCCATCTTAAGTTCACCATGACGTTCGGTTATCAGACGATAGCCTTTTGGATGTATTTGTCCTGGCCCCAATTGTAGACCATAACTTGTTGAAATGCCCGTAAGGGCCGAAGAAACCGTCGATGAAATATTGCTTGTAGAGTCCGAGAAAGATGAAAGATTCTTTGTACTGCTATTCACAGACGATGGATACATACTTTGTTTACGCACCATGGACGGGCTATCGTTTGATGGCATAACACTATTCTTACGCATCGATTCAGGACTGTCGTACGTTTCACTGGCATTACTCACATACATGCTACCTTTACGTTGACGTGCTCCCATATTTGATTCTGTTGCAGTCATAGCAAAAATACTGCCTTTACGCTGTGACATATCGTTAGCTTTTAAATTGAACATGCTGCCTTTACGTAGATGTTTTGGACTGTCCTGGGGACCCAAAAAGTATTGTCTTTCGCTGACGCCTTGAGAAACATTAGTAGCCGATGAAGCTTGTTTTAACATCGATAGAGCTTGTTTAGGTGTGGGTGGTGGTAAATTACTACCACTACCTTTCCATTTGGGTGAAAATCGTTTATCTTCTTCATCTGAAGGTGGACTAGTAGCATTATTACCGACACCCACTGGTAAATGAGGAACTACAGGTTGTTGTTGTTGTGTCAAATCATAAATAGAACTCTTCCGACTGCTGGGATTACTGGGTAAACCAACACGACTGGCACCTAAATTTTAAAGATTTATAAATATCGATTCGATTTTAAAGAAGAATAAAGAAACTTCTTGAAACGTAAATTTTAAAACGAAATTTGTTTTTTGTTTTTAGAATTTTATACAATTGAAGTTTATTGTTATAAAGAGTGTTAAAGTTGGAAAGGAATTTTAGTTAAGTTTTCAAAAAGAAAAAACACAACAACTAAACATGCAAAATAATTGAAAATACTTGCAATTAATTACTTAGTTTAATTGAAATGTTTGATGGGAAATATTGATGGGAAATATTGAAGTATATTCCTGGTATCGATACTTACGAAAAAAATGTTCATCTTGTGGAATGATTTTGTTTACGTTAAAAATGTAGAGATTTATGAAGTTCATATAAATGTGTGTTTGCAACATTCTAAAGTCCTTATAAATTAAACATATCTGGGAACTCTACTGTCATTGAACAGGGAACTGAATAGGGAACTTTAATTTCTGTTTCAAAATCACTTAACAGATCTCAAAACCGCGCTAAGGATTGAACTGGGAAATTGGCACAGAAAAGAGAAGTGGTGATTTAATTGGTATGAATCTTGAAAAGAACAGAGAATTGAAGTAGGAACTTAACTTGAGACGGAACTAAAACTGATCCAGAATAGAAATGTTAACTGAAGTGGAGATTGAACTTAGATTTGAATTTTTACTCGTCTAAAACCGGAGAACTAAACTAAAGCATAACTTGCATAGAACTAAAACAGACTTGGAACAGAACTGAACTGAAACTGAGCCAGAACTGAACAAGAACTAAACAAGGACTGAACTAGAACTGAGCTAGAACTGAACTAGAACTGAACTAGAACTGAAATAGAACTGAACTGGAACTGATATTGAACTGAACTAGAACTAAACTAGAACTGAGCTAGAATTGAACTAGAACTGATCTAGAACTGATATTGAACTGAATTAAAACTGTGCCGGAACTTAACTAGAAATGAACTAGAACTGAACAAAAACTTAACTAAAACTGAACTAGAACTGAATAAGAACTAAAATAGAACTTAACTAGAACTGAATTAGATCTGAACTAAAACTTAAATTTCTAATTTAATGAGAAGAGTTACAAATATTTTAATTAAAAATATTATTTCGGCTTAAATTTGTGCTCACAAACTTATTAATTTCAGTCATAAATATTTCCATTTAATATAAAAATGAAAGTAAACATATTTTTTTCCTAAAAAAATAAAAAATAAAACTTTTTTTTAATAAATTTTCATTATAATTTAATAAAATATTAATATTTAAAATAGCAAAGTCTTCTTATTCTTTCTTTGTTCCCTTTCAACATATGTCCACCTCTTTGATTACATCATATTTGTTCTCATTCATCTATGAATGAAACATGTATATACACACACACACACTCTCTAGACCCTTTTAAGACAAATACATATTTTTTTGGTGGACATTGGATGTTTTGCATCTAAGAAATACCTTTTTTTTTGGTAACTTTTTTTCCCCATTTATTTATTGTAATATTGAGTTTTTATTCAGCACTAAATTTAATAAGATTTTGGTTGGCATTAAGCCGATTATCCCTTTTTTCTTTTTTTCGTTTAAATATTTCTTAAGCGTTTCTCTCAAGTTTTACAACAGAAATTATTATTTAGTGAACATTAAAAATTTACTTCATGTGAGAAAATTGTACACTTAAGCAAAATGTTTTATATTTTTTATACCCTACACCACTGTATTTATATCCCAATATTTAGGGTTTGTGCTGATGTTTGCATTATACAGAAAAAAATGGTGTAATGTCCACTTTCAAGTATACGGTTCGACTCTGAATCACTTTCTGAGTCGATTTAACGATGTTCGTCTGTCCGTATACGTTTACATGACTGCCCGTTGTGAACCCACTACAGTTCACAATTTTTGTGATATCATAATGAAATGATGTGCCATTTTTCGGTCCAATATTTCAGGTAGCTCCTATAATGATGTATTGAGGTCATAAAAGTCCTTAAAATGTCTAAGATATTTTAAATCGATGTGCTAATTATGCGATGGTGCAGGTCTCCTCTAAAACCGATGTTTGAAATTATACGAGGGTCGGTTCATCATTTCTTCTAGCTCTTATTTACCCCCACACATCTAAAGTGTCATAAACCAGGAAAGCAAATTATACGAACGTCATTCATAAATTATTCGTAGTTATCATTTACAACCAACAGTGATATGTAGGGTATTACATAGTCGGACTTGGCTGTTTATAAAATTTTTACTTGTTTTTTTTTCTGTTTTGTTTGTGTATCTGAGAGTTTTACCTTTAATTTCGATTTCATGAGAACTTTTTTGTTTACATTTGCTTAAAGTTTCTGGGAAGGATAATGGAATGAGATTTTATATAGAAAAGTAGTTCTGTTTTCATTTTTTTTACCAAAACTGTTGGGATTTCATTAGAATCCTTTCACCACTTGATTTGAACTTTAACTCTAGAAAAAATATTTATAATTTCCATATTTTTCCAAATGTTTTTCCCCCCACAATTTTACTCTTAAACTCTTTTTTTTAAAAAGTTATGAAACAAAATAAAAACTCAGCACCTTTTTTCGATTTCTGTTCAGAGGAAAAAGGGAATTAAAAGAATCAGACTTAAACATATGAGTTGGTTGGTTGGTTGTTTGTCTGATAAGATGCTGATGAGGATGATAAAAGTTTTGTTTGTCAATTTATTTGTTCATTCATTTGTTTTAATGTGTTTTTCTTCGTTTTTCTTCTTCTTCTTCTCTTTTTTGTATTTAATCCAAATCGAAAGTTTTGCCTTTTTTTCATTTACATTTATTTGTTTGTAGAAGAATTTTTTTTGTAATTTCTATTAAATTTTTGCTAAAACATCTGATTATGCAATTTATTGAATTCATAAATATTTAAATATTCGATTATTTTTCATCTCTATTTAATGTTGCAGAGAAATTATTTAACAATTTACTGTAAATATTTATCCTTTTTCTAATCTAGAGATTATTTAAGAAGTTATTAATTAAAAATGATATATAATGCAAATCGGTTTTTAATGGGAAGTTCAGTTCTAGTTCCGTACTCTTTCAGTTCTAGTTCAGTTCAAGTTCAGTTCTAGTTTAGTTCTAGTTCGCTTTTCTTAATGAACTTAAAGTTTTATAAAAAATTTTCAGATCAGCCATCTTCCGATTTATGCCAAAGTCTAATCAAAATTTAAATTTATGTTAAAAAAAAAACATAATTTTGTTTTGTTCTTGTTCACCCCTTTTTTTGGTGTTTTTCGTTCTATTGTTCGTGTAAAACACAGAGTGTAAATAATAATTTGAGCATGAAAAAATTCATAAAACTTTTGAAACAAAAAAAAAGTTTTATTTCGAAAACTTTTTCATTTGATTTTGTTAGTTGGTTGACTGATGCATGCAAATAAACACACACACACATACACACAGTCATTTTTACTCTTGGTTTTAACCAAAAGTACTTAGGAATTCAGGATAAAAACTTATTTTACGCTTTTGTAATTCTCTTTAACAGCAGAGTTGAAGACTTTCTCGACATTGGTTGCACGCATAACACACACACACACACTCATCACAAAATATTTCTATTAAGATTTTAGAGGTAAATGAAATTTCAATACATAAATTTATCTCTTTTTTTTAATGGAAACAGGATATGAAAGTGAAAAAGAGTCACGCTAAAAGTAAAAGATGATGATAAGAAATAAAGACAAAGCAGGAGACAAAACAAAAAAAAAAAAAACTAAATTAATTTTAATCATAAATTATTGACAAATACTTGACATTTATACTCGTTCTTATCATACTTTTACACCGAACATTTTCCTCTTAGATTGAAGATGACTGAAATAATGGTTGATTGCTGAAAATGACTCCAAGTGGGGTGATGAAATTTTAAATTATATGAAAAAAAATGCTGACTCAGATATTTTTGTTTCCTTAAGAGTTTTTTCTACGTTATTTAAGAATGTGAATGAATGTTTTAGTGTTCATTTAAGTGGATTCACTTAAATGTTCACTTCAAGTGAAGTTTGAATTATAAGAAGTAAAAGATTCATTTCATGACATTCAAATCGAAAGTTCTTTTGATATCATGGATTTATATCCGAAGTTTTTATCAAAAGTTGAAGTTTTAGTGAAATTTTCATTTTTAATGAAAATTTGAATTTTTTAGTAAAAAAATTATTTTGAAATTTTGAGATTAAGTGAAAATGTGAATTTTTTTGTGAAAACTTTGAATTTTAAGTAAAAATTAGAGATTTTAGTGAAAGTATAACTTTTTTAGCGAAAATTTCAAATTTTAGTGAATTATCAAAAAGTAAATTTCGAACTGAATTTAGAAGTGAATGAAGAACTAAATTAAGAATTGAATCAAGAGCTGAATCAACTACTGACCCCAGAACTGAATCGAACACTAAATTTATATTTAAATCACGGGATCGAAGACTAAGAACTGAATCTAAAACAGAAATGAAAAGTTTTAGTGAATTATTAAAAAGTAAATTTCGAACTGAATTCAGAAGTGAATGAAGAACTAAATTAAAATTGAGTTCAGAGCTGAAACAACAACTGATTCTAGAACTGAATCGAACACTAAATTTAGAACTGAATCACTGGATCCAAGTCTAAGAACTGAATCTAGAAGTGAAATAAAAACTGAATCAATGATTGAATCCAGAGCTGAAACAATAACTGAATCAAGAACTGAGTCAAAATCGTAATTAAGAATTAAGTCTATAATTGAAACAAGAGCTGAATAAAGTTCCGGAATAAAAACCGAATGAAGAATTGAATTCAGAACTGAATCAAGAACTAAATGAAGAACTGTATCCACAACTGAACTGAGAAATCATTTCAGAATTTATTCGAAAATTTTATCGAGAAATGATTCTAAAACTAAATCGAGAACTAAATAAAGAATTAAATCTGATATGAATTTAGAACTGAATCGATAATTTTATCAAGAACTGAATAAAGTTCTGAATCTAGAACTGAAACAAGAATTGAATTTAGAACTGAATTAAGATTTCAATCAAGAACTGAATGAAGACCTTAATCACAAGAATTTTATTGAGAACTGAAACAGAAACTGAATTATGAACTGAATCAAGAACTGAATCAAGAAATCAGTTTAGTATTTAATGCAGAACTGAATTAAGTTCTTATTCAAAAACTGAACGAAGAATTGAATTTAAAATTGAATGAAGAATTAAATTAGGAACTGAATGAAGAACTTAATCTCAGGAACTTAATATAGAACTGAAACAGGTACTGAATCAACCGGATCAAAAACTGAAAGAGTAAATGAATCAAGAACTGGACCAGCAATTGAACTTAATATAGAAATTTATCTGAACCGAATTTAATAATGAGTGTAAAACTGAATCACAAAATGACTCTAGCACTGATTCTGAACTGATTCTGAAATTTAGTATAGAAACGGAATCGGAAAAAAGCTATAAATGTTCTGAAATTTTCCTCTTGACATTGTGATCTCCCTAATGTTATTGTATTGTTTATGTAATTGGTAGCGTATGATTGTTTTTGATAAAATATAAATCATGCGTAACATGGAATTAAATTATTTTATTGTTTTTGTTTGTTTAATTTAAATATTTAATATTTTGTTGTTGTTTTTGCCATAAACAGTAAATAAAATTTAATTCAAACATTTAAAACATGCTGCTAATGTGTGTGTGTATGTATTTCACATTAACACAATAAAAACTTTTAAAGAATTTAATACGAAAAATAGAATTTAATTTCCAAAAAAAAAAAAAAACAATTAGAAAATAAGAAAATTTCTTGAAAAAATAAATGAAACATATTTTAAAATAAATTCTTACCATTAAAATTTGTTTTATAATTTTATTGAAAATTATTTTGAAAGTGTGTCGAGGTTTTCTTTTTAAATATTGTTGTAGTTTTTGTAATTTTTAATAAATTTATATTTATGTATATTGATATCAATCATCCAATAGTTATTAATTTTTATTTTAAGAAAAAAATATCGATAAAAATATTTGCATCCAATAGTGATTTAGAAGAGAACATTTAAAAAAAATTTTTTCCAAAATTAAGAAGTAGAAGTAAAAGTCGGTCAAGCCCGACTATTTAATACCCTACACCACATTGTTGGTTAAAAGTGGTAGCTACCAATAGTTAGTACTCTTTAGTTATGCTAAATAGTACAGAATATTATACTGGAACTAACATTCATGTGGGATTTGTGGGCGTTCTAAAACAATTTTTTCTGTGGGAGCTGAACCGACACCCGAAAAATTATATTTCTTGATTTTATCAATTCTTGTGAGGTTAAAGCCCTTCAAAGAGTTATTTGGAAGAAGTAATAAAGCGATAATTGTAAATTATGACACATCGTTTAAGAAAATCGCTTTATATTTAGAACTTTTGCGACTTTAAATCATAGTGATATTTAGAAGGGGGTTGTATGGGATCCATAACAAATAATGGACCGATAATTGAAAATCGTTTTAATAAATCGCTTTATATTTAGGACTTTTACGATCTCAAACATTTATTTAGGGCCTGGGTGAAATAATCATCACCAATTTCAATGGGCAACGTCCTTAGGCCAAAATAATGACATGTGCCAAATTTCATTAGGATGTCTTTAAACTTTTTTTCTGACTCTAGTATGGTGTAGGGTATAAAAAGTTTTTCTTTAAACAAATTGAAAGCAAAACGTGTTTGAGTGCTCTTTTTTTAGGTTAAATTGAATTAAAATTTAATTACATTTTTAATTAATATTTTTTAATTAATTATTTTTTAAATTAATAATTTTATTTAATTTTGATTTGTTTAATTAATTTGATTTTTAGTTTATTTTATTTATTAAGTTTTTAAATTAATTATTGTTTTTTTTTTTTTTAATTACGTGCATTTTGTTTGTTAATTATTTAATTAATTAATTAATATTTAGGGATATTTTTGTTATTGTTGTGGTAAATAATAACGATTATTAGCAGTCCAAGTGTAGGGTGTATCAAGGCTTTGATAGTGTGACACCGATATTGTAGCTAATTTTTTTTTATTAAAAAAGTTGTAAAACCAAAAAAAGAAGTAAAATAGACGATAAAAGAAAATATTTAAATAAATTTGCACATAATAAAATTTCCATTAAAAAAGGAAGAATTTTGAAAAAAATAAATTAAAGAGAAAAATAGATCATTTAAAGAGAGAGAGAGGGAGAAAGAAAGAGTCAGACAGACGTATTTAAAGGGAAAAGAGAAAGATAGAGTGTAATTGCAGCAGCAATAGGAGTACAAGACATTAGTAAGAGAGATAATATTGCTTTAAATAAATACACTTTAATTTTTGCCATAAAAGCTTTTCAAAGCTTTTCTTTTAGCAAACTAAAATTATTGCATTTTTTGTATCAAATAAATATGTTTGTTCAGTTGCATTAATTAAAAAAAAAATATAAAAAAATTCAATTCCTCTCAAATACAAATACTTACGTCTTGAACCCATCCGTTTCATTGGTTGTTCGGTACCCAAACTCATAGCTCTACCCAATTCTCCCCTAACAGCTTTAAGGGATTTTAGAATCTCATCTGGATCTCTGCGTGCCACCGAAGATCGTCGTCGTCCCACCAAATACGTGGCCGGAGGTGGAGCCATATCATCTTCTCGATTTTTATCAGCATCCTGAAATGATGATCGCCGAGAGCCGGGTAAAGAACGTGAAAAATCTTTACCCAACTGATAGACTTCCACTTCCAATGTTTCCGATTGGGATGAGCCTCGCCGTGAGCCCGCTATCCATGCATGATCTGGATGCAACAGTGACGTACACTCACCAATCGAATCCACGTCATCCGATATGGAACGTTGCATATTATAATCACGCCTCAGCAAACGTGAAACATCGCCTCCGAGACCGCCCGCAGCTATTGAGCCACGTGGTGATACACTGGGAGATTTTGACATACTGATACCCCTCAGTCCTTTAGGATCTTCGAGGCGGCACCAGATGGCACGATCATCGAGAAATGCCTGTTGTAATTCGATGCTACATTCACCTAAAAATATTGATTCGGTATGCGGTACCAAATCCCACAGTTGTATTTCAATATAACGATCCATGAGGCTATCAGCTTTCACGTGTGCAAATGTGAGGGTCGCATTCCAGATCGGGTTTTGGCCAGGCGGACAAACTTCGGTTTGTTGAACAGAGCCATCACCGCTGCGATGGTCGAAGAGGAAAGAAAGGAGGAAATAGTAAATTAAGAAGTGAATTATTGAATATTAATTAAGATTTTGAAAAAATGTATATATTTTTTGAAAAAGCTTTATAATTTTCAAAAAATTAAAAGTTGCTTTTAGTAATTTCATGAAAATATCCAAAAGCTTTTCTTATAATTTTATCTTTTAGACCTTCGTTAATGTAAAATTTTAGCTTCTTTTTTGTTCAAAGTTTTTTAAGCTTATTTATAAAAATATCAAAAAGCTTTTCTCTTAATTTATTTGTAAAAGAAATTAAAACATTATTAAATTTTTCTGGCCTTTTTTATATTACTACTAGACTCTGCAATCTTCCTTTTGCCGAAAAAGAAAAATTTAACTTTGTAACTTTGGGCGGTCCCTTCCCCTGGTCTTATCTGCCTTACGTTTGATCCAGTAAATCAGTTCCTTGAGAAAGTTCTCGGGACAAAATTTGATAACTCTTTTTTTTCCTTAGATTTTCGATAATTCATATTTGCTATGTATGGGTAATGCCCCTCCCCCTGGTCTTATCCATCCTACGTTTTGTCCAGTAAAACAGTAACTTTCTTACTGCTGCAGGTGTTTATATATTCGATAATCAATATTTGCTTTGTATGGGGCGGTACTTCCTAAGCTTTTTATTTCCCAATGATATTTGTATTTATTAAAAAGCTTTTTGTTATTTTCTAAGCTTTTAAAAGCTCTCTTATTTAAAGAGCTTTTTATTAAAGTTTTAATTTCTTACATAAAAAATCCTTTCTTCATAGAAAAGCTTAAAGCTTTTCTATATAATGTTATTTATTAAATCTTTTATTAACAGTATTTTTTGAATATATAATCTAAAAATGTATTTTCAATCAATTAACTTGATCTCTCACTTTATATTTGCACTTACCATTTGGGCAAAATACGAACTTTAGCATAAGCTTCTGGTAAATTACCATGACCGTAGGCTTCATCACGTAAAGCTAAATCATCGGCTGCCATAAGCGATACAACCAATTCACAACGTTCTGCATGATACCAAACTTGTATTTGGACACGACCACTAACCTGTTTCTCTCGAGCAATTTGTTCCTAATTTATGCACGATTTTTTCATCGTTTTTTTTTTTGTTTTCGAAAAAAATTATTATTTTTTTTTTGGTTTATAAATGTTTTGTGAAAATGAAAGGATATGAGGAAGTGAAAGAGTGTGTGTGAGTGGGTGGATGTGTGTTTTACAGTGTACAGAACAGGAAACAAACAGGAGGGAAAGATAATAAATTATTAGTAAAAATTTTTCACAAAATTGCAATCATTTTCTATTTTAATTAAAATAAATAAAATATATTTTTTCTCTACTCAATTAATTCTAAAAATAAATATGAAATTTCACTATTTTTTATTTTAAATTTTAAAATTTATTTTTGGTTAAAAATTTCTATTTTTATTTTGTAAAATTTTATAATTTTTTTGGGGGAATTTCAAAAAAATTTTTTATAGAAAATTGAAATTGATATTTAAAATAATTTTACCCTACACCATCATAGGTGGTGGAGGTATTATGCTTTTGTGCAGATGTTTGTAACGGTCAGAAAAAATAGTCCTACTACCACTCTTTAGTAAACCGTTCGACTTAGAATCACTTTTGAGTCGTTTATCTATTCGTCCGGATAGCTGTTCAAGTAAAGCTTGTTTGCAAAGTACAGGTCGCAGTTATGAAGATATCTTAATGATAATGGCCCAAGGACGACGTCTGTTAAAATTGATTATGTTCGGACTATTATTTCATAAAGATCCCATACAATTTTCCCCTCTGAATGGAGTTTTTTGTCCATAAAATATCTAAATATAAAACTGATTACATTTTAAAACGATGTGCCAAATTATATGATCATCGATCCATTATTTCTTATAGGTCCCATATCAAATATAATTTTGAAATTCATAAATCGCACATTTACGTTGGTATTGTAAAAATATTTAGTCAAATAAAGAAAAATATAAGCCAAAATCGCAGTGCGAAATTATACGAGGGTCGGTCCATAATTTTTTCTAATTCCCATATAACACTCCAGAAAAAAATTCCTTCCAAAACGCAGAAAATTTTACATAAATGTAATATGTAATATACGAGGGCCATTCATAAATTGTTCGTAACAGTCACTTCTAACCAACAATGTGGTGTAGGGTATTACAAAGTCGGACTTGACCGACTATAACATTTTTACTTGTATTTTTGCTCTATTGATTTTTTTTTGGGGAGATTTTTTTCATTTCTAACTCTGAATTATATAAAATGTGTCACAGTGTTTGTGTTCCGGGGTTTGAAGTGTAAATGTTGTTGTGTCAACTGAAACAATATAAAATTAAGTTAAATTTAAAAATAATAAAAATTTAATAAAATTAAAAGTAAAAATAAAATAATTTGCAAATTAGGTGAATAAATTAAAATTTAAAAAAAAATTATTAAAAAATATATACTAAATATTTACGTTTAACTAATTTTAAAACAGATATTAATTTAATTATGCTAATAATTATAATTTCAGTCAATAATATTTAATTGAATTTAAATAGAGATTAAACTTTGACATGCAAAAAATAATTATTACAAAATAACAATTAATTATGTAAAAGACATTTATTTAAAATATAAAATAAAGCTTAATTATCTCAGTAATAGAAATACTTAATTTATTAAGCTTTAAAGCTTTAGAGTTTATTTTCATGATTTTCATAGAGATTTTCAATTTTCAACAGAAATGTTTTAATTAAATAAATGATAATTTTGAAATAATTTAAAGAGCTTTAAAGCTTGGAAGCTTTAGTTTATCTTTATAATTTATTGTAAAATATTCTTCATAAATATAAATTTTTTATCACATTATTTGAAATGTAAAGTCTTGTTTTGCAAATGTAAATTTTTAAAACATTTTAAAAAGCTTTTCATGGAAAGCTTTAAGTTTTAAAAGTTTTCTTCAATTTCATAATTTAATTTCTTACAAAAGAATTCTTCAATTTTAAATTTAACACTAAAATTGTATGACAAAAACTTCGCCAGATTTTTTCTTTAAAAAGCTTTCAAAGCTTCAGAGGTATTTTTTGTTAAACAATAATTTTTCATAATAGAAAAATGAAAGAAAAAAATGATTAAAAGCTATTTTTTATTCAAAAGCTTTTAATTTATTATTTCACAAAAATCTTTAAGTAGAAAGCTTAAACCAAATGCCACCATCGGTGATTGGAGCGTTTCTTTGATTTTTGTAACGGTTAGAAAAAGCTGTTCCATTACCACCGTTATACCGTTCGAATCTGAATAATTTCATGAATCGATTTAACGATGTCCGTTCGTCGGGCTGGTTGGTTGTGCACGTAAATATACTGGACAAAATGCAGGTTCCAATTTTAAAGATACCTTGATGAAATTTTTGACTATTGAAATTCGTTATATTATCAAGTTCCCATACAAATATTCCCCTGGAATGGGGTTATACAATGTACTGTCGAGTCGTCATAGAACTGTCGTAGCTACGAGTTTGAGCTTTTATAATATTCTACAATTTGAATTAAACTTGTTTATTGATAAAAAAAACATGGTTCAGGTAGTATGAGTGATCTACATGATGTTTCTAAAGCCCTCACATACGGCTTAGCTTAGTGCTGAGACTATGTAGTACGAAAAGTAAAAATAAATGCAGGTTTAAAAACACACAAGTCTATAAAAGTTCCTAACAGGAACATTGCTAAAATTTTAGAGGCCCAAGAGCACAAGAATTAAAGTCAAGTTTTCTAAAAGAAATATTCTTGCTGCAAAATGGTTGACGAAACGTATGTTCTGGCACACTTTGCACTATATTCTGTTGATGTTGCTGATGCTCGAGGGAATTTTAAAGAAAAATTTAAATTTGCTAGTTTTGTAGGGTATTATACGGCACGGTCGAATGTAAGAATTCTTATTTGCTATAATTCATTTTATGATAGTGTTAGATAATTGTAGCTTTGGACTTACTGAATATCTGAATAAATATAATAATTCTTTTTAATAAATTTTATGATGCGATTAAAAAAATCATCCAGATTATCATTCTTTAAAAATATTTTTTTAAATATTTTGCTTAAAGAATATATTTTTTATTATAGCAGAAAAAAATATTTTTTAACAATAATATGTTTAGAAAATTCTAATCATAATATGGTTGGAAGCCCAATTTTATAAATTATAAAACCGACTATAATTCTTTATACCCACCACCACCGCAAGTAGTGAAGAGGTTATATAACCATTGTCATTCCGTGTGTAAAGCTAAGAATAAATCATCTAAGTCCTCATAAGGTATATATTTTGACATAAAATTAAAAACTGAATCGATTTAGTTATGTTCATCTTTCTTTCAGTTGTTGGCACGTTCGCAGCCATAACAAATTTGACAGAGCTCCATGGCCCCAGTATTTGTTATTGTTTTAAGAAGTTTCCTATTTAAAATCAGAAAAATCGGTAGAGTATGTTATAAGATATAGACTAATATCTGGACAAACTTTTAAGTTTTAGTTAAAAACTTTCGTAAATTTTTTATTATAAATCGAAAAAAAAGTATTTATGCATTTATGGTAGAGGCTATTAAAGAGTCGGCATGGCCTCATTCCTACTTTTTTCCCATTTACTTTTTAAAGTTATTTTTATTCAAATCTCTTTTCCTGTAATTCTTATCTAAATCACTTTCTTTTGAACAACTTTTTTTCTATCTGTGCTAAAATATCTTAAGTGGAAATTTCTCTAGATTAATATCTATTTAAGTAAATTGTAAATTGTGTTTTTTTGTTGTTGTTGTTGTAAGTACATTGTAATCGAAATAATCGATTATTCTATATAATATTGATAAAATGTCGTACAACATATTTAGAATATGCGCATAAATATTTATTTCCTTTTTTTCCATAAAAATACCAAAAAATGCAATGAAGCATTTGAAAATATGCTAAAATCTTCCTCATTTTTTGTAAAGAGACTTTTTTTATAGAATGAAAAATATTGTGGTTTTTAAATTATAAAAGAAGAAATAAGTTTATAACAATACTTTATATGTATGTATGTGTGTATGAAAGTATGTAAATGTGTGTGTTATACAAAAGATTTGAAAAAAAAACTTGTATTTGACAATTGTTAACTGGAAACAAGTTTAAATGCTACATTAGGCTAAGCCGAATCTTCAATACCCTCCACCACTAATGTGTGTGAATTATATACGTTATATTTCATACATACACCTTCACACATACACTCACAAACGTAGATAATATATAACCGTTTTTCTTCAATACAACACAGAAACATTTAATGAGGTATAAAAATTGTTATATATTTTTGGCTATAACTCCTTTTCTACTGAACCGATTTTGAAGTATATAAAACTTTATGTTCTGCAAAAATCTTATTCTAATTGATTTCCAATTGACAGTTTTACAAAAATTCTTCGCTGAAAGTTAGAGTTTGCCTCAGATATCGGTCTATATCTTTTAATAAACTAAACCGATTTTACTGGAAATTTCTAGGGCTGAATTGTGGATGTGTGCGTGCCAACAACTGACTCAGATTTCGAACTGATTCAAAAATACATATTTATATTTTGGGGTCTCAGATGATTCCTTCTTAGAGTCACACACTGAATGACAAAGTTAATATACCCCCTCAACCACTTGTGGTGGTGGAGGGTATAAAAAAGAGTTTTAAATATGAAAATTAAAAAGTTTTTTCTTTATTTCAGGTTCCTGATTTACCAACTCAAAAAATAACACGTGTAACGAGATTTTGGCAGAAATTGAAGAAAAAGGTATGTAAATTTATTTTGATAGAGAATTTTTTTTTCAAATTCTAAATATTGTTTATTGTTGTAATTTGAAATAAAAAAAAATAGTTTTTTTTTTCATTTGAATCAAAAGAAAAATTCCTTTTTGTAACAGAAAATTTCCTCAATTTGTGCTTAAGAACTTTTTTGTTCTCATAAAATTTAGTGTCACCTGTCGATGACATAAAATCAATAAGAACAAAATATAATTTTCCTTATTTTCGAGAAAAAAGGAAAAATACGAAAAATAAGAAGAAGTATTCGGTTATGTCGAATCCTTAATACCTTCCATGATCAACTTGAAAATAATTGTGGGAACATATTAATAATATTGCATGTTAAGGGATACAAAAACATTACTTTGTTCCAAATTTCATGAAAATTGCCTCTGGCAGTTTAAGAGATATGCTACATGCAAATTTTCGTGTGACACGTGATACCACTTCCCCGTTTCCTATTCAAAAATGACGTGGTCTATAATATGATTCTGTTATTTCTTCATCTATGCGCCAAAATTCATTAAACTTCCTGAAATAATTTCAGAGATAAGCGATATGGAACATATCGTTTGCAAGAAGGGTACCACTTCCCTCTGTCCTATTTAAAATTGTAGTCTTTAACGTTTATTAATTCTTCAACCAGTCTAATTTAAGAAATAAGCTTCAATACTTTAAGAAATACGGGATGTTTAAAGTTCCGCTTGTTAAGGGGATTTCACGCCCTCGTGTCCTATCCGAACATTTTATAGCCTACGATAATGTGTTGTCAAAGCACTATTCATGCAACAAATTTCGAGAGATTTCCTGTATTCTTTATATAGAGATATGTGATATTAAACATTTCGTTTGTAAGGGGCTATACTACTCCTTCATGCCCTATCCGAACATTTTTAGTCTTCAAACTGTTAAATTTCAAGAAATTACTTCAATTCTTATGCGATGTTAAAAGTTCCGTTTGTTAAGGCGATATCACGCCCTCGTGCCCTACCCGAAAATTGTATAGAGCACAATATTGTGGTGAACCGTTTATGCCAGTTTCGAATAGAAAACCTCTTAGGACTATGACAAGTGTATGTGTGTCAAGACGATCGTGGTTAAATCGAATCAGATTTTAATTTGATGCAAGAACATAATTCCTTTTATGTCATTAACAAACAAAATGACAAATTTAATACACCCTCATTACCACTTGTGCTGGTGTAGGGTATTGAAAACAACATTTGAAGTAAATTTTTACATTAAGAAACTATAAATGAAAAATACGAGGGTATAAATTGTAGGAACACGTACGTGTTAAATTTATACTTTTAGTACGAGTTTAAGGATAATTTGCAAGAAATATTTCCAAAAATATAAAAATCAACTTATTGAGGAAATTCGTTTAATATTGGAAAATAAGAAAATTTTCTTTTAAGCTCATTGAAGAAGAAAGAATTTATTTTTGCCATAAATATGTCCAGAAAGGTAATTGTTGAATATAAACATTTTATGGAATACATAGACGCAATTGGGTGTATAATTAGGAAACTAATGAAATGATATAATAACGTATTCCTTTGAAAATTGTTTACATTTTAGTCAAAAATTTATATGAAATTGTTTGTTTAAATCTGAAGTTATTTCAGATATCGGTCTATAACTTCATTTCCAACTGAACTGATTTCAAATAGAGAACTACTTAAGACAATAGCAAATCATCTAATCAAATTTTATTGAATTCCAATAATTATTTTAGCTTTGAGAATCTTTTCAACAGACGGATATAATTAATAATATTATCGAATCAGATTTTGATTCGTAGCTTGATATATACAATCTTTAAAAAATCGGTAAACTAAGAATTTTTAATCTCTAAAAAAAATGTTTAATATAAGATTTGTTTATTTGTTATAATTTCGACATTGGTGACTTGGTATAGAAAAAATTCGAAATTCTAAAATTCAAATACTTCTTGTTCTGAACGGATTTTTTTAATCAGATTTAAATTTTGTTACATCTTGTAAAATAAATTTATTTAATAACACAACAATTTTAGAAATATTTTAAAAATCGAAATTAAGTTCGAAAATAAAAAATGTTATGAACCTTTTTTAATTACTATATGTTCATTAGTAATTTATTCGAAAATTCGATATTAAATATTGTCTTCTTAATTTTTTTCAATTTCGAAGTTAATTCCAAAAATGTATGTTTCTACTTATTTTTTTAAATCCGTTAAATAACAATATTTTCGTGATTTCAATTTTAATAAAATTCTTTACTAATTGAAATGTTCAATATTCGAAATTTGTTAAAAATATTTTTTAATTTGATTAAAACTTTTTTTAATGTTTAATATTTAATTTAATTAATTTAATTAATTTAATTTAATTTAATTTAATTTTAATAGTTAATTTTAAAATTTTTATTTTTGAATTTGGAATATTTTTAAAGATTCGAAGTAGAGCAGAAAATGTACAATTTAATCAGAAATTTCGAAAATTTTACGATTCGAAGTTTGATTTAGAAAATTGTTGGGTTTTTTTTTTTCAATTTCTAACACTTTTAAAAATTCGACATTTAGGAATGAATTTTAAAGGAATTTCAAAAATAAATGAGAAAACTTTTAAAATTATTTTATATTGAAATTCGAAGTAAATGCGAAAGTTGTAAACTTAAAATTTTAAAATATTTTTAGAATTTGAACTTATTTTGATTTTTGAAATTCTTTCTAATTTCGAATAAAATTTAATTTTCATATTTTTAGAATTAAATTTGTATTCAAAATTTATTTTTTTTTAATTAGAGTTCAAACTTGTTGGTCCATGAAGTTATCTGTACATTTTTCATTGCATAAATTTATATAAGTTTTTTCTTCAAGTTTATTAAGCAAATGATTTATAATAATTTCTATATTAAAAGTTTTCTCTTGTCTGAGTTTGTTTCTCGTTATCAAATGAAAAGTATTTTTATTTCCTGTGAAGAGGAAACAAAAAATGCTTTCAATTTACGGCACTCAGAGAAAAAGTATTGAAGAGAAAAGTTTTGGCAGAAAATTAAGAACTTTGAAAAGTTCAAAATATTATTGATGGTTTTAAAATTATTTGTCGTTGCATCAACTTCATTTTCTATACTAAAATAACATATGTTTGCTATAACTATAGTATGTTTGTTTACATAAACCTAACAAAAGAATTTCAACCGCTATATTATTGTAGCAGTCATATTAAATGTTAAAGTGATTAAAAATATAAAAAAGGTATAGTTAGTTTAATAATTAATTTGATTGTGGTTACAATTGTATTATGGTTATATTAATTCAGCTTAGAATTCTGTAAATATATTATAATTGTTAAGAAAATTAAAATAATACGTAAGAATACTAAGTTCGGCTATGCCGAATCTTTAATATCCTCCATACATA
Organism: Cochliomyia hominivorax; assembly: GCA_004302925.2. NCBI lineage: Eukaryota > Metazoa > Arthropoda > Insecta > Diptera > Calliphoridae > Cochliomyia > Cochliomyia hominivorax. Next base: position 20,465,546 of record PYHX02000413.1, on the reverse strand, counting down.
TACAATCACAAATTTGTATAATATATAACTGTTTCCCTTAAATACAACATAGGAACACTGGCTATAACTTGTGGTGATGAAGACTTTTAATGACAATCACATAAGTTACTAAACATACTATAGTGTTTTTAAATATTTTATTTATTTTTTGAAAAAGAAAAAAAACAGTTTTCTGCAAAAATCAAGGCCATAAAAATTATAATAATATTTAAAAATTTTGATAATAATATGATTTTCACCATCATATTATGGTCAAAATTACTTTACTCAGGCCTATGTAAACATATTATAATTGTAGCAAACATGTACTAATTGTTTTTATTAAAAATAATAGTCATTGACAACATTATTTTTTAAATGATTTGGAAGGATTATACTATGATTAAATGTTATAGTTGAGATAATCATAATTTATAGTGGCTATAATCATAATATGTTTAAAAAAATTCTGAATTTACTTTAATTTCTCTTAGATATTTTTTTAATTGTAAGTTTTTTTTGCGTGTATTAAAGCTTTTAAATTTAAACATATGCTATATTAACACACACATACACAATTACACACATATATACAGAGATAAACACATACAAAGTTAGTAAATGATTTTAAATTAAGTGATGAAATTTTATAAATAAACAAAATACAAACTAAAGTGAAATTTTGCGCAAAAATTAAACTGGGGAATAAGAAAAAATTGTTATAATAAAAAAATGCATTAAATACAATTTACAGAGAAATAAACATTAATATGAGATACGCGACACTTAAAGATACACAAAAAAAGATACATTTCATTGTTATTTTAAGGATAAAAAAAAACATTTTAAACAACATTAAAATACAAAATATAATTTTTAAATATATTTTCTATGATATTTTTTTGAAGATTTTATTTTAAGTTTTGCCTTAAATTGCAGATATTTAGAAAATGAGAAAAATCACTGATTAAAGGAAATTTTCAGAATTTTTGAAGGTTTTTGTAGGAAAAGAGATTTAGTTTTTGGTTAATTAACACATTTTTGAAGACATTTTAACTTGTTAGATTTAAAAGACTTAAAGTGAAATACAATTCTAATAGTTGATTGTTTTATAGTTTTAAATTATAGTTGTTTTCTCGCTAATAATCATATTTCATTTCAACATCATAATCATAGTTAAAGAAGATTCATTCAGTCTAATGAATAAATTTTATTTGAAATTTTAAATTCATTCAAATTCAATTTAATTTAATTCATGTTAATTCGATTTCACAAAATCAATCAATCATTCAATCATCAGTCATCAAATCAATCATCAATTCAATCACTATTTATACCCTACACCACCATGGGTCGTGGTGGAGTATTATGCATTTGTGCAGATGTTTGTAACGGGCATAAAAAATGGTCCTATCACCACGTTTAAATATACTGTTCGACTCAGATTCACTTCCTGAGTCGATTTAAGCATGTCCGTCTGTCCAGATAGCTGTACATGTAAAGCTTGTTCACACAGTACAGTTTGCAGTTTTGAGGATATTTTAATGTAATTGGGCACGTACTATATTTTTTGGCAGGAGGACATTGCCTATTGGAATTAGGTATGATCGATTCATTATTTCATATTGGAATTTAAAGAAACTGACATTTTCAGAAACCGGTTTTCCAGTTATTCGCAAAATGGGCTTTTCAAAAAACCAGTTTCGAACATAATTTTTACATAATTTTTTCTTTAATTTCTGAATATATCTAAAATACAGGTCCATATCTCTTTACCTAAAAATGTATATTGCTGAATAAAAAAGCTTTCAGGATCTCATTTAATTATCTTTGTTGACGTGATTATGTCTAAAACAGACAATTCAGAATGTGATAATTGAAAATGCATACAATCTGAATATTTTAGTGAAAATAGAGTAGACTTCCATCAAAACCCGGTTAACCGATTGAAAAAAACCGGAATGTCGAAAAATTCAAAAATAGAAATTCTTTGAAATCGGTCGGTTTTCTGAAATGCAAAAAGTCCCATACAAATGCCTCTTCGGAATGAGCTTTTTAGCCCATAGAATTCCAAAATATAAAAGGATTTTAACTGTTATTATATTCTGAAAGGAGGTGCCAAATTATGCGAGAATTGGTCCATTATTTCTCATAGGTGCCATACTAAATATCACTTAGAAATTCATAAATCGCACATTTACGTGGGTTTTGTACAAATATTTAGTCAAATTAAAATAAATATAAGCCAAAACCTCTGTGCGAATTATACGAGGATCGGTATATAATTTTTTCTAACTTTCATAAAACCTTCCAGATAAAATTCCTTTTAAAATACATTGATTTCACATTAATCTTAGACTCATAAAAATCTATTGGACACATAATAATAAAACGAGGGCCGGTCATAAATTTTTCTCAGCAATCATTAACAACCAACATTGTGGTGTAGGATATGACATAGTCGTGCTTGACCGACTATAATATTTTTATTTTGTTTTTATATAACTAAATATTTATTATATAAATTATTTTATTCTAAACATTTATTATTTCTATAGCAATTTTTGTTGTTGCAATTTTTTAATATTATTAAATATTTATTAAAAAAAAGCTATAAATTTTTATTAAATTTTCTAAAATTATAAAATTTGTAAAATTTACAGTTTTATTTTTTTGTTTTATATAATTTATAATTTTTTTTTTGTCTAAAATAATTATTTTATTTATTTATTTATTTTTCAATATAATTATTTTTATAATTTGTTTTATTATTTATAGTATATTGTTTTATATATAAATTTTAACTAAATATATTAATTATTTTAAATACAAAACTTTTTAATAGCAATCAAATAATATAACTCGTGCCAGCTGGGGGTTAAAATTTACATTAAATATAAAAATTAAAAAAAAAACTAAATTAATATTTCTTTTTAACCAGAGAAAACAAAATAAAAATTTAAAAACAAAAACAAAAAAAGCTAAGTTATACAAACAAAATCTATTAAACTAAATTATAAATAAAATTTTGTTAAGTGTAAATTTTTGTCAAGTGTGAAGTGATGTTTTTTGGAGATTTTTTTTCAGTTTTAAAACAGGAAAATGTGAAGAGCAATTTTTTTTAAAGAATAAACATTTTAAGACAATTTTTTTACAAGGTGCTGGAAAAAATAGTTATAGGAAAATCTATTTAGTTAATTTTAGAAAAAAGTTACTAGCAGCTAAACTAAAATGCACTAAAATATCTACTGATTGTATTTAATACCTACTTGTACATGTCGGCCATTTTAAATCCTTCGAATATTATCTTTTGAACTTAATTTTATTTATCAAAAAAAAAATGATTTTATCTCTTAAATCTGAACTAAAAATGTTTTGAGGGGTTAGATCCAACTGTATGGTGAAATGGTGTAGTTAGATTCATTCAGATTTCCTGACTCGCGAACTTACGAATTCTGCTACTCAGAGTCAACCAAAGAGAGATGAACAAATAACTGCAAAAATGTGAATGTGGTAGTGTCTTATGCTCTTGAAATTGAAATACAGTAGAATCTTACTAATTAGAACTATCACAAATTCGAATTATTCAGAAATTGGAACCATATTTTTCAATATAATGGCAGCCTGTGGTTCTAATTTCTGGACAATTTTATTCAGTATTTCATTGTTATAAACGATTTTTCTTTTCAGTGAAGATCCATTGTCATTGAATGAAGGCAGTAAGTCCCTCGATTAAAATTATATAAAATTGATTTACAAACAATATAATCTAAGTCAAAAAATTGAACAGAATTTTATTTTTTATCTATTTTAGTAAAGAGAATATGAAGGTCTCAGATCGATTTGGAATTTATTGGTCCTTAATGTTTTTAAACATTATTATGTTTCCAGAATGATTCAAAAATGTTAATCCGAGAATCATTATTAAAATTATTGACAATTAATTTTTATAAATGTCTTCTTTCCATTCTAAATTCCACATTTTTCGTAAGTATTTTTGAAGTGAAATTCGAAAATTTCTACATAAAAAATGATCCATTAACGATCTTCTTCCCTGAAATTTAAGATCCAACTGAATGATGAATTCCTTTCTTTCATTCACTAAGTTTTACTTTTTCGTATTACGTCTGTGACACTCTGGAATATTGTTTGGTTTGCCCTGCTTTAAGCAATTTAAGAGCAAACGAATCAAATACACTTAGCGAAAAGTTTAATAAATAATGTTTCTTTAAGGATAAGTCACGCAAAATAGAAGAAGTGTGAATGCACATAATTTATACGAAGAGAGAGAGGAAAAGTAAGAGAGAAAATCTTTTAAAAATCTTTAAAAAATTAGATATTATTTCAACATTTATGATTTTTAGATCTCACATTCGAATTACTTCCAATATCAAGATATTAATCAAAATGTTAAAGTGTTCGGATTTACTTTTTTTTCCTTTTGAAGGATTTTCGCCTTGACAAAAATTAAAATTTTTAGTTTTCGAATGATTTATTAAAACCCGAACAGAATTTCAAAATTTATGCATAAAATTATATAAAATTTACTCTCTGGAAAATTAGTTGACTATGGAATCAAAAGTTTTTTATCGAAAAAATTTTTTGAAGGTGTAACAAATCAATTATTTTTACCACAAAGGAAGAAGATGCTGGTTCTTGATTACTTAAAAAATTAATTTAAAATTCAATACAAAAGAACCAAAATGATAATTTTCTCATAAAAATATATTTTTTGAAAATAATCATAACATTTTAAAAATTTTATCAAGTAAAAAATATTTTTTTGGTTTTAAATATCAAATATTTTTTTATTTTTTTCAAGTTTTTCAAAGTTTGTTTAAGTTCTATTTTGCTTTAAATTCCGATTTTTTAAAAAATTCTAATTAAAAAAAAATAATTTTTTTAAGTTTAATTTTTTTTCAAAAAATATTTTTTTAATCTATTTTTGCTTAAATTGAAAATAATTAAAATTTCAATTTTAAAAAATTTTATGTAAAAAAATTCTATTTTCTTCAAAAATCTAATTTCTTCACAAATTTCGATATTTTTGTCAAGATTATTGAAAAACAAATCTTTTATCAAAAATTTCGTTAAAAAATCTTTATTTTTTTTTCAAAAAAATATTTTTTTATTAAAAAAATAATTTTCCCAAAAAAAATTTTAAAAATCATATTAAAAAAATTTTATTTTTACACAAAAAATATAGTTTTTTTTTTTTAATTCGTTTAGTTAATTTTTTGAGAAAATAGATACATGAAAAAATATGCTTTTTTAATATCGAGTTTTTCTGTCTGTTTTTTAGAAGAAAATAAAATTTATATCAAAAATTAAATCGAAAATGAATCTTTTTTTATTCAAAATTCTGTTTACAAAAATTCGAGTTTTCCTCATATTTTTTATTATTTTTCGATAAAAAATAGTTTTTCCTTAAATTTCAATGTTATCAAAAATTTAATTTTTTTTTAAATTGATTTTTTTTCAAAAAATCATATTTTTTTAAATGAAATTTTTCATAAAAAATTCTTTTTTAAATTAAGGGTATTGTGACAAGCTTGTCTTAAAAATAGGATCTTTAGTTGAGGTTTAGAATACGCCTTTCATTTTTTATATTCTGAATTAAAGTTTTTTCAGCACTACGGACTTTAGTTCTACTTCTCAATAAATACTTAATTTCAATAGAAAATAATTTCAGAAAGGAAATTGAGCATCTTTTGCCGAATCGCCTTTTAGCAAACTAAAGTGATAGGAAACCATTATTGGGGAAGAGAAATAAGAATTTTTCTTCCATTTTGCTTTATCTAAAACCTTGAAAACATTTTCATTTTTATTTAAAGGACCCAAATATTTCGATAAAGTCATTAAAGTCATTAATCAAATATTGTTATTTATATTCAAATTCTGCACAAATATCTACAGAGAAAATTATCATATTATGATTAAAGAAATTACACTTTGGTTTTGGTGAATGTGTTATGTTTGCAATAAATATGAAAAATTTTTATCATAACATTATATTCTTTAAGTATATTATTTAGATGATAAACGCTAAAAATGTTATGGTTAGATGTAATATTAAAATTTTGTTATGGCAAACATAATGTATATTTCTTGCAATCATAATATGTTTGAGACGAATTATTTTAACCAAAGTCTGATTGTATTATTTATGTATATTAAGGCAATATTTTTTTGTCTTTTTTAATGTAAAACTTTTGATTACAGTGTAGTTATTCTAAAAAAATTTAGGTTAATTTGCAATAATTCTAGAAATATATTTTTTTATATTCAAAAGCCCTGTGAAAGTATACAAATTTGCAATTTAATTTGTAAATTAAGCTTTTTTGTTAAGAATATAATTTTAGAAATATTTAACAATTAAATGAGAGATTTTTTACAGGGATTTTTTTTTCAAGGAAAATTTAATATAATTTTATTTTTATAAAATGAAACACAATTATCATTAATTCTAGGAAAAAAGCAATATTTAGCAGGTTTTAATTTTAATATCGTTAAGATATAAAAAAATAACAAATTAATTTAGTTAATTGTGGGGTTAGTATTTACAAATGTTTTAAATAAAAGCAACAAATTAAAATTTTAAATAAAATTAGAACAATAAATCTAGAAAAAAATTAAAAATAAATTTAATTATGCAACACTTAAATTAATATTTAAATTAGAAATTTTAAATAAGTTTTTTAGAAAAAATTTACAGAAAAAAGTTTTAAAAAGAAAATAAATAAAATAAAATAAATAATTAAATTAATTAATTAATAATTAAATATATTAATTAATAAATAAATTTATTAATTTATAATTAATTAAATAAATAAATTAATAATTAAAAATATTAATTAATAAATGAATTTATTAATTTATAATTAATTAAATAAATAAATAAATAAATAAATGAAAAAAAATAAATAAATAAATTAATTATTTAATTAATTAATTAAAAAATAATAATGTATTAAATTAATTAATTATTAAATAACTAAATAAATAACATTATTTTATCATTTTGTACAAGTAAACTTTATTATGATATTTAGAAAATAACTAAAATACAAATTACTTTTGTTTTGTTTAAGTGTTTTCTCTTCTTTGTTTTATATTTTCTTAGTTTTCGCTATTTTTTTGTAATTTTTCATTTACTAAATAAATTACAACTAAATTTATTTAATTGAGAGAAGATAAGAAAAAAATAAAATAAAATAAAATAAAATAAAAAGAAAAGAAAAAATAACTAAAATAGAAAATAAATAAAATTCTTTACCATTTTCAAAGACTCTAAAATGAGGCAGCATTCTCTCATGAAGAAAAAGAGATACAGTCATAGTTGCATAAAAAACGTAATGCCAGGAAGCAATTGGAGAAATGACATAAATTAATCCAAATGAAAGCTAAAATAACACATTTTATAGAACTTATTACACCCCAGATGCAATTAGATTCCTCTGATAAACATACAGTGGACCATCCTTTGTCTTCTCTATGACTTTGAGTTAATTAAAATTTTAATTAATTTCATTTAATTACTTCATTTAAATTTATCATTAAACCCAAAGCTTAAAAAATGAGTTTAATTAAAGATGCAGCTAAATAAATTAAACGCAGTTTTTTTGTTGTTTTGTTTGTAATTTGAGTTGAATAGAGATTGTATTTGTTTTTATTTCAAAAAAATTTTTTTCTTCAATATTTCAATATTTTCGATTATTTTCTTTAATTTTTTCAATAACTTTTTATATTTTTTGGCGAGATATACAAGAGTTTTATTTAGAGTTTTAACAATTTTAAAGTTTTTTTTAGATTCTATTTATTAGTTTTTCATTGATCTTTAAACCGGGAGATTCTCTGTCTATTATTTCCTTTTTTGTATCCTTTAAATATTTTATCTTAAAGTTAAAAATATCTATTTATTTTTATTTAACTAATTTATAAAGAATTTCATTCAGTTTATTTGATTTTTTTATTTATAGTTTTCTCTCAAATATTTTATTTTTAATTAAAAGTTTACATTGTTTCTATGTAATATTTAATTGTTTTTTGTTTGTTTTTCTATAAAGATTATCATTGTAATTTAAAACAGTCAATTGTTAACACATTAGCTTAGCTTATTGTTAATAAAGAGTTTATTTATTTATAAAGTTTTTAGTTATATTTTTTGAAATATTTTTATAATTTTTTTATAATTTTCTTTTAAGGAAGTACAGTTTTAGTTTAGAGTTTAAGTATAGTTTTTTCTAATAGTAGTTTTAATAGTCTAGTTTTAGGGATTTTTCATAATAATTGTTATTATATACATTAATGGATATAACGGTTTAAGGTTAAAAAAGCTCAAAAAGACACAAACTTGTTGAAATTTTGTAATTGAAAAATAAATAAATAAATAAATAAGTAAATAAATAAATAAATAAATAAAAAAATTATTTGAAAAAATAAATTTTTATTGAAAAATTTATCATTTTATTTTTTAATTAATTTTATAATTTTTAGATTAAAAAATTCCGACTGATAAATTTATATTTTTGGCGAATTTTTTAAAATTCTATTTTTTTCAAATTTAAATATTTAAAGAAATTTATTACGAAAAAAATTATTTTAAAAATTAAATTTAGTTAATTTGTATAAAAATATACCTAAACAGATTCTTTAGGAAGTTGTTAGGACCAAATTTGAGAACTCTCGCTGTTATAGTTCTTTCCCGTAATCAATATTTGGTTTGTATGGGAGGTACTCCCCCCCCCCCTGGTCCTATCGGAATTTTTATAGCCAATGTTACTTTCGGGTTTATTGGGATCAAACTGTAAAAATTTCATCAAAGTGAGTCCAGCCGGTTTAGAGTCTGTACATACATATACACATCTTATTTCACATATATATTTTTTATGAAAATTAAAATATTTTAATTAAAAAAATTATTTATTTTAGTTAAATTAAATTAAATATATTAAACAACTATTTTTCTCTTTCTAGCGATTTTTATCTTTATCCACTTCTACGAATAATAGCGATCTTTTATGGTTTTAAATGATTTTAATTTTTGAAAATAATCAACGATTATTTCAATCATGTTATGGTAAAACAAGTTTCGTCCAAGTCAATTATGCTCTACAAATCTCTTCTATTGAGAAAATATTTGTTGAAATGCTGACAGCCATTAGATGATCTCAAAGGTATATTAACTTTGTCAATTCGTGTGTAACGCAAAGAAGGACTTTTTTCAGACCCCATAAATTACATATGTATACATTCATAAGAACAAAATCTGGGTCGATTAAGTCATGTACGTCTGTCTGTCTGTTGTTGGCACGCCCACTTCCACAGTAATTGACAGAGTTCAATGTAATTTGGCCTGAGTATATGTTAAAGTCCTGAGAAGTTTAAAGACATAGACCGATACTTGTGCCAACCCCCTACTTCAAGCAAAAAACTTTTGTAAAAATGTCAATTATAAATCGACAAATTATAATGAAATTTCTTTCTCATTATCATTCACAAAATTATCAAAATCGGTTCATTAAAAAAAGCTATAATTAATTTAATGACTCATTAAATGTTTTTAATTTATGTTTCAAATATCATATATATTTTATTTAATGTGGTGGAGGGTATTAAAGATTCGGCATAATCAAATTTAGAATTTTTACTTGTTGTTTTTTTTTAATTTAAACAATTAAGAAATTTCAATAGATTTTATTCGAATACATATTTTATAACTACTTAAGACCTTTTTGAGCTTTTGATTTAAATCCTTTTTTTGTTTTTGAACTTTATTTGAAACATTTATATCCATTTTATTATATACAATATTTAAGAAAATTTGTTTTATTCATTTATTATTTATACATCATACATACATACATTTCATAAGAAATTTCATAAGAAATATTGTTGAGAAAATAAATATAAAAAATATAAATAAGAAAATAAAAAAAATAAATAATTTTATTTATAAAATTAAAAAAAAGACTCCTCTTTGATCTTTTTATGTATTTTTATAAATTTTATATATTTTTTTCACAAATTTTGTTATTTCTTTATGACTTAAAGAGGGTTCAATTTTCTTTAAAAAATGAAAAAAAAAAGATTTTTTTTCTTGGTTGAAACCAAAAAAATATTTTTATTAACAAAAATAATTGAAAAGATTAAAAAGAAAGAGAATTAAAAAAAGAAAAGGTTAAAGAGTAAGAAAAAAATATTTTATTTTATAAAATTTTTTAATAATTATTTTTTAAATATAAAAAAAATATTTGTTCTTTAAAAAATATCTTGTATCTTTAAAATATTTAGTTAAGTGTAGAACTGTTAGTGTTTGTATGTATAATTTTGGGTAAATAAATTCTTGGTAAAGAAAGAGATGGAGAGAGAGAGAGTGAGAGTAAAAAAGTTTGTATAAAAAAGTATCACCCATCTGACAAGAGTTACTTATATATAAGAGATTGTTATGCTCTATAACTGACTCGATATCTTGATATCAATAGCTGACATTTGAAGATTTTACTCCGTAATTTTAATTGTTTGAATTCATTTTCTCTTTAGTGTTTTTTTTAATTAAATTTGACAGTAAAAAGTTTCCAACTTTTAAATAATATTTTTTTGAAATTATCACCATTTTTTGTAATCTCTTTTTATACCCTCCACCACTATAGATGTCATTCTCTGTGTGTAATGCTAAGAAGGAATTATATAAAATTATAATTTATATATATTATTGCACCGCATCAAAATCTGAGTCGATGTAGCTATGTCCGTCCGTCTGTCCGTCTGACTGTCTGTCTTTCTGACTGTTTGTTCGTCTGTCGATTGTTGGTACCTTCACATCCGTAATAATTGGCAGAGCTTAAAAAATTTTGCCTAAGTATTTGTTATAGTCTTGAGAAGTTTCCTATTTTAAACCAGCAAAATCAGTATAGTATATTAAAAGATATATACCGATAACTGGGGCAACCTCTTAGTTCAAGCAACGAATTTTCATAAAATTGTCCATTATAAATCGTCAAACTAGAGTGAAAATTTCCCATAAAATCAAGTTACGTGTTCACGTTACCTTTGCAAAAATTATCAAAATCGCTATAGTTTAAAAAGTTATAGCCAAAAATATAACTAATTTTATTCGTCATCGTGTATTAAGTGTTAACATTATGAAAAACTTCTATATATTCTATGCGTCTGTAAGTGTGTATGTAAGTGTGTAATGTATTCTCTTCACACGCATTTGTGGTGGAGGGTATTAAAGATTCGGTCTAGCCGAATGAAATATTTTTACTTGTTTTACTCATTTAAATGTGAAAAAGAAAATTCAGGAAATTTTAGCACTTTGTTTTTCTTTCTTGCATTTTCCTACGTTTCTTTTTGTTTAAAGGAAAAAATCAGAATATTAAATTTCGTAGTTTATTTTTAGATCTTAAGAATAATAATAAATGATTGTTGTAGGTGGGTTATTTAAAATTTAATTTAATTTTTAATTCATTAGTTTTTTTTGTTAACATTTAAACAGCATTTAATACTTTATATATATGTTTTTTGTATATGTATTTGTATATATTTATATATATATAAATAAAGGTACATATATAAATATTTAGGTAAATAGAAAGTTAAAGATATATAGAGGGGAAACATCTTTTCTAAAAAAATTGTACACAAATATATATTTATTACTACACAACTGTTATCATGAAGAAATTGACACATAATATCGTCAAAATCCGGTTAAACAGTCACATAGGGCAATTGTCGTATCAGAATATTCTAATCGAAAAACGACGTCAAGGTTAGTTTTGATACAAACCATAAATTTCTTGTAAGAGCAGCATGACACTAACAGATTATCCGGACCAAATAGATAAAATTCACTGATAAAGCGGTGTGGAAATTGTTATAAGAAAGAAAATCAGAAAATTTTCCTATAAATTGGAAATATTTTGTGGATATTTGATCAACAAATGTATGAAAACAACAAATTTGACAAAATGATTTTAAAGTGAGATTTCAGTATTCAGTGCATTACATCTGGCAACACCAACTTAACCTGAACATAACGCCTAGAACGCCAAATTGTACTACTAAAAATATGACTAAATCCGGTTTCAAGACAAATATTGGAAAACTCAATTAACAGTGAAAGCGTGGGGGTGCAGACATAACATGTGTTAACTGAAATTGCGATAAAGGATGATAGATGGTGTCTTGGAACATATAAACTGAAAAAAAGACATGCTGTCGCAGCATACTATGATTTAATGCGACCAGTAATTTGTCTTCATTTACCTATGTGTTTAAGTCATAGCATGATATTAACGGTTGACCGTTTCCTATTAGTCAATTATATTTGAGATTTCTAGCTCACACTAATGAAAGCGCCATCTGTTGGTTACTAGTCATAACGATTGAGACCAATGCAATTAGAACTGCAAACAATTTCACTGTTATTCAAGGTTTTGTTGAAAATTTTTTGTAAAGTTATCAAGTTTCCTGTTGAATTAAACGTTTTGAAGCGGCAAAAGCAAAAATAAGAAATTATTTTAAAGTGATTAAATAAAGAAAGTTTTCCATTTAATTTATATAAAGTTAATAAAAGAAGATTGAAATAAAACTGTAACTCCGAACTGTTAGTCTAATTTCAATGAAACAGAGTGGTAGCCAAGTTGTAGGTGAGTTTAAGTTTTGAATTTTAACTTTGTGAACCTAACAAGGAGTCCATATGGTGTTGAATAGGGGTTTTCCTTGCAAACTAGTTAATTTAGATTTTCAAATCAAATTTTTATGAGACAATTTTTTTTAATAAAATTTTGCATATTAAAAAATTCTTCGATGCTCAACTGGAAACGGTTTGCATTATTTTGCTTTTCTTGAAATAACTCCAGTAAATTTCAAAAATCCTAAAAAAAATTTCCCAAAATGGGTTTTTTATCGAGGTTTAAAATATGTCTATTTGCAAGCATTTTTGCTATGCGGAAAGTATAAAATTCTAGCTTAACGATTTGAGAACTTAAGCCGAAAATTTGAGTGTTAGGGAAGAAATACGTCGAATTGTTCTTTTCAGAATTTAAGTTCTTAATTTTTTTGCTTTGCATTCAAGCCTAAAAGTTGTCTTTTAGAAGAATCTAAATTATTTAAGACACCTGATACAGAGGTCCCAATCGAAGGAAGAATTTCAGAAAATATGTAGAAAATATTTATTGAAACTTTATGTTCATCTGAATTCGCTTGTAGGACTTATTTGCAGAGACCCAAAGTAGTTCAAGGCTTCGTAGATACGATCTTCCACCACGGTTTTAGTAGGACCCTTAAATACAGTGTGCGACTCCCAACATTTATTAATAACAGATTGTAAGAAAAAAAAACTCTTTTTATATTTTCAAAGAGTCCGGAATAAAAATTAAATACTGTGAAATAAGATCAATTAACAAATTATTATGTGTCAATTTCATAATTGATAAAAACAGTTGTCATTATGAAATAATTCGTTTACAACAAATAACAACTAAATTTAATATTTAATACTTTTACAAACACTTACTAAATATTAATTATTATTTATTTGATTTTTTATTTATTGTTTTTTTCTTTTGAAATTTATTTAATTATTTATACTTTGTTTTTGTAATTAATTAACTACAGCAACAATTTAGTTATTTTTATTAAAACAATTTTTTTTCTCAATTATTAATATTTTTTTCCAAAAAGAAATAACATCAACACATTTTGAACGAAAAAAAACATGAAATTAATAAAATAATATTTAACATTTTTATCCTTTTTTTGGTTATTTATATTTATCTGTTTGTATATCTGTATTTGTTATAGAATATTTGGTATAAATGTTTCGTCTAATTATTGAATTAACTCTACTCTAAGAATAATTATAATTATAATCATATTTAATACGTTTTTAATTAAGTTACATTTATTACAGCACACAATTATTATTATTTTATTATTTTGTTATTAATGTTTTTTATTAATATTTTATTTTTTTAATAATTACTTTTATAACACACTGTATTTTTTATGTATATATAGAATAGTTTATATAGAATTTATTAATTTTTTTTAATATATTTTATACCCTCCACCCCTACAAGTGGTGTGTAACGCTAAGAAGGAATCATCTCAGATGCCATAATGTCTATATATTTTTGTATTAAATCAAATTGAGTCGATTTAGTTAAGTCCGTCTGTCTGTATGTCTGACTTTTGTTGGCTCACATCCACAATAAATGACAGAGCATAAAGAAATTTGGTCAGCAAAATTGGTTCAAAAGATATAGACCGATTTCTGAGACATCCTCCAAGTTTAGCGAAGAATTTTCGTGAAACTGTCAATAAGAAATCGAAAAATTAGAATGAAATTTTGGCAATAATATTATGTTACATGTACTTCATTACCATTCCAAATAATTATCAAAATCGGTTCAGTCGAAAAAAGTTATAGTTAAAATAATATAACTTATTTTATGACCCATTAAATGATCCTGTGTTGTGCATAAAAAACCGTTACATATGATATACGTTTGGGAGTGCATGGTGGAGTATGCATGTACAAAACATAACGTATTTGCTTCACCCTCATTTGTGGTGGAGGGTATTAAAGATTCGGCATAGCCGAATAGAGCATTTTTATTCGTTTTAAATATCTTCTTTTTCTGGAAATTTTGTTAAATAGTTGAGTTAATAGAAGTTTTCATTTTTTTAAATTTATTTTATTTTCTTTAATTATTGTTCTAATTTATCTGAAGACTTTTGGGTATTTTCTTTCATTTTTTCAATATTTCAAATATTGATTAATTAAAATCAATTTTGAAAATTTTCCATTTAAAGCTTTTTTTTCTAAGGAAATTTATATTTTAGTGCTGTTTCGTTTTCTACTTTGGGAAAAAAGCTTAAGTATTTAAGGCATTTTGAGTTGTTCCTTTGGAATTTCCTTAGAAAATCACACCTTAATTCTTTTTACCTTAGTTTTTGGTCTTCTTGTATTAAATATCTTAATTTAATTAAAATATTAATTTATTATAAATTTGGTGCTTTGCTCTTACTGTGAGAGTAATTTAAAATTACTCATTGAGAAAAATGTTTGAAATTAAAATTATAGAAGAGAATAAAAAAAATATATAGTTTACAGTTTGTTTTAGTTTTTTTTCTTTATTAAGAGATACAGAGAGAGAGAGAGAGAATTTGTGGTATAATATTGTCATTTACAGTTGTTTGAAGGGAATAACAACTAGAAGTTTCTGAACTTTTAGAAAAAAGCTTTAATTTTCTTTTGCCAAAATCTAACCAAAATTTAGTTTTCAAAGAAAAAGCTTTTTTACTACACTCTAAGTAAAAAAAAAAAAAAAACTTGTTGGTGCTTTAATATCTGAGATTACTGATGAAAGCCGTATTTTTTTACAATTAAATAAAGCTTTTTTATCGAAGTTACAAAAAATCATAATTTTAAAGTTATGAGCTTTTTGTGTTTATTTCCTCAGTTATAAAACTTTTTGGTGCTTTAATTTCCAGACAGTTTTTGAAAGCTTTTGTACACTTAAATATTTTAATTTTTAATTCCATTTTTATTAAAGCTTTAAAAGCTCTAATTTCAGGATTTTTAACTCAATGAAAAACGATAACACTTACAAGACTTTTAATTTTATATTATTTTTCTTTAAAGCCTATAAGTCCTTTGTTTTGTTGTCTAACTCGATACCGAGCTTTATTTTCGTAATCTTCCAAAGAAAAACTTTTTTATCTACACTGTCGGTTGTAAAGCTATTGCAGCTTTAATATCCCTTTGAAAAAGCTTTCTTATGTACATTAAGAAAAACTTTCTTTTTTATACCTTCAAATAAAAAAGCTTAACTATTCCTCTATATGTTTTGTTTGTTTTTAATTTCTAACAAACTTTTTGAAAGTAAAAGCTCTAAAAAGTCTTATTTACACATTTGATAAACTTTTGAGATCCAAAAAGGCTTTCTTTCCAATCTTTATGTGAAATATAGAAGCTTTGCAAATTTTATAATTGTAGTGTTTTAATGGGTCACGAACTCAATATGTTTATTATTTCATTATATCTGTTTTGCTTTTAAAGTTATAATGCCTTTAATAAAAGCTTGTTTTTAAACAGTATTAAGCTTACATTTTTGAAAAAACGTTTATTATATATAAAATATTTATTTATACATTTTAGAAAGTATCTTTTCCAGAATTTAAGTTCTGAAAAATTTTTTTATTTTAGGGCTTTTTAAAAAGCTTTGGATTTTGAAGACATTTCTGAACTTTCTTTTATAAAAAGGCGTCTGCGAGCTTTTTGAATATTATTCGCATTTTAAGGCTTTTAAAGCTCATTTTTAGAAGCTTTTACTTCAGTGAATAATTAATAATGATCTTGTATAAAATATAAAAAGAGTAAAATACAATTACAAATTTTTAATAAATAAAGTTTTATAAACATTTCGATCTTTAAAAATATTTCAAAAAACTTTTAAAAGCTCATGAAGATTTTTCGTTAAAGTTATGTTAAGAGCTTAAATAAAATTTTATGTCATTTTATTAAAGCTTTTTGGAAAAATTGTATACAGTTTAATTTATACAGTACTTGAATTTAAAACGTTCTTCTTGAAGCTTTTTTATAAATAGAAAAGAATAACAATTTATTCATCTTTCTAGTTGTTAATCCCTTATGAATAACGGTGCAAAGATTTGTACAAGTTTTTTCAAGCGAAGCTTTGCATTTTAAAAAGCTTTGGTAAAATCCTTATGCTCAAAATCTAATAGAGAAATATTGTCACTAAAAGAACTAATTTCTTTCTAAGACAGTCACACGTCATTTTTTCTAAAAAAAAAATCTCAAATATTCTGAAAATGATCGAAGAACTTTGAAGAATATTTTCTAAAGTATAGAAAAAGCTTTTATGCTGAAATCATCTCTCTAATTTAGGTCATTAGTAGCTGTTTAGTTTAGTATTTTTTTTTAGTTTATATAACTTTGTAAATTATTAATTTTTTTTTATTTTTGTTGTATTTTTTTTTGTTATATAAATTTTGCAGATTATTTAATAATAAAAAATATATATTCTAAAACTACAACATCAATTAAGAATATAATATTTAATAATAATATTGTATTGTTATATTAAATGTGAATATAAAAGAAATAAAGATATAAAAATTATTTTTAAAAATTAAGAATATTTTTTTTTTTAATTTTGAAATCAAAAAATTTTATATAAAAACGTTTCTTAAAATAGATGTACAGTACTTCAACTTTTTTCTATTATAAATTTTATACAGTACTTTAAAGTGAGTTTTTTTAAACACTTAAATTTTAGTCTTTATTTAGTTTTAGTAAACTTTAGTTTATGGGTTTTAATACAAACTTCCGGTATTTAATTTCGAAAAATTATTTTTTCTTTTAAACGGCAGTTTTTCTTGATTTGTTGAAAATGGAACTGAACTGAACTGAACTAGAACTGAACTAAAACTGAACTGAAACTGAACCGGAACTGAACTAGAAGTGAAGAAGAATTGAAGTAGAGCTGAACTAGAACTGAACAAAAACTGAACTTAAACTAAACTAGAATTGAACTGAACTAGATCCGAACTGAGCAAGAACTTAACTAAATTAGAACTTAATTAGAACTGAACTTGACCTAAACCCAGATTAGCCTAACTTCTGCCTCTGTTCTTACATCTTAATTTGTTAAATTCTATTTTCAAGGAAAACTAACGCATTAAACTTTCATTTATATTGTTTTAATTGAAGAACTGATTTTCAATATTCGATAAAATTTCGTTAATTTATTTTAAGAAACGTTTTTATTAATTAACCAAAAATAGTTAAAATATTAAATTTAAAAATCAAAATTAACAATTATTGTTCAAATACTAATATACTGATTTAATTTTTGTTTTTGAGTAAATTTGTAACAAATGTCTACATACAATTAAAAATTTAATTTTGAAAAATATATAGATTTTTTATTTTAAATTTAAACTAATTTAAAAAATTAATTGAAATAAATATTTAATAAAAGCGTTTAAAATGTTAAATAAATAAATTATGATAAAAATAATAATCCGAAATGTTAGTGTTGCTTTAAATTGAAATAAAATTTAATTTAAATTAATGATTTTAAATAAAAAAAGAATTAAATTATAACAATCACAGTTAAATTTAATTCAATGAATGAATAAATGAATTAATAAAGAATACCTTAAGGCATTCAATAAAATTAAATAAAAAGCATAGTTTTAGGCTTTAAATAATAAAAAACTGAAATTGTGAATTGTTTTTTTTTTAATTTTTTGAATTGAAAACTCAAAATGAATTGTAATTAATGATTTTTTTATTTAAAATTTTTTTGCTGATTTTTTTTTAATGTAGAAAAGTGTTTTTTTTGTTTTTTTAAGAAATTTATGTTTAACTACTTTTTTCTGCTTTTTAAATATATTTTTAATTTTATATTTAATTAATATTTTTTTCACTAATAAATTTTGTTTATTTAAATTCAATTATTTTTTTTAAGATAAGAATTTTTTTAGAAAATATTTTTTTGTTTTTTTTTTGTATTTAAATTGAGTTTTTGTTTTTTTTATGGAAAATAAAAAAAGTTTATTTAAATATATAAAATACGAATTAATATTTATACCGGAGTTTTGGGTAATTTCCGTCGTGTCGGCGAAGCCGGTGATTTGTCTGTAGTAGTTTCTGGGTCTATTGAAATTTTGATTTATAAATATATATTTTTTTCGATTTGGAAATATATAAAGACAAATTTTGGTTGTTGTAGTTGTTGTTTTTTATGATTATAGTAGTAGTTGTAGTTTGTTGTTGTTTTTGTAGCAGTTGTAGTTATTTTGTTGTTTTTATGTTTTTTTTTTTTAATTTTTGATGAAGATTTTTTATTAAACAAAATTATTTCGTTTTTTTCAATATAAAGAAAAGAAACGTTGAAAAAAATTTATTAAAAACAAGAAGAAGAAAAGAACATAAAAAACATACAAAAAATTTTCAAATTATTATTTTTTTTTAACTTAAAAAAATGTCTTTGTTTATTTTTCTTTTGATTATTTTATATTTACATTGAAAATGCCTTTAAAGACATTTTTTTTGGTGCAAATACCACAACATTTAAATAATGAATAAAGAACAAAAATTCTAAACTTACCCGCTATTAAGCCCAAACCTATGGGTCCATCACCCGAACGTCGAGGCCCTCTCTCACTACCACCACTATTACCGGGTGGCACATTTTCATCGAATAGATCACACATACGAAAATCGGTAGCATGTTCTACTAACAATTCCACCATATCACCCGTATGATCCATTATACTGCATACTTCTTCGAAACTACGATCGATTAATGAAACGCTATTCCATTCTAAGATCTGAAAAATTGTTGATTTTAATTTTTGGTTTATTAAATTTTGCAAAAAAATATTAAAATTTTTATTTTTAATTCAAATTGAAATATTTATTTCAGAGTGTTTATTTTTATACTCTACACCATGGTAGGTGGTCTTGTTGAGACTTGGCACATCTAAAATTTTGTCTCAAGGACGATGCCCCTCTGATTAACCTAATAAAACAAGAACTTAATCTTTCTGTGACTTTCAAACACGATGCTCACATTTTACGCAGAGCTGAAATCATAATACGGATGAAGTCAATGTCCAAGAAACAGCATAAGGAAAATCGTCTAAATCTTTCAAGAAAATAAATGAAGTGGGCATGAAAATTGAATTTAGACAGTCCTTTCTTTCTCAGACCAATTGAGATTCGGAGGATTCGTCTCTTTTGATAAAAATACCACATTATTGTTCTTGTACCACTAAAAGGGCTTGTTACAACAGTGACAGGATGTCAAGTTGTCAGATTATGAACTCTAATGAATGGAAGCAGCCCTTTTTGTAAGCATTCCTTGATGTAAACTTCGGTATTTATAGAGCACGTTGAAACGAATGATTGACTTCTTTTGTCACAATTGAAATTGCTGTCATACCATGTTTTGGGTCCTTGACTATTCTTCAACATTCCCTCGAGCATCAGCAACATCAAATTTGAAAATCTGCCAAAACATACGTTTCGTCATTAATTATGCAGCAAGAATATTTTTTAGAAAACTTTACTTCAATTTCCGTGCTCTGATTTTGGCATCTAAATTTTTATATTAGACTGCTTTCCAACCGGTTTTATTGGAAGATCTCTTGAAAATGCTTTTTATTTTATGCTTTAAAAATATCAAGGCGACCATACCTTCATCCTCAAAAAAATCATTGGAAACAGTTTGACTGGAGATCTCTAAATGCATGACCAACGTTTTATAGGACCAAGTTGGGATTTGTTGAAAAAATATATATTAATTTTAGTACCCACTTTTTTCTGGTCAATCATTTTAATCAGATTTACTATGATTTTACTCATTAGTTTGTTATTTAACATATTAACTGACATTTTCTACAAATCTAACTTGATCGATATATAAATCAGTTAATACTTGGGTTATAAGTTTTAATGAAAAACGTATGTTTAGAGATTTTCGATCTCACTCTGCACAATATGAAAGCATTTTTGGTAAATTTGTGAAAAACACAATTTAACCGAGATGGTGGCCAACTTCGTGTGTCACCAAATACTGAAAAGGCCTTAACTTTAACCGTGTGAAAGTTAAGAATTTTTCAATCTCACTTTTTATATATTAAATATATAAATGAAGAAGTTTAAAGTTTAAAGCTCCTTTACAAAAGCTTTAATAACAATTTACTGTTAAATTCAATATGAAAGAAACTTATTAAATTTATTTTTAGCATTTTATGTCAAAACTTAATTTAAATCTTGATTGTTCTTCTTCATTGTCTCTCGAGGTCCAAAAAAAAACAAGTCTGGGGCATGAAAATATAAAAGCAAAATTATGGAAAAACTCTACTTAAAAATGATTGACATTAACATAAAATATGATTGAGTTTAGGATTTTCATTCTTTTTTCTTTTGTCATATTTTTTTATCTTACTAATACACATGAGTACATATTCACATCCACAAAAAAATGTACATAAGTATGTATGGAACCGAAAGTATTTAAATTTATTTTTGGTTTTTATTACCCCAAAAAAGAGGACAACGACCAGAGATAATTTAAAAAAAAATCATATGAATATATGGAGAAATATCGTTGTCAACGTAAAAAAAGACGAAAATTCTCAAAAGGTTTTATTTTATGCTTTTTTGTCGATATAATACACAGTTACGTAGATACTAAATAATATTTGTTACTTAAATTTATGTTCATGTTAAAATTATAACAAAATGAAAATTTATTCTTAAATTTTGATTATGAAATTTATTTTTTCGATTTATAGAAAATTAAATTCAAATTCAGTATTAAATTAAAAACGATCAATTTTTATATCAAAAATATACAATTTATTTTATGTTTTTTATCATAATTGAAGAGGAAATTGTGATTTTGTGTCAATTTAAGATATCGTGAATTTTGAGAAAAGGAGTAAATTTATCATAACAGAATTTTTAAGTCATGAAAAAAACAATATACAAGAAGGTATTGAAGGTTTTAGAGATAAATCTGTTTCAATATCACAGAACCAGAACCGAACCAGAATCTGAACAAAACTCTGAATTATAATCTGAACTTAAATTTGAACTTTGATCTGAACTAGAATTTGATCTACAAACTAATTTAGAATAGGAATTAGAATCTGAACTAGAATATAAACTAAAATCTGAATATAAAAGAATCTGAACTAGAATCTGAATTAGCATCTGAATTACGATATGAGGAGAATTTGAGCATGAATCTGAAATAGAATCTGAATTAGAACTGAACTTGAACTAGAACTGAACAAGAACTGAACTAAAACTGAAAGAACTGAACAAGAAATAAACTAGAACTGAACTTGAACTAAACTTGAACTTGAACTGAACTTGAAATGAACTTGAAATGAACTTGAATTGAACTAGAACTGAACCAAAACTGGACTAGAACTGAACTAGAACTAAATCTTGAATTAAATTAAGAACTGTATCTGAAACTATATCAGAAATTTAATTTAGAGCCAAATCTGGCACTGAATCCAGAAATGAATCTAGAAGTGAATTAAGAACTGAAAATACTAATTTTAGAAAGTATTGAAATCTTAATATTTAATAAAAGTCATTTTTTATCATGAGTTATTTTTGCTAAAGTGCTTTTTGCTTAAAATGAGCTTAAAACCTACATCACAAAATTAATATCACAATTCTGCTTAATTTTCTATTTATTTCCTTTTTAATCCGCTTAAATTATAAACGTTTGTGTGTGTAAGAATTTTTCAAATTATGCATTCGAGGCGCTTTTGTCAGGATTCTACGCAACATTTTCACTCTATATGGAAATTCATTCATTTTCATTAACCTATCAATCACTTATTTTATATTTGCTCAACAAAGAAGTAAATTACAGAAAAAAAGAAGAAAATTCAGAAAAGAAAAATATTTTTCTAACAAGAAAAAATATGCAGTTTAAAAGGACGCCTAAGAGGATAAAAAAGCAGTCGGTGGTGGGCATATACTTTTTTACACTCAATGTGTTGCAAATCAGGGAAAAAGAAGAAAAAATTACAAACGAGAGAAATTGAAAAATCCAATTTAGAGCAGCAACAAAGAAAACAATAATAATAAGATCACACTTTTCTGCACATTTCAATGCATTCACTTTTGCGTTCACTAACACTCACATACATCAGGTTGTTGTGAAGAACCTCAGAATGTAGACTGACAGATAGATAGACCACGATGTCAGGAAAATATAACAAAAGCAACAAATGTATTTGTATTTGGTTATGTCAGAGGTTTGATTATGATATTAAGAGATATGGAATGAAGAAAAATAAGTAATAAGGAATTTTTAATTATATTCAAGGAAATATTTATGCGCTTAAGGGGGGAAATTGAATTCTATTTGTCAGATGAAGATAAATATTGAAGGACAACGCTGTCCTGAATAATTCAATTGAGTTCTAGTTTATTTCGAGTTTACTTCGAGTTAAGTTTTAGTTCAGTTCTAGTTTTGTTCAGTTCGAGTTTACTTTGAGTTTAGTTTTAGTTCTGTTCAAGTTCAGTTCTATTTTAGTTCTGGTTCAGTTCTAGATCAGTTCTAGGTTCGACTTCAGTTCTAGTTCAGTTCCAGTTCAGTTCTTGTTCAGTTCTAGTTCATTATAAAAATTAATTTTATTATTTCTCTTATTATTGTTATTTTTGCTGTATAATGTTAAATAATGAGAAGAAGAATTTAAAATACAAAATTACCTTGTCACCCTGTTGTAAACCATTCTTTTCAGCTGGTCCACCAGGAACTGTCCAAACAATATAAGCAAATAATCTGCCATCAGCACCAGTCTTACCACCCACAACACGCATACCAAAACCACGCGCTGTACAATTATAAATGTTGTTGTAGTTGTAGTTGTTATTATTTTTGTTGTATTTATTGTTATTCCAGCATTACAGAAATGAAAAATAGAAAAAAAGAGGAGAACATTAGAAGGATAAAATAAATGGACGAAGAATGAATGGTTGTGTGATGATGGTTGTATTGAGTTTTTGATTCATATTTGATTTTTATTGTTATTGTTGTTGTTTCTCTTTTAGTTGTAGTTGTAATTTGTTTATGTAAAAACGATGAAGACATGAAGACAACAAAAAAAAAAAAAACATATTGTGAGTTATACACACAGATACAAATAGTCTTAAAGGCACACACACACACCCATATTCAAGGCAATATTGAATTGTAATGAAAGTTATGCATACAGATGGATGTATAAGAGACACAAATACAAAAAAAATAGACTTTTCCCTTTTACTTTTGCACAATGGGGCAGTATTTTATGAGCTTCAAATGTTTTTAGCCTTTTACTTTTGATTACAAATTTCGTATATTTTGAACAAAAATATTACATTTATGACGTTTTGAATTTAAAATGATAATTTGTTTAAGTGATCGCAGATTAAACTTATTTCTCAAAAACTAAATTTTTAGTGCTAAACATCGAATTTTGAAAATATTGGTAAAAATAGAGTATTTATAGATTTTTTGACATTTTTGGATTAAAATATGCATTTTTGAAGTTTTATAAAAGTGATCACAATTTTGTCAGATTTGGTCAAAAAACAATATTAATGGCAATTTCATTTTAAAATAACGATTATTTTTTAAAACAATTTAACTTATTTTAGTCGAAAACGTAATATTTCGACAACTCTGGTTGTTTTTAGAAAAAATATTGATTTTTGAATTATTGTCAAAATGATTACAGATTTTAGAAAAAATCAATATCTATAGAATTTTTGTCGTTTCTACAGTAAAATATGTATTTTTAAAGTTTTATTGATATCAACGCAATATTAAAGCAGTTAGAGACGTTTTAAATTTAATTCAAATCTTTTCAAAAATGATTGTAAATTAAGATTTATTTCCTAAAATAACATAGAACAGTTTCCGAGTGATAAAAATCTTTTCTTTTCATGAAATATCGATTAATGATTTTTTTGCAAAAGTGATCCCAAATTTTGGTTTTTAGTTTAAAATATCGATATTTTAATTTTCTAAAAAGTCAACACAAAAAATTCATAAATTAGTGAATTACAGACATTTTTAATTCGAAATATGGATTTTGGAATTTGTCTAAAAGCGATCGCAGATTTAAGCCAAAAATACAATATTAGCCAAATTTTTGGTGCAGTACTAACTAAATATTATAATAACGAATTATTTTAAAAATAATTACAAATAAACCTTATATAATTTTTATGGAGTTATAGATGTTTTTTCGAACTTTAAATATTTAGGTTTTTATCGTTTCCAACGTGATCACAAATTAAACTTAATGTCAGAATTAACTGATTTTTAAATTTACGTTTTTATAAAATCGAACAAAAAATATGCTAGAATTTTTTTCGAAAAGATTATCGAGTTTTATTTTTTTAAGTGATCACAAATTTAAGTTATTTTGGTAAAAATACTCTAAAAATATTTTTAGCTTAATATATTAGATAGTTGTAAACATATTTCGCTTTAAATATTGATTTTTGATTTTTTTTAAATCATTAATTTAAATATTATTTTGAATTTGTCAAAAGATCGCGATTTAAGCCAAAAATACAATATTAGCCAAATTTTTGGTGCAGATTTACTAAATATTATAATAATGAATTTTTTAAAAAATCACAAATTAACCTTATATAATATTTAAGTTATAGAGTTTTTTTCACTTAAATATTTATTTTTCGTTTCCAACGTGATCACAAATTAAACTTAATGTCAGAATTAACTGATTTTTATATTTACGTTTTTATAAAATCGAATAAAAAATATGCTCGAATTTTTTTCGAAGAATTATTTTTTCTGAGTGATCACAAATTTAAGTTATTTTGGTAAAAAATACTCTAAAAATATTTTTAGCTTAATATATTAGATAGTTGTAAACATATTTCGCTTTAAATATTGTTTTTTGATGTTTTTTTAATGATCAATAATTAAGCTTATTTTTCTTAAAATCATGGTATTAACTGAGTTATGAATATTTTCACTTTATAAAAGTGACTAAACATGAAGATAATTCTATTCAAACATGTTTTAAGCTTTAAATGTCAATGTATTTGTTTTTTTAAAGCGATCACAAATTAAAGTTATTTTGGTCAAAGTCTCTGTATAAAAATTTTTAGCTTAAAACATTAAAGAATTATAACGTTTTTAGCTTTAAGTAATTATTTTTGAATTTTGCATCAAATGATCACGAATTAAGCTCTTTTTCGAAAAATCCCAGGTTTTACAAATATGTAGATATTTTTACTTAATAAATTTACAGATTTTTTTCTAAATTTTTTCAATTTTGCCCCATTGTGCAATAGTAATAAAAATACTGGATATTTTTAAACTTTAAGATTAAAATTGGCAACTTGCTTTAAGTATATTGTTAAGATACTTACAAAACAAGTTGTTTGAGTTCTCTCTCTTTGCACTTAAATGATTTATCTCTTTCGTTGCTGTTGTTGGGGAAATGTTCACTATTATTGTTGTTTTTACAGTAAAAATCTTAAGTTAATACTACCTTTATTATTGTCTCTTATTGACGATTTACAAATATTTACACAAGATAACATTTAATGTTATTTTCCTAAACAACAATAATTTATTTTCAATATTATAAGGTTTCGATTACAAGGATACACTTGTGTCCCTTATTACAACAACTGGAATACAAAATTGAGGAGGAGAAATAAGAAAATATTTCATAGAAAATTAAATTGACTTTTCTAAATGATTATAACGATAAATAGTATTTAAATAGAGATAATGTAAATTATTTTAGACACAATTAAAGTTTAATTGATTCTCTAAAATGTGCCAAAAATGGATGATCATAAATTAAAGTTGTTTTTGCTTAAGACGGGGAATTTATTAGATATACAAAGGTTTTAAATTGTGAAAAAGTGATCGCTAATTAAGGTTCTTTTTGCTGGAAATGTTTTACTGAAATTATTTTATGTTTTTAATTTTAGAAAATTGAACTCCAATTAAGCTTATTTTATCTTCGAAAGGTGTTTATAGCTTTGTAAATATAAAGGCATTTTTAATTCCATTTTGTGCATCAGTTTTAGTTTCAAGACCCATTGTGCAAAATAGAACAATAGAATAAAATCTTATTTTGCTCAAAACACAGTACAATGACTGAATTATAAATCTTTTTATCATGAAATATCGATTAATTAATAAAACGTGTAAAAGTGATCCCAGAATTTTGGTCAAAAATACATTACTTACTGAATTTTCGTCAATTTTAGATTAAAATTAGTATTTTTTTAGGTTTTTTTGTAAGTTTATCACAATATTGGATTATTTTTGTAAAAAAATACACAACAATAATCGTTTTTAGTTAAAAAGAACCAAATTTTATTTTTTTCAAACTTCATCTCAGAAAAGCATAATTTAATGAATTACAGATGTTTTTAGCTCGAAATATCGATTTTGTAAATTTTTAAAATCGATCACAGATTTCAGTCAAAAATACAATATTTGGCGAATTTTAAGGTTCTTATTGCATGAAATAAATGTTTTGTGTGAACTCAAGAAATAAAGGATTTTGGCTTAAAATAGTTTTTAAACCTATTTTGTGCGTCAGTTTTAGTTTCAAGACCCATTTTGCACAATGAATAAAATCTTATTTTACCCAAAACACAGTACATTGACTTTTTTGTTTAAATACCCATTGTGCACTTAAAAACAATAGATTAACATCTTGTTTTTTTTTTTTCAATTAATTTAATCTCTCTAATATTTGTTTATTAACTAATAATTGTAATGGAATTAAACTCTCTTAAAATAATCTCCAATTTTAGAGTAATATTTTCATAACATTATTTTCCAAAATTACAATTCTTTTTAATTAAAATGTATTTTAATTAAATTGTCTATTATGTTATGTTACCGATATATGTAGTAATTCTCACACTTTAAAATTTTAATTAAGTTATCATATTTTTTGTAATAAACTATTTTCTCTCTTTTTCCAAATTCTTCTTTGTTTTAGTTATAAAATGTAAGAAATTTTCTTACATTTCCGTTTCATGATATTTTATTTAAGCTTGAAGCTAAATGTTGCTTTTACATCCTTTTCCTTTTACTTAGCATCTTTCTCTCTCTCTATTTCCTCTTTATTATTTTTTATTGAATTTCTATCATCTCTTTCCTTTAATTCATACTGTCAAAATAGATTTTCTTTTCAATATTTTATATGAATATAATTTTATTGATGTTATTTTTATATAGTTTTTTTTTATAATTAATGTTAGTTTTAGGAGATAAAATCATTTTTATTGAAATCATTTTATAAAATTCAGAAATGATTTTTATAAAAATTTCATTGAATGACCTAAATTATAATTTGACATTAAGTCAAATTACAAAAAAAAAATCCCGTGAAAATTGACCTACGAATAAGTATTTTAGTGAAAATGACATTAAAGGCGTATGATTAATATTAATTAAGAGGTTGATTGGTATAAACCTTTATAACTTTTAAACGAAAAAAGATATAAAAATAAAAATAATTACATACTGAAGGAGAACTTTCAGTTCTTCAAGTTGTATAAAAAATATTTTAACTCTTACGAGGGTTGTTCAGAAATAAAGAACGTTAAAAAAAAAAATAAAAAAAATATTAAAAAATTTTCTTATAAAAATATTTTTAAACTAAATTATAATTTTTAGAATTTAGTTTGGAGGAAATTTTTGCATTAATGAAATAAATAATAAAAATTATTTAAAGAATGAATTTTTAAAGTTGTAATTGACGCGAATTTTTTTTTATTAACTTCTTCTAAAATCTTAAATTATATTCAAAACGCTTAAATTTTTATTTAACATGAACCCAAATTAAAGAAAAATCCAATGGAAATTGAGTTACTTATTGACATTTTAATACTTCAGACGTATGATTCATATTAATAAGGAGTTTAATTAGTTTAAAACTTTACAACTTTTTAACGGAAAAAGATATGAACATGAAAAAATGCATATTGAAGAGGAACCAAAAAGGTATCATATAAATGTATGTTTTGTTTCAAACGGTAAACCGGGTTTTTTTACATAAACCGTATTCGAAAACGGGGTTTTTTGATTAAGTCGAAAAGCGGGATTCTCAAAATGTCGCTTTTTTGAATACGCTAGATTTGAAGTACCTTAAAAGAGGCTTCAAACGAAAAGTAACAATAATCAATAATTAAGTTAATTGTTTCAATCAAAATTTGAATTTAACTTGTAAATTAAAGAAATGAATCAAAATTGGTGATTCAATCCTAAATATGGTTCTAATCGAAAAATAGCCATGATCAATTTAAAGTTTCATTCAGCATTGAGCTTATAATTTTGCTATAATTTCCTTAATAAGATTTTAAACGGAAAAAAGAGATAATTTGGAAACACGTTTATTTAATATTAAATTTCGAATTTAATTTAAACGCATGAGAAAAAAATATTGATTGATTGATTCTATTCCTTTCTAAGAAACTAAAAATGTTTTATCAGAAAATTTACAAACTGGAAGTTTATTTTTATTGGAATTAAATAATTTAAAAGCATTTTAATGAAATTGGCCTACTTATCGTATAATTGATATTAATTGAGAGGTTTAATTATGAAATCCGTTATAACTTTAAAATGAATAGAGTTATTAATATAAGGTAAATTGAAAATAAAAGTTTAGAAGTGAAGGATTTAAATTACCATATAAAATAATTTTTGTTCATGCGAGTGTAGTTTGGAAATTGTGAAAATTTCGCTTAAGAATTAAAATTTCTTATTATTGAAGAAATAAATTATGATTTCAATAAAATAAATAAAATTAAATTAAATTAAAAAAATATTTATTTAATTTTAAAATAAATTTTATTTTTATTTCATTAATTGTTTGTTAGAAGTTAAAACTGAAATCATTTGCATCAAAAAATAAAAAGAATCGCTGTAATACACAAAATATAACTTAATTAAAGGAGAAATAATTTTACAATTTATAATTTGGGAAAAAAGGGAATAATTTGGAGAAAGAACATTTTTTTTTGTTCAACATCGAAGAAAATTTTAGAAATAAATGATATTAAAATTGAGCGATTTATAAGCATCATGAACGTATGATTAATATTAATTAAGAAGTAAAGTTATTTAAAGCTTTATAACTTTTGAAACAATATAGTTGTTAATATAAAATAAATTATGGATTAAAGACAAGATTTTAGAGCTTTTAACTGTTTTTATGAACATACGAGGGAGTTTCAGAAATTATATAAAATTTGATTACAAACTATAATTTTAATTTTTAAAAGAATTTTCATTTTTCAAAATGAATTATCTGATATCAGACATTTATTTGGGAACAGTAAAACTGAATTAATTTTACTTTTCTCCTTCTTTAATTGCTAAATAATTAATTTGATAAATTAAAAATTAATGCCAGATTTATTTTCTTACAAAATGTTCAAGTTCTATTTGTGTGTGTGTGTGTTTGTGTTTATTTTAAGCTTCTTAAGAACTTAATGTCATTTTTGCTATAATATCGAAATAATTACTCATTTTGGTTATTGATGCTAGTACGAAAAAAAAATCTCTTCTCTCTCTCTCTAAATAACTGCGGCAGTTGAGTTAAGGAGGTAAAGATGACATTAATTATTTTCTTACTATTTTTTTTGCACAATTTAATTAATTGAGTTTTTCTAACGTTTTTCATCTTTCGAAGATTGTTTGCCAAACAAACTGAGATAAAAACTTTTTTGCTATTTTTACCAACAAACGTTTTCTAATTAAAGAGAATGAAAATAAATCGATTAAATAACGACAGACAGATGGATGAATGAATGAATGAATGAAGGGACTTATAAATACTTTTCTGGCCTTAAAGTCTCTTCTTAATATTGAAATATAATTAAAATAATTTTACAAAATTTTAATACACATACACACTCACATATACACTCACAGGTCATATAACTTAATAATAAGGACAATATTGATTCTAATTTGTCGTTTTATAATTATTTAAACTAAGAGGTTGCCTCAGATAACGGTCTATATCTTTTAATTTACTCTACCGATTTTGATGGTTTTAAATAGGAAGTATCTCAGGACTATAAAAAATAATCAGATAAATTTTCATTGGTAAAGTTTTGTGGATGTAACCGTTACAACAACAGACAGACAGACATAACTAAATAAATTTAGAATATAAATACATTATGGGGTCTGAGATGATTCCTTCATAGCGTTACACGCGGAATGTCCGAGTTAATATACCCTCTTCACTTTTTGTGATGGTGGAGCGTATGAAAAATATAAAAGAGACACAAATTATAAAAAAATATTAATTATAAATGATTTTATTTAAAAACTTTTTTCTTACTTTAGACACTTGAAGAAATTTTAAGTTTAAATAAAAATTTTAATAAATAAAATTTTTCTAATAGAAACTTTTTCTTAATAAATCGATTTTCGTCTCCAGCATTTGAGGTTGTTTTTACTGGCATTTTCATAAAAAAACTTAAAAAAAATGACAGACAAATGAATGAAAAAAGGAACGGAAGGACAGACATTTTTTATATATAACAACTGATGTTCATCAAAAAGTTTCTTTCCTTATTTTGATATCCAATTATAATTAAAAGTTTATTAACTTTTTTTCTGTTAGTAAGTTTTCTTTTTCTCTACCTCTATTTTGTTGTTATTTCATTATGATATGAAAAATATAAGGGAAATTTAAAATTATGGTACCTTTTATAGGAATTTTTGAAAACAAAAAAAAATCTATTTGGAAAGAAAACTAGGTTTAAATAGAAAGGATGTTGCGAAAAGGATAGTAATTTGTGATAATTTATATTTATTGTTGAAATTCGGTTTTATGTAATTTAAAAGAAAAAATTTTAATATTATTTAAACAAAGCGATGTACAAGCATTATAATGAAATTTCTACACTGAGCGTATGATTGATATTAATTAAGAGGTTCTGATATTCGAGGCTTAATAGCTTTAAAGAGATTAAAGTTATTACTTAAAATAAATTGGAAATCAATGTCAAGATTTTAAGGATTTAAAAAATATACGAAGTATCTTTGTTCATACGAGGAACATTCAGAAATTATGAGAATTTCTCCCAAGAATTTTAATTTCTTAATTTTTTAAGAATGAAATTTTATTTTTAAGAATTTAAATATAATAAGGGGAAATATTTTTTATAAATTATTGTAGGAAAAATAATATGTTTTACTTATGAAATGAAAATTGTTAGCAAAGCATTTTAAAGAAAATGCAATACTGAGCGTATGATTAATATTAATAAGAGTTTATTATTTTAAAAGCTTTATAACTTCAAAACGATTAAGTTAAAAAATAAAATAAATTAGAGATAAAACCTTAGATACTAGAGATCTCTAAAAGGCATATAAAATATTTTTATTCTTTCGTGGGTCATACAAAAATTATAAGAATTTCTTCTAAATATTTAAATTTTTTTATTTGAAGAATTAAAAAAGTTTTAATGAAGTAAAATCAAATTAAATAAAAAATCATTTATACAATATTTTGATTTAATTTTGTAGTAAAATTGCTTAAATAGGCCTCTTTATAAACATTTTAATGAAAATACAATACTGAGCGTATGATTAATATAAATTAAAAGTTTTAATATTAAATATTATAACTTTAAAATATTAATAACTTTAAAACGAATAAGGATATAAATATAAATTAAATTGGAGATTAAAGATAAGATATTAAAGAATTCAATATAAGGAGTGAGATCGAAAAATGCTTGACATACATATATGTTAAGAAATGCGAAACTACTTAATTTAAATTTTTCGTTTTTTTTTGTGTTTTAATTTATTATTACAATAAAAAATATATCTCGAAAGTTTTCATCACTAGTGATGAAATTTTAAAACTTTTTGGAAATCCTTTCATTATCAGTTTTGTAGTGCTTTCTGTCACATAGCTCGAATAGGTGGTAAATCTCCCTTAAAAAAACTACCATACTTTTGGGCACTTTTTTATGATCTTCAAATCTCTTTTAACATAAACATTTTATCTCTCCACTGACCTTTGCTCCGGAAAGTTTAGAGGATTTGCCTCTTTTGATATAACATAATTGTTCTTGTACCACACAAGGACTTATTTAACAAAGTAATATTTTGCCCAGGAAGTTGCAAACAATCTGCCAGAACATAAGTTAAGTTATGCAGCAAGAAAAACTTTTTAGAAGACTTGACTTTAAGGTCCATGCTCTGTTTTTAGCCTCTAGATTTTTGGCAGCGCGTCTGTCAGAAACTATTTTTTTTTAACCTGTTTAAACTTTAACTTTCCTTCCAACGAGCAAAACAGGTTGCTTTACTACCGGATGTGTTGTTAGCTTTTTTTAAATTCT
The DNA here is from genome assembly GCA_004302925.2 of Cochliomyia hominivorax. Classification (NCBI taxonomy): domain Eukaryota; kingdom Metazoa; phylum Arthropoda; class Insecta; order Diptera; family Calliphoridae; genus Cochliomyia; species Cochliomyia hominivorax. The sequence goes on along the minus strand of PYHX02000413.1, from coordinate 20,432,614 downwards.
GTGGCCTTAGAAACATCATGTGCATGGTGCACACATGAAGCAGGTATTCTATCAAAGACGAGTTCTGTCGTAAAGAGTTTGTTGTAAAAGTTGAAGCAGACCATTAAATGCTTGGCCAACTTTTTTTATGGACCAAGTTTGGTTTTGTTAAAAATATTTCAAAAAATTTTTGTACGCTCTTTTATCTGATCACTAAAATACTTGGGTCAATGGTTTTCAAGAAAAACGTGAGTTAAGAATTTTTCGTTCTCACTCCATATATATAAAATATGTTTTACTCATAAAAGACGGATTCAGAAATAGTGCTATTTTCACTTAGGAATTAAATTTCTTAATAAATAGAAATAAAAGCGGTTAGAAAGACCCGAGTGCAGACAGAGAAATTTAAATTCATGCTACTTTAAAGTTCAATCTTGAAAAACAAAGTTTGTAATTTATCTCAATCAACCTTAATTTTGTTTATCTACTTTTTGGCCTTCTTTTGTTTTTTTCGTTAACTAGTTTGGCCAAAGTTTTTTTGTTAAATATTTTTCTTTTCATTCATTTTTCTTCCCTTTTTCCTTAGTCGGGTTGTTTTCCGCCACCATCTCATTTCTCCTTATTTTGCCTTAATCAAAAGTTAAACAAGAAAATGCCAAAAATTTCTTTAACCAAAAAATACTCTGCAATCTTAAAAAATACTTTAAAGGAAGAACTAACGGAAAAAAGCTGCTGGCATTGTGCTTGTTTTTTTAATAAGAATGCGGGAAATATCCGCAGTAAAAAGATCTTTCCACACTTTTCTTTCGTCAGTTATGATTATAATTTATAATTTGTTTGATGAGTTTTTCTCATTAAAGATATAAAAACATAATTTTTTTAATTTTTATTATTTTTTCTTTACAATAATAATTTTTGTCTCTCAGTTTGTGTTCATTTTTATGAAAAGGAAATAATGTCTTTATATAAAACTGTTTGTATTTGCAGATGTTACTGTTATTTATTTTACCCTACATCACCGTTTGGGTATTATATGTATTTTATGATGTTTGTCAGAATCAGTTTCGAACGATGTCCGTCCTGCTGTCTGTCCGGTTGGCTGTCCATGTTAACGTTGTAAACACTTTAAAGGTCGCAATTATTTTTTGAAATTTGGTGTATGCCATTTTTTGGCTTTAGGACCAAGCCTATTGAAATTGGTCATATTCGATTCCATATTTCAGGTAGGTCCCAAACAAAAGGTCATAAAAGTCCTAAATATAAAACGATTTAAAAAATTTAACACTAATATGTCTTATGGTATTTTAAATCGATGTGCTAAGTAATGCGGGGATCGGCCCATTACTTTTCATAGTTCCCATACAAGCTCCTTTCCAAATATTACTTTAAAATCATAAGTCTCACGTTGTATGTTGGTTGTATGTTGAAATAACAACTGGTCAAATTAAGATAAATACAATACCAAATTGAAGTTCGAGATTATACGACAGTCGGTTCATCAATTCTTCTAGCTCCGACATAACCCCAAAACGCATGAGTTTTACATACTTAATCATAAATCAAAACAAATTATACGAGGCTCGTTCATAAATTTTCGTAGCTGTCATTTACAACCAACAATGTGTTGTAAGGTATTATATAGTTGGGGTTGATCGACAATAACGTTTTTACTTGATTTTAATTTTAAAATGTTTTTCGGCAAAATTCTTCAAGTGGAAGTTTTGGAACATAATATTTCTTTTTTCTCTTTTTGGAGGGAAGAAAACTTTAATTTATTAATTGAAAATTAAATTTTGAACTTTATTTGGGGAATTAACTAATTATAGCGGTTTGAAATGGTTTTCACATTTTCAAGTTCTTTTTTCTATTTTATATTAACAATTTATGTGATATTCACTCTATCTCTTACTTTTTTATGTATTCTTCAACAATTTGTCTTGTTAATTTCGATTGAACTTTGACCTTTTGGCTATTTTACTTGTTTTGCAATTTACAGCAAAAAAATCTAAATTTATTGAAATAAAGATCTTTTCATTTTAATTGATTTACAAACGGACACTTGACAGACGATTAGTTTATTTTTTGCAGAGAAAAGCGTAAAAAGAAGGGAAATTCTTTTAAAATTAAATCAAAAGGAAAATTTTTGAAATTTTCTTATGATTTTGATATTAGTGCCATTTTCCTATCTTTTGTAGTCTTTAGTTTCTCATTTTAGTTGCTGTTTTTCTTGTTATTTTATAAGAAAATTTTGCCAAAAAGTTTTAATTGGAAAAGTAATGAATTATGTTTCTATAGACAATTAAAATAGAATAAAAATCTTGATAACTTTATTGAAGTTTAAAGCAATAAATGAAAATGATTTAAGTTTTTATTTTTAAAATTATGAAAAAAACTTTATTTTAAAACAAAAATTGTCAGTAAATAGCACTTTAATCAAGAAAAAGAACTTAATCTGTGATCAATCCAATTTACTTAAGAACATTTCTATGAGCTCCATAAAATGCAACTGATTTTGAAAAAATCCTGCTAAAATGGAGCAAATTAAAAGCTTTTTTTAATTGCCATACTAAGCGTATGATTAATATTAATTGAGAGGTTGCGATATAAAAAGCTTTAAAACTTTAAAACGTATGGAAGTATAAACTTCATTTAAACTGCAGATTAAAGATAACATTTTAGTCTTTTTATATTATTTATAAAGAACTCTTGGTCGTACGAGGGAAGTTCAGAAATTATGAGAATTTCTGTAAACCTTGTACTTGGGCTAAATAAAATGTACCACTTTTCATAGAGATATCTCGACATTTCTGAGTGAAACGGTATACCTAAAGGTGGGTGAAACACCATTTTTTCTAGATGTTTAACACATCAGCACAAAACGCGCATAATGATCACAGTTTTGTTAAAAGAGTACATTTACTGATTTTTATAAATTTGGCTTTACATATCGTTTTGCTTTTATTTTCGAAATGAGCAACACTTAATTTTAATGACTTTAATCTGTTTTAAACTTAAATATGGATTTTTGAAAATTTGTAAAAGTTATTAATAATTTAATTCTATTTACTGAATTTTATAGATTTTTAGTTTAAAATATCGATTTTAATTTTTTTCCTAGTGATCACAAATTAAAATTATTTTCGTCAAAACTGCAGTATGTATTTGGTGTTTTTACAGTATGTAAACTTTAAGCAGTTTTATTTTCCGTTTAAATAAAATTTTTTAATAGAAAAAATTCACTGATGATCTTACTAGGGCTACAGTTAATGAATAGGCAAAAATAGCAATAATCGGTGATCACTCTTATTTTTCAACATAAATAAAATTTTTCCAAAAGAAAATCATAAGAAGTAAAAATTGTCTTAAGAAACTTAAATAAACTTCAATTTAAAATAAGGACATTAATATGTGATCATTTATATTTCTAAGCAAAAGTCTTTATATGATTTCAATCGAAGAGATATGAAAAAATTAATAATTTTTTTCTTAAATTTTAAAGGAAGTTAAAGTTCTCCTACAATTTCTTAGAAAAAACTTTAATTAGGAAAAATATGATTATTTATGATCTCGTATATTTTTTATAAGGCTGCAATTAAAAATAGGAATGTAATTATGTAACATTATTGGAACTTTTTGGAAAAAATAAAAATTTGCTTTAATTTCTTAAGTAAAGTTTATAATGGAAAATGGGACATAATCTGTGATCATTAATGTTTTTGATAAAATTTCATTTTTGAAAAAAAAAAATTAAAAGTTTAAATTTTTTACCGTCTTTCCGAAACAAAAAAAAAAACTCTGTCATTTTCACTGTTTTGTAAAAATCATGTTCATCAGTTACCCCGATATTTTAGTAACTTAAATTTTATCAAAATAACAATAACTCCTTTAAGAACCTCACTATTGAAATTTGACTAAAATGGTGAATTTATTAATTTTATATGAGTCTTTAGCGAACAAATGACGTAAAAATGACGTTATTCCCTCCAAACTTACTTTTTTACCTCCTTTTTTTACTGTAAGTTGTAAAAAAGGTAATATAAAACTTCAAAAAGGGATTTTTTCAATAACGTCCTTTATTTTTTCCCCATTTGTTTTACGAGCTTGTATGTGTGTATTTTTATTACAATTTTCTTTTTTTAATATATTTTGGGTATTAAAAAATGAGAAAAAGGTAAAAATATAAAAATAATGGAAATGAATTGCTATAAAAATGAAAAAACATTAAATTCACTTTTCTTGTCAGGTGTATAAAAAGAAACTTTAAAAGAAAAATTTTTAATTCTTTTCAAAAAGTTCAAAAAATAACAAAATAATTAAAGCTTTTTAGAGATTCTTGCAATAAATGTCAGGATGACATAAACTAAGAATTTAAAAATCCACGAAAAATTTTAATTTTTATTGAATTTTTCCTTCATTTTCGATAATTTATCTCACATTCTACTACAATTCTTTTACAACCTTTCCATTTGATAAAGTGATTTTATGTGTTTTAATAAAAAAATCTCTAATAAACCTTCATTTGTCGTAAAAATCTTCAATATATTTGTCCTTAATTTTTTTATCCATTTTTATATCATCCATAAACAAATTGCATTATAAGAATGACAAAAAAGGTTATTTATAAACCAAATCTAAGCAACAGATGAGAAAATAGCTTAAATTAGCTATTGAAGGGTAAATCAAAGATATTCCTCAGAGAATTAAACTTTATGTGACGAAAAGTGCTAGATAAAGAAAAAATAAGATAAATGAGATTTTTCAGGCGGACATAACAAAAATCTTAATAGATAAACAGTATCAAAATGAATGCTCACTTGTGATCCGTATTTGCTTACAAAAAGCTTAGTTTTCAGAAAATATATGAAAAAATCTAAATTTTTGGAATTTTCTTTAATAAACATGAATAGAGAAAATTATGTTAGTTTGTGATCACGTATACTTTTTATTATTTTCCTAATTTTTGCAAATCTATTAGGAAAACCAAAATTTTCAACCTTTAATGGAGAAAATGATATTAATTTGCTATTACTTTTTTGTGTCTGAATTTTTATTACAAAAATCGTAGTTTACAGAAAATTTATTAAGAAAACTTAAATTAAGTGTAGTTACTTTAATAAACCATTTTTAGAGAAATTAATGTTTATTTGTGATCAAACCTATTGACATATTTTTCATTTCAAATGTTTTCGTATAATTTTTTATGAAGTTTTTTTAATAAATCATTATCAAAGAAAAAGGTGTTAATTTATGATCCCTTTTAGTTGAAGTTAATTTCTTTAAAAATCCTACTTTTTAGAAAATTTATAAGGAAAATAATTTTTTTTTTAAATTTCTATAATAAAACTTTAATAGTGAAATGGATATTAATTTGTGATCACTTATGTACATTTTTCATTATTTTCTTTATAAAAATCTAGTTTTCAGAAAATTTATTAGTAAAATCAAATTTTTTGAAATTTCTTTAATAAAACTTTAATTTGTGATCACTTGTGTACATTTTTCATTATTTTTTTTTTTTTATAAAAATTTAGTTTTCAGACATTTTTTTTAAGAAAAGCAAAATTTACTGTTGTTTGTTCAAAAAAACTTTAAATTGAGAAAATGACTTTAATTCGTGATCCTATATTATTGGTAATGAATTAACTTTTTCAACAATTTTCGTTATTGAAATATTAAATTTTGTAGAATTAGTCTTATTTTTGTCACAATAGCTCATGAGCGGGTTTATTTGTTTTCTATATGTTTTTTGTTGCATTTCAGTTTATTCCACATGAGTGATTTCACTCGTATGAAGTAAAAGAGAAATCAAGTTAATTAAAAATAAAAAACCTTGATAAACAAAAATGCTGCTTCTATTCTACTCCAGACTGGATTTTTTTCTATTTTCCTTCTTTTGCACTTAAATCTGGTAAAGTGGAAAAGTGTGGAAGAAGAAAAAGAGAGATATTTTTAGTTAAACTTTTCAGATAAAAATTGCAACTGAAATAATTTCAATATCTTTTTTTAAGAGTCAACTGCAATTTAAAAATTTCTTGAATCATTTTCCTCAATTTCTTGCTATCACAGATGATTTGCTCATTTTGTACTTTTATTTAATCTTAATTTTAAGCTTTTTTTAGTTAACATACCATAAACATTTTGCATATTTATTTTTCCACTCTTATCTTCTTCTTTTGTTTAAGTTTGTGTGAGAGAGTTCTCGTTGATGTTGCTGTCACAGTGAATGTGTCAAAATATTATTGGGATTTTAAAGCGGCAAAATGAGAGGTATTGAGGTGTCGTCTTCTAGAGTTGTTATATATCACATTTTATACATTCCTAAACACAAAAGTGGTAAAAATTTATAATCTCATACATTTTTGGCGTTTTCATCTCTTTTTTTCACCATAACAATGATAAATTTGCAAAATATTTGAAGTGAAATCATGTGAAGTGAAAAAAAAAAATAAAAGTAAAGAAGATTCAAGTGCTTTTTGAGGTTTCACTTAAGTAATTAAATTGATTTTTTGACAGTTTTGGAAGTTTAAAGTGATAAGAAAAAACCAAGAAATTAAGTGATTTTGTCGCTTTAATGTAGTTTTCTAAAAAATTTGTTTTTGCTCAAAATGCCATATTTTCGCAATAATACTTAACACAAATTATATCTATTTGAGCAAAAACTTTATACTTTACTGATTTATAGTTGTTTATTGAGAAAAGGATGTTAATTTGTGATTATTTATATTTGTCACTATTTAGGATACAGAAATTCTAGTTTTAAAAAAATTATTATGAAAAGCAAATTTGCCGTAGTTCTTTAATAAACCTTTAATAGAGAAAAGTATATTAATGTGTGATACTTTTTTTAATTTATTTTCTTTGTAAAAATCTTAATTTTCAGAAAATTATTAAGGAAACCAAAAATTTACTGTAGTTTCTTAAAAATATCTTTAATCGAGAAAATGGTATTAATTTGTGATCCCTTATATGTGTCATTGAGGGAAATTTCGCGTGAATTTTTTGTAAAGAAATTTTATATTTTAAAAAATTTTCTACTTTTTTTGCTTTAAAAATGAGTAAAACAACTTTAATTAGTCTTATTTTTATCTCTGGCTAATGAGCGGGTTAATTAGTGTGAATAATAAGTGAAATGTTAAATTTCGTTTATTTTGTGCGCAATCACAATTTATACTTATTTTACCAAAAACCTCATACTTTACTAATTTATGATTTATGGAGTTATGTACGTTTTTAATTAAACATGTCTATTTTTTAATTTTTGCATGAGTAATTATTTAATCAGCTTGTTTAAGCCATCGACCTTTCATATTTTCAGATTAAGCCTGTTTTGGTGAAAAGCACATAAATTTTTAATTTTCAAATGATTTTTGCTTAAAATCTTGATTTATGATTTTTTTTTTTTTGCTCAAAGGGATCTCAAATGAAGCTTAATTTGGCTAAACACTTATAAAATGCAAAATAATAGACATTTAAAGCTTGTTTTTTAATGATCTCATATTAATATTACTTTTGCCTAAAACGCTGTATATAAAGAGTTATAAAGATTTTTTAACTTTAATTAATCGTAGATTTTAGAATTTTTGAGAAAATGATTTCTTAAAAAAATTACATATTTCACTTGTTCACTTAATCAGGTCATTTTGCTTAAACGACTAAATTATACTTAATTCATTTTCTACATTTTTAACATCTGTAATTTGTTAAATTCCTTATTTATGACATTTCCCTTCTTTTCTTATTTTCAGGTAATTTTAAAGGTTTTTTTTTCTATTTCAAAAGAGGGTCCCGAATGTAAGTAAATTGAAAATATTTTTCTCAGAATTAAAATCTTTTTCAATAAATTTATTTCTATTTTTTATATCCCTCTTAAAATCAAACCACCTTAAACATAAAAATATGTTCTTGCAATTTGTTCCCTAATAAGTGTTCTATTTCTGGAAAAAGAATAAAAAACGAAAAGAAAATCAGTTGCAGCATTTTAAGTTCCTGTTACCATGAGAATCTTGTTTTCATCGTCTTTTTAAGATTTTTCCTCCTGCATTTAATGTTTGAAAAATATTTCAAGTGAAACAACACAAATGATGGCAAAATTGTAAAATTAAACTAAATAAGAGTTAAAGGGGAGAAATAGTAGAAAATAATAAGAATATGTGAATATGTATGTATATATGTACACATACAGTTGTATAAGTATTCTTTTTTCTAATCTCATTCATTTTATTCTCATTATTTTCTCTGCATTACCCTCCTTTACAGTGTCATTGTTTCGAAATCAGGTAATCATTTTTGCATGACAAAGTCCTTAAATGCACTCGCTTGAATTTGGATTTTATTGCTTTTTAATTTAGTGGTAGAAATTTTTAGAGACATTTAGAAAATGCAATTTGTTAAAGGGGGAAATAAGTAGCTTCGTTCTCAATGGTGTATTCAGGGCATAAAATGGCGGAATTGAATTAGAAGTTCTGATTCTGTTTGCGATCATATCTTGGTTTGAACTCAAATCTGAACTAGAAACGAAACAATAATGAGAACTGGATCCGAACTAGAATCTGAACTAAAATCTAAACTTGAACTTGAACAAGAACTAAAATTTGAACTAGAATCTGTACTTGAATCCGGAATAAAATCTGAATTAGAATCTGAATTAAAATAAGAACTGGAATTTGAACTTAAATTTAAACTTGAATCTGAAAAAGAATTTGAACTAAAAGCTTAACTCGAATCAGAATCTGAATTAATATTTGAACTAAACTTCGAACTATAATCTGAACTAAACATTTCGAAAGAGGATCTGAATTAGAATCTGAACTAGAATCTAAAACAGAATTTGAACTGGAATCCGAAATACAAACTGAAATAAAATTTAAACCTAAATCTGAACAAATGTCAGAACTGAAATTTTAACGAAATAGAATTTTAGCTTAAATTTAAATTAGAATCTGAAATTGGATCTGAATTTGAATATGAATTGAAACTTAAACAAGAATCTTAAAAGGAACCCGAATTAGAATCTAAACTAAAATATTATAACTTGATTTCTAAATTGAGGTCTTTATTTTCTAAAGGAGATGTATATCTTAATTTTCAAGTGATCCAACAACAATAACAACATAAATCAAATTTGATTAAATTCTATATCAAATCGAATTAAGAATACTCACTGCGATGGGCTTTATCTGAAGGGTCTCTTCTTAAAATAATACGCCGTTTCGATGAGCATATGGGTCCCGAATCAACATCGTGTATAACAATTTTAATTTGTTCACCATCCATAGATGTTTGCCGACGTGGCGCTTCGAGGTCCTCTAAATTGGGGCCGGTGAAAGCAGCCAAGGGTGGTGGTATAGCCGAAGGTATGCCGGATGTAGGCAGAGCACCGCGTGATTGTAAAGCAGCTAAATCGGGTCTGAAAAATTTAATTATATCAAAATTTAATTTTTTATTGAAAATAATAATTTTGACTTAAAATTTAAAATAAAATTTTTCACAAAAAGAATTTCATTATTTATAAAAATTAAATTTTTTTCTTAAAAATACTTTTGTACTAAAAAAATTAAATATAATTTTTTATAAAAGTTTCATTTTTCATTAAAAATCCAATTTCTAAAATTGCATATTTCACTAAAAATTGCATTTTTCACTAAAAATTGCATTTTTCACTAAAAATTGCATTTTTCACTAAAAATTGCATTTTTCACTAAAAATTGCATTTTTCACTAAAAATTGCATTTTTCACTAAAAATTGCATTTTTCACTAAAAATTGCATTTTTCACTAAAAATTGCATTTTTCACTAAAAATTGCATTTTTCACTAAAATTGCATTTTTCACTAAAAATTGCATTTTTCACTAAAAATTGCATTTTTCACTAAAAATTGCATTTTTCACTAAAAATTGCATTTTTCACTAAAAATTGCATTTTTCACTAAAAATTGCATTTTTCACTAAAATTGCATTTTTCACTAAAAATTGCATTTTTCACTAAAAATTGCATTTTTCACTAAAAATTGCATTTTTCACTAAAAATTGCATTTTTCACTAAAAATTGCATTTTTCACTAAAAATTGCATTTTTCACTAAAAATTGCATTTTTCACTAAAAATTGCATTTTTCACTAAAAATTGCATTTTTCACTAAAAATTGCATTTTTCAATGCATTAAAAAATTCAATTTTCTAAAAATTCCTAATTTTTTCTTAAACTCACAATTGTGATCCTCTTCTTCTTATGCGCCTATCATCATCTACCGTTAGCACCGGACTACCCTTATCAGGACTGGGAGACTCATCATTATTAATATCTTCCGAGGGATGAGGCACTCGAAATGAGGGTCTTCGTGAGCCGGGTAAAGCAATTTGTGGACCCAAAGCTGCATCACCCGGAGAACGTTGTGTAGCTTGGGCGGCAGCTTGTAGCACACCAGGAGCAAAGACATCATATGCGGATTTTCTAGAATTTGAATGTGACAATTTAGATTCATAACAATTTGTTATTTCTATTGCTGTCTGTTTACCTTCGGGGCATAGCGGGTATACCTAGGCCCATATCCACACCTGCACCTAAACTGCCCGCTACTCCTGCTCCCGTGGCATTAGCATCGTCATCATAACTATGTTGACGGGCAACACGTGAGCCACGTCTGGAAGCCATACGTGATAGTGGTGGTCCAAAACTTAATTCTTCTTGTCTGGGCGGACTACCCGAACGACTGGGTGCCATACTATGGCCACCCTTACGCCAGTCCATATCACCACCAGGTGTTTTATTACCTTTTAATTGCTGAAATATGAAAACAAATTTATTAATTTATTTTTTGTTTTTTTCAAAACTGACATTTGACATTTAATAAAAAGGAAAAATCCACATTTCATTTCAATGTGTTTTGTGTATTTAAAAAAAAGGACTTTAATATGTGACATATCATTTTAATTTAATTCGTTTCGGTCGGCAAACTTACCCGTTCTAACTCTTTTAATGACGCAGGTGATACATCTGAATGTCGTCTTAGTTCGGGACTACGTGGTGGTGCGAGTGCTGCACTACCATTTGCGGGTGCTAATGTTTGTGTGCTTGATCCCAATTTGGCATCTGAGTGACGTCGTTGCAATGCTTCTAATACTGGTACATCTAAACTTGAATCTGTCGAGTTTTGTGGTATACAAACACGTGAGGCCATCTTTCGTCTACACACACTACAACGCCACATATTCTATAATGAAAGAAGAACGAGGGAAAAGGGGAAAGAATAAATGAAAATGGTCATGTGAAAGGAAATTGAAATGAAAACTTAAGACAAAAAGGTGTGAAAATTTCCATATGTATTTTTATTATTTCCTTTCAAAGTACTTACTCAAGTAGGGAAAAGGGGGGTTTTGTGAATTTGTTTAAAGTTAATTTTCTATTTCTATCGATTTTATAAAAAATTAATATCGTTATAGTGGTTTGCAAGTATTTGTGAAGGTTAATTGTTGATTGCATTTTGCAATGACACCCAGATAAGACCCACTCCTTAATTAAAGGGAGAGCGAAATTTGGAAGGATTAAAAATAAAAGGAAGAAACTTGAAAAAAAGTGTAAAAATACTATAACTAAAATCTGAAATAGGATCAGAACTATAATCTAAATTACAATCTGAACTATAAGAGAAATTGAATTTAAACTGGCATCTGAACTAGAATCCGAACTGAACTTAAGAAGCCAAAATTAAAATCTAAAATTCCAGAACCTCAACTGGTATCGGAACTAAAAGTTCATCTGGATTTTGATCAAGATCTGGACAACAATTTTAACTAGAATCTAAACTAAAATTCGAAGAAATATCTGAATTAGAATCTTAAATACAATCTGGACAATAAAAATCTTAAATAAAATCTGATATGGAATCCAAATTCGAATCTGAACTGTAATCTGAACTAAAATCTAAACTGCGTTGAACTGGAACTGTAACTAAACTAGAACTAAACTTGAACTGGAACTAAAATCTGAACTCGAATCTAAACTGGAAATTAAACTGGAATATGGAATATAATCTGGTCTAGAATCTGAACTAGAACTAAACCAGAACTATAAACTGAAATCTAAACTAAATCCGGAATTAGCATCTGAACTAGAATCTGAGCTGCAATTTTAATAGAAATCTGTACTTGAATCTGAACTGGAATTCGAATCTGAATTGAACTAGAATCTCAACTGGAACTGAACTGGAACTTAAATCTGAAATATAATTTGAACTGAAATCAGAAGAAATCTTAATTGGAATCCGAATAATAATTTGAAATCTGTATTAGATTTTAAACTGAAATCTGAACTTCAATTTGAAGTGGTGTCTGAATTAGATTTTTGAAATCTAAACTGTAATCCGGACTTGAGCCTTATCCATATTAGATTCTGAATTAAAGTCTAAAATTTAAGCTGTTATCTGAAGTAGAGTTTTAAATAGAATTTAAAAAAGATTTCGAACTAAAACTTGAGCCAGAATATGAACCGGAAACTGAATTAGAATCTGGACTAAAATCGGAACTTTTAAGTAGAGTCTAAACTAGATTTTGGACTGGAAGCTTAGCTAGAATCTGATTAAGGTTCCAAATTGGAACCTAAAGTAAATTTTGCGACTGAAGACTGAACTAGAATCTAATTTAAAATCAGAAAAAAAGAATCCGGACTAAAATCTGAACAAAAACTGCATTGAAATTCAACAAGAATTTAATAAATTTTAAATTAAAATTTAATAAATTTTCACGTTTTTGCTTTTTGCTGCAGAAAAATAAAAATAAAAATAAAATCAATTATAATTTAGATTCATACTTGACCTTGATGAACGAAATTCATTGTTGGTAAGAATTATTGTACTCCAAAATGTAAAAATGAACATTTTTGAGTATGAGAATTGTTATTAACTTGTTTTTCCTATTTGTGGTTTTCAATGGGAATTTATTAGGGTTCAACTTTTATATAGAAAAAATTTTTAAAATTTGAATTTAAACGAAAAAATGATTTAATCGGAGAATTCTAAAGTAAAGAACTGAATTAGATGTTAAACATTTTAATTTCGAATCACAAAAGTTTGATTTATGACCTCCCTAATATTCCTATACATATAGGAATGCCAATCATTTAACCCCGATCCCGAAATCCCCGGATTTTTCAGGATTAAAAAATTCCGAATTCAGAATTTTGATATAAATATTTAGTCCAAAAAAAATTATTTTTATACACTCCACCATCACAAGTGTTGAAGGGGGTATAATAGCTTTGTAATTCCATGTGTAATGCTAAGAAGGAATCATCTCAGACCCCATAAATATATTCTTGCATCAAATCAAAATCTGAGTTTTAGCTATGTCACATTGTCTGTCCACTATAATGACTTACATATATCATCCATATTAAAAGATATGCATATGTCATTACCTTTCCAAAAATTATCAAAATCGGTTCAGTAGAAAAAATGTTATAGCTAAAATATAACTGATTCAACGAGTCATTAAGTTCTCAGTGTTTAATTTATGAAAATCTTTTATATTTGGTATACATCTGTGAGTGTGTATATAGGAAACATAACGTATTTACTTCACACGCATTTGTGGTGGAGGGTATTGAAGATTCGGCAAAGCCGAATATTGCGTTCTTACTTGATTTTTTCTTAAAATTACTTCGTTTTGTTATAGAATAAAAAACCCCGAAAATCCCGGGATCATGAAAAATTCTGTGATTTGATTTCTAAAATTCCGAATCCCGGGATTTGAAAAAAAACAGTCCCGATTGGCATTCCTACATCCATACGAATAAAATTCACTTCCAGTTGCATGAATACAAAAGTGTATTTTATGTATTAAACTTCATGCAACAACATCATCATCATTCTCATCGTCATCATCTAAATGAATTTTTAGCCATTTTAATTAACTTAACACAAACAACAATTAGCCAAAAATGGAAAAACCATAAAAAGAAACTAAATATGTTTATAACCATCACATAAGTCCAAATGAGTGTGTATGTGTTACTACACACATAGATACATATAATATTACATGTGCATTAAAAATTTCCCCAGAAAATGTTTATATTCATCGACAGTTTTTCCTCTTTTTAACGTTTTCGACGTTTTTACTTTTGTGCTTTATTTTTCATGAAATTTTTTTATTTTTACTCATATTCTGTTCTCCATCATTATGACCTCGTCTAAATGTAATAAAAACATAAAATACACACATTTCACATTTGTTTACAAAAACATTTTATTCAGTTTGAAGCTTTTTCCCAAAAAGGCTGAAAATTACAAATAAACCATTCTTCCATGTAAAAGGAAGTGAAAAGAGGAAAAAAATGAAAAAAAGAAAAAATTAATAATAAAGAAAACTTGATGTGAAAAACTAAAAATCAACTGACGTTAACAGCAAAATTTCGCATGATTCTTTTTGTTAATAATTTTATACATAAAAAATTATAATAAAAACAAAAAAGGGGAAAATTGTTTTATGGAATATTATTTTGGTGTTTAAAAGAAAAAATATGTTTTAATAATTAACGTTTTATTCAAGATAAAAATGCCGAAATAAATGTTACAGATTTTTTTTTTTTTTTAATTTAAATACAAAGTACCAGTACACTAAAGAAATCTTGTAACATATCAACCTCCGACAGGGTTTTGCAATGTTCTTGAACTGGAATTCTAACTTAAATCTCAATAAAATAAGTTCAGAATCTAATTGAGAACCAGAATCTGAAATCTAAACTGTAATCTGTATCTGAATTTGAACTAAAATTAGAACTCTGTTCTAGAATCTGACTTAAAATCTTAATCAGAATTTAAACTAGAATCTGAACCATAATTTGAAGCAGAGTTTGAAATAGAATCTTATTTAAAATATGAACCTGAATTCAGATTAGAAACTGAATTAGAATCTGAATCTGAATTTTAACTAGAATTTGAACTAAACTCTGTACTAGATTTTAAACTAGAATCTGAATTTAAGCTAGAATCAAAATTTTAACTAGATTCTAAACCCGAATCTGAATCATCAAGAATCATAAACAGAATATGTATTAGAAACTGAACTAGAGTCCGAATAAGAATTAAAACTTGAATCTGAACTAGAACCCGAACTAGAATTTGAACTAGAACTGAACTAGAACTTAACTAGAACTGAAATAGAACTAAACTAGAACGGAACTAGAACTGAACTAGAACTGAACTAGAACGGAACAAGAACTGAACTTGAACGGAACAAGAACTGAACTAGAACTGAACTAGAACTGAACAAGAACTTAACTAGAACTGAACTAGAACTAAACTAGAGCTGAACTAGAACTAAACTAGAACTAAACTAGAACTAAACTAGAACTGAACTAGAACTGAACTAGAACTGAACTAGAACTGAAATAGAACTGAACTAGAACGGAACTAGAACTGAACTAGAACTGAAATAGAACTAAAATAGAACTGAACTAGAACTGAAATAGAACTGAACTAGAACGGAACTAGAACTGAAATAGAACTAAAATAGAACTGAACTACAACTCAACTAGAACTGAACTAGAACTGAAATAGAACTAAAATAGAACTGAACTAGAACTCAACTAGAACTGAACTAGAACTAGAACTAAATAGAACTGATTCAATTCCATTACTTTTCCTATAATGATTAAAGTAAAATATTAATTTTTATTATAATTTTTAGCTAAATTAAGTTGATTTTTGTTTACGTTTTTTGTTCCAACAAACCTCCTAATTTAACTCATTTTGTCTTTTCTGTTCAAATTGTTACGATGTGTCATGTAAAAATTATTTATTCTCATGTAAATATTATGTAAATCAACAAGAACAAGGTGTTTCCGTTTCTTGTCATTCAACTCAATTTACTAATTACAAAAAAAAAAAAAACATATATTTGCGATCAAAACTAAATATATAAACTCAGGTTTTGTTGATTGGGAATCATTTTGAGTGACCACAGCGCATTCCATGAAGGGAATAATAAATTCCATTCTTTTAACTTCAATTCTTAGAATTCTTAGTTAATTTTATATAAAATATTATTTCAATAAAATTAGTAAATTATCAATTATTCTTCATTTTAATTTAAATTAATTATTGAAGAGGTCAAGGTTGCAACTTCACCTCTTCAATATTTCAATGTTAATTAAAACTAAAAGATAAATCCGAAATAAATAACAAATTTTACAAAATCTAAAATTTCACACAAAAATGTATCTTATTAGTACAATAAATGAAGAAACCCCCCTTTCGTTTCAATCGTCTATGAAAATGTTCTTCCAATTATGCTCTTAATTCATGGTGCTGCTGCTGCTGACTCTAATGAGTACAAGTTTTTAGTTCCCTAAATACATTAAAAGCACTATTGATTACTAATGAAGCTGAAGTTCACAATGATGATGATGATGATGTTAATAATGATGATGATGGGGAATAAAGCCACAAGCAAATTTGTTGCAAGATATATAGACACGATTCTTAACTAAAATCGTATTAAAGAACTAAAATTTGCAAATGAGTGTAAAATACATATTTGCAACAGAATTTCTATCACACAAACACACACATACACACTTATGTTTTCACAAACAACTATAATGTAAAGACAAGTAAGAATGCTATATTCGGCTATGTCGAATCTTCAATACCCTACATCACAAATTGGTGTGAAGTTAATATGTTATATAACGTACATACACACTGACACACAGATTCAATATACAAAAGTTTTTTTAATTATAATACAGATACATTTAATGAATCATAAAATTGGTTTTATATATATTTTTTCTACGTAACCGATTTTGAACATTTTTGGAATGGTAATGAATGTTATGGCATAACTTGCCGATTTATAATTGACAATTTTACGAAAGTTATTCGCTTGAACTTAGAGGTTGTCTCAGATATCGGTCTATAATCTTTTACTGATCATAAAATTCCGAGGACTGTGATCAATATTAATGCCAAATTTCATTGAGTTCTGTAAATTATTATGAACGTGTCAACAACAGACAGACAAACATAGCTAAATCGACAGGACTATATATACATTATAGGATCTGAGATGATTCCTCCTTAACGTTACACACGGAATGACAGAATTAATACATCATCTTTATCACTTGTAGTGGTGCAGTGAATAATAATGAAAATTTACATTACACTTAATGTAAACATACATTTTGCATACATTAAGATTATGAAAAGATGATAGTAGAAGTAGGTAGGAGGGGGAGAGAAAGAGAGAGACAAAACGATGAAATATGGAATTTTCTGTTTATCTTTTGCAAAATATGTGGGAGTAATTATGCGAGAGCTTTTAAGCTTTACTTCTTCACACGTATATGAAAACTCATTCAGTCTAGCTTGAGCCTTCATTGAAAATGGTGGTTTTTGCCGTTTAATTTTTAAACTACACTGAAAGAAATGTTCAGATGTAATATTAATATTAATTTTATTTAAAGCAGGAATTAATGTTATTTTTTTGAAACAATGGATTATTCATTAATTAACTAATTAGTGCCAAATAGTATTTCTATGAACGTTAAGAGGAAATTAATATCGCATGAACAAGCACATAATGTGGAAACTACTCTTTCCTCTTGCTTTTGGGGAAAAAATTTATTTAACAACACATTTCAGTTTAAAAACAAAATTTTAGTTTATGAGTCATAATTTTCCAACTTTTATTTTAATGTCACAATTACCTGCTTTTAAACCACCTGCATAGTAGTGAGCTTTAAAAGCTTTTAGGTGAAAATGTATTCATTTACTCTCTTGAGTTTAGAAAATTAATTTTAATTTATGAATAACTTTAGCTTTATAGACGAAACAAGCTTTTGGATTAGCGCTTAATTTTTTTTTTTTTTTATTTTGATAAAAAGTTTATTATATTTTTGTAGAACGAGTAAATGCTTTTGAATAACAAACAGCTTTTAAGAGTTTAATTTTTAAATAACTTTTGAAATCAAGTGTAGTTAAATTGAATTTTTGAAATACTTTGAGCTTTGAAGTGAAAATTTAATTAATTAAGCTTTGACAAGTAAGAACATGAGAAAAACTTTGCGATTATGGAAAGCTTTTTAAAATTTAACAAAAAAAGGAAGTTAATGGGAATATTTTGTTAGAATATTCAAATTTTAAAGAAGTTTCGTCAAAGTGCTTATAATTACTATAAAGCTTTTAAACAAAAAATCAATCGAAAAAATTTAGTTTAGATGAGATTTAGAATAAGAGAAAATCTTAACATAATAAAGTATTATGTAAATATTTTATATTGGTAAAGCTCGAAAAAGCTTAAGGATTATTAAGTAAATTTATTTTTTAGTATTATTTAAATTAAGCTTTGAAAAAAAGATTACGGAAAAACTAAAAAACTCTGTAACTAAGAAAGTTTTGTGCCAAGAGCTTTTCCCTTAAACTAGAAAAATATTGAGTAAATTAATTAAATTTTTATAATTTAGGAGAAAAGACCCCAATATTTTGGGAAGTTTGTTGAAAATGTTGTTAATAAAAATCGTTCACTTGGTCCTTTTCAATCCAATGAATTGTATCAGAGAATATATAACTCGGATGTTATCATGGATATGAAGTAGTGGATGAAAGTCCTGAAAGGTTGTTATCTCTTTTAGAGAATTCTTAGTGGAAAACTTCAAAAGACCTTATTGTTCAGATTGTATTTAATTTCAGTTTAAAAATAGTTCTCCTTCTGAGTTTTGGGTCTTCTCTTCTTTCAGAATTTAAATAGCGAAAAGTGAAAGGGAAATTATGTTGTAAAATAAATTTTTTTAAGATTCTTATGAATTTGATAATCTTTCCTCATTTCCACCCCTCTTCCCACGTTTTATACATTTTTTTATTTATAAACACTTTTTTAATTTCTTCCTTTTGTATTTTTATAAATAAATTTATTAAAGAAAAAAAGGGAAAAAAAACACCAACTTACCGCATCCTCATTTTCCTCCAATTTACTATAACTGGCACAATCTTCACACACCCTTTGTTGGCATTCAAAACACGTCTTATGGAAATCATCTGGTTTAAATGATTTCAAACACACCCGACAAGCTCCTGCTCGACGTCCTGGTTCAGTATTTTGTTTACTAGAATTTGAGGTGCTACCAGTACCGCTGCCTGCCCCAACACTACCACCACCACTACCTGTTGTATGTGTATGTATTGTTGATGTTGTATTATTGTTATTGTTGTTATTTTGATTTGCCGCTGTTGCATCCTGTTGCTGTTGATAGTTGCCATAAGTTGCATCCGTATCTGTAGGTATTAACGATGGACGTGGTGACATTTTATTCACTACAATGAACACAAAAGATAAAAATCAGTTAAAGTGAGTTAAAATTGTTGGATACAAATGCAGGAATATAAATATAAATAAAACTAAATAAAAAACGGAGGAAACTGTTTAAAAATAACACAGCGAATAATGTAAATAAAATTAAATTAAATCAATTTATTTAGTCGCTGCAATAACTGCTATTTTAAGCCTTATTTACATTTATAGAATACAAAAACAAGAGTCTTCTTTTCTTTTTTAGCCTTTGGCCCACAAATGATTTAACTATAAATATTTTTTATAAAAAATAGAATCAAATAAATAATATTATTGTTGCAATTTATATGCAAAATAAAGTTAAAAAAGGAGACCACAATATCTTCCTCTTGATCAAAATAAATTAAATTTTACCAGAGTTAAGTAAATTACAATGAACTGAGTTTAAAGAATTTTTATTAATGAAAGAAATTCAAAGAAATAGTTATGCAGAATATTAAATTGTTTGCAAGAGTGAGAGGATTAAGAAAGGAAAATGCTATAAAAGGAATAACTGAGAGTAATTTATTTAAGGGTCGTTTTATTGGTAGCAGTAGTTTTAGACGGAATTAGAACTACTGAACTAAAACTGAACTTTAGCTGAACTAGAACTGAATTAGAACTGAATAAGAACTGAATTAGAACTGAATTAAAACTGTTCAGTTCTACTGAACTAGAACTGAACTAAACTGAAACTGAACTAAACTGAACTTTAACTGAACTAGAACTAGAACTGAACTAGAATTGAACTTGAACTAAACTAGAACTGAATTAGAACTGTTCAGTTCTACTGAACTAGAAGTGAACTAAAACTGAACTGGAACTAAACTAGAACTGAACTATAAATGAAGTAGAACTGAACTAGAACTGAACTATAACTGAACTAGAACTGAATTAGAACTGAACTTAAACTGAATTAGAACAGAACTAGAATTGAACAAGAACTGAACTCAAACTGAACTAGAATCTGAGCTAGAAACCGAACTAGAACTTAACTAGAACTGAACTAGAATCTGAGCTAGAAACCGAATTAGAACTTAACTAGAACTGAACTAGATTCTGAGCTAGAAAACGAACTAGAACTTAACTAGAACTGAAGTAGAACTGAACTAAAACTGAACTAAAACTGAACTAAAACTGAATTAGAACTGTTCAGTTCTACTGAACTAGAGCTGAACTAAAACTGAATTAAAACTGAACTAATAACTTGTCTAGAATGAACTAAAACGTAAATTTGTGGCTGAGCTGAAATCTGAGTTCACTCTGAAGAATAATTCTGTTCTAAAATCTAAATTATAATCAAAATTAAAATGTGAACTACGATTTGAACTAGA
The DNA here is from genome assembly GCA_004302925.2 of Cochliomyia hominivorax. Classification (NCBI taxonomy): domain Eukaryota; kingdom Metazoa; phylum Arthropoda; class Insecta; order Diptera; family Calliphoridae; genus Cochliomyia; species Cochliomyia hominivorax. The sequence continues at coordinate 20,411,975 of PYHX02000413.1, read as the reverse complement.
ATATCAACAAGAATCTGAGAAACAATTTAACTAGAAACTGAACTAGAACTTGATTTTTAATTTGAACTATAATCTGAACCGGAATCTGAACTAAAATCTGAATTGGCACTGAACTTAATATGTACCAGTATCTGATCTGGATTTATAACCAGATCTTGGACTTGGAAATTGACCAGAATCTGATCTAGAATGTCAAGAAACTGAGATGGATCTGAAAATTTAATTAGAATTTAATTACAACCTGAACTAGAATTCGCGCTGGAAACTTAACTAGAATCTGAACAGGAATCTGAACGGGAAGCTGAACTTTACATTAAACTAGAGATAAAATCTGGATTAATCTTTGTTCTAGATTATAATCTGAAATATTTGATTAAATAAGAATTTGTCTAAAAACAATCTGAATTAGACTCTGGAGTCGAAGATAAAATCTGAACTAGAATGTAGACTAAAAACTGTACTTGAATATTTATAAGAATTTGTATTAGAATCTGAACTAGAGCCCAATGATCTTATAAAAATATTTCGGAAAATAAATTTTCTTTAAAAAACTCTACTTTAAAAAAACTCTACATGAAATTCTCGTTTAGATAAAAGAAAATACTGTCAAACATTTAAATAGTTTTCACACAAACTCACTTGCCATATCAGATGTGAGTCATTTAGACACCTGTATCACTCATTAGACAATTTAATGCATGAATGAATGAATCAAAACTTTTAACAAAAAAAAATATATTAATTTTGTTTCTTATGAAGAGTCCATTTTCTTGATTCGATTTGATTTGATTTCTTTTCTCTACTTTTTTTCTTAATTTTTTTTCTATTTTTTTCAGTTAAAATTGATTTTTTTGCTTTTTCTGTGAACAAAATAAATTGTGTCACTGTAACGTGAAGTTTTGTAATAAAAACTCTTTTATATTTTTTGATTTACGATAAAACTTGAATGAAATATAATGACAACTTGAAACGGAAATTGAGGAAACAAAATTTTTTTTTAATTTATTTTGGACTGAAAGAAAGAGGTTTTTTAAGGAGAAACGTAAAAAATAGTTTTGTGCAAATTTTGATGAAATTTTCACAGAACGAACCGAAAGTAAAAATTCCAATAGAGAATCAAAGTGAATACTGATTATTAAATATCTAAAAAACTGTAACAGAGAGTCTTCTCATATTTGTTACCAACTACTTTCTCAAGGAACTGTTTCACTGAAAAAAATATAAAATGGATAGGAGCAGAGGGACCGGTACCCCTCATACAAAGCAGATTTAAATTTCTAATAATCTATTTAAATCGTATAATATGAGAGCCACGCCCTAAAAATGTTTTTGGAAAAAGGAAGTTTGCCAGGTCTGCTAGTTTGTATTTTAATAAAAAAAGAATATTTTAAATTTAGATACTAAAACACCAAACTAAACTAAAATTATTCCTCTTAGATTCTTAAATAAATTCTACAATTTATTTTACAATTACGTGGTTGAATTCTTGTTTCTTTTAAAACCCACACGACGACTGAAACAGCAGAATCTTATCTGGAGTTTTATGTCCTTTTTTATTTATTTTATTTTGCCTCCAATGAAGCAGGCAAAAGCTATTCCAACCATAATATTTTTCCCTTTTTACTTAACACAAGAGTTTGGGTAACAGTAGGGAGGTACTTGGAAATTAAAATAATCTTTTTGCTTAAAAATGCCTTCAAATATATAAAATTAAATTTAAAACCAAAGAAGAATTGCTAATTTGTGTTTTATATTTTTTAATAAAATTTTCTTAAAAATGCAACACCCCTAATGATAGCATTTTATGCAATTGTCTTGGCTCTTATGTAGTACGTGCTTAAGTGTATATATTTTATATATTTCATGATATATGGTGGTACTTGTATGTATGAGTATGTGGTCGTAAATATAAATGCATTCTGTTGATGCGTCAGGTGCATAACGCCAGTAAAGTGCATAAAACATGTAGATGCTCTTCACCACAATTCAATGCTTCTTTTTTTTTGAAAAAAGGTGGGTCAATTTAAAATTATGAATCTGAATTGGAATCAAGACTTGGATCTGATATAAAATTTGAATTAAAATCTGAACTGGAATCCAAACTGGAATCTTATTTGAAATCTGAACTTGAATTTCGACTGGAATTTAAACCAAATTTAGAATCTACGCAGAAATTAGAATTACTGCTTAGAATTCTAAGCATTCTGAAATGAAGTCTGGATTAGAATCTTAATTAGATTTATAATAAGAATATGAACTAAAGCCTGATGTGGAATCTAAACCAGAATCTGCACAAAAGTTTGAATTAAAATCCGAATTAGACTCTGAACTGGAATTTGAACTAGAATCTGAACTAAGATTTGAGGAATCTATACTAGAATATGAAGTGGAATCTGAACTCTATTATGAACAGAATGTGAACCAGATTCTGCACTAAAATCTGGACTGGAATCCCAACAATAAGTTGAACTTGATTTAGTTAAAGAAAATGAACCAGATTGTAAAGTGACATTTAAACTAGAATCAGAAGCGCAATCTGGTCTAGATTTTGAACTTAAAACTGAATTAGATTCTAAAGTGAAAACTGAACTAAATTGTAGACCGGTATCTGAAATTTAATCTAGAGTAGAATATAAACTAGAAACAAGAGTAGAATCGGAATTGGAATCTGAGGGGGTCTGAATTTGATATAAAATCTTTATTAAAATCTGAACTAGACTCTGAAGTAGAATTTGAACTGAAGACTGATTATAGTAATCTGAAGTGGAATGTAAACAAGAATCTAAAACAGAGTCTGAACTATAAACTGAATCAGAATGTGGACTGAATCTGAATTATAAACTGAACTAAAATCCTAACTAGAACATGAAGAGGAATCCGAACTGTAATTTGAAAAAGAGCATGAATTTGTATCTAAACTAGAATAAAATGTGGAATCTGCAAAAAAAATCGGAACTGGAATTTGAACAAGAAACTGTACGAGAATCACAAATGGATTCTTATGTGAAATCTGTATCGCTTTACTGAACGATGAAGGACATTTAGGTCTTGGGAAATGACAAATCCCTTATACATGTTGCTATTTTCTAAACACTTTTCAATTGTGCTACTTTTTCAATGTTTCTAATTCACTGCAACATTTTTACACTCAGGTTCTTCAAGAAATTATTTTCTTTTTGAAAAACACATTCCCTGGTCCTTTTTTTGCTTTGTTCCTTTCTAAAGCCTGATGAATATAAGTAGTGAAAATGTAAATATGTATGTGCTTACAAATATTTTGTTGGTGTTAGTGTTAGTGTAAAGTTTTATTTTCTTATTTGTGAGCTGAATTTGTAGGACACAAAAGTTTGTCATTGTAATACTTTCAAACTGCGTTAGAAAACTTTTGTTACATCAAAAACTCTTACAATAAAGAAGAAAAAGAAAAATATTGAGTTAGAATTCTTTGATTGGCGGTAACGAATTTTCAATGCCCTAAATGGATGTAAAAATATTAGAAATATATGCATTTTTTCCATATAATGAAGTCTTACATGATTCCCTGTTACTGTTACTTTACATGAATGACCACTTCTAATGGTGTAGGGTATAAAATGTAAAGTATATGTTTATAAGGAACAAAAGTAGAAAAAATGCCAACATTTTTCTTTCCAACTTTTCTATTTTTAGTTGTCACATATAATAACAATTTTTAATCATTAAAACTAAGACAAAAATAAGGGAAAATAAAGTAAAAATGAAGGAAAAATGCAAGAAAATGTTTCCTCTTTTCGATTTATGAAAATCTAAAGTAATTTTCTCTGTTACTTTATGAAGGACTTAAATGTGTGATTGTTTATTTGTTGGTGCGGTTTTGCGTAAAGAAAACTTCAATTTCATAAAATGTCATTTATTTGACAGTTGTTATTTTTCATAGTTTTTTTCTCATACCTTTATCTTTGAGACTTGATAAGTCCATTAAAAACCCTTAGCGTTGTCCTGAAACTCACAATCACTTAATTGAGTCCTTTTTAGTTTATGTTTTCGTTTTTTAAGAAAATTAAACATGTGAAAAATATTAGTTTTCCTTTCCAAAAAAAATTGAAAACTAATTACAGTGGTGGCAGAAAATATGAGACAATATCATAAATTATAGTAATTGAGTTGAAAAGAAAAATTTTATAGATTTATTTTGCGTTTTTACACACAAAAAATGTAATTTAATATTTGATTTTTATCTTTATTTTGTTTACTGTTTTTTCAGGTAATAAATTGTTATTGTTTTCCTGGTTAAATAGAAATAAACATGAATATTTTCAAGGGTACGTATGAGTAATATTTAATAAAAATATCAAGTATACGCAATCAGGTTTCAATAAACTGTCATTTCATATTGATTGTTTTTGGAAATAATTCTATAATTTTAGAACCGTTAGAGTTATCTCAATAAAAATGTAATGTGATAATATCTGTGATCTTTTTGGGTTCATTTTAGCAGGAGTGGAATCCACCAGCTTGTTACAATATTAGTAGGGGGTTTTGTAAATTTGAATGTGGAAAATATTTTCGGTTCTCTTTATATGAAAATTCGTTGAGATTCCATTTATTTTATCAGGAGCAATAAAGTTTGTTTATAGAAAGTCCCTACAAATATCTTCCAAAATTTGATACTATAAATAGATTACCTTTTATAGTTTAAAAGATATTAGAGTCCAAATAACTTTAAACCCAATATAAGTTTCTTCCACAGTTTTTTTAAATAAGTGAGTTTAGTAGACTTCTAAAATTGTTTGTTTGGTTTTGTAAATGTGAATGTGGCAAATATTTTCGGTTCTCTTTTTTGAAAATTCGTTGAGATTCCATTTATTTTATCAGGAGCAATAAAGTTTGTTTATAGAAAGTCCCTACAAATATCTTCCAAAATTTGATACTATAACTAGATTATCTTTTATAGTTTAAAAGATATTAGAGCCCAAATAACTTTAAACCCAATATAAGTTTCTTCCACAGTTTTTTTTAAATTAGTGAGTTTAGTAGACTTCTAAAATCGTTTGTTTGGAAATAAATCTGTAACTTTTGATTAACTGTACAAAATATAACAAAATATAACAAATATTTTGTTGAAACTCAATTTTTTTATTTCTAAAAACAATTTTAAATATTTTTGTTTCAAATAAAGTTTGTTCCAATATAGTCCATCCTTCCAAAGTTATAAAGATATACTTCTCTACTTATCTTAAATTTCATTCTAGACCGTCCAGTTAATCAAAAGTTACAGTTAAAGTCAAGTTTCTAAAAATTGGGATCTTGAAATTAATAAATTGGAAAAAAAATTTGGTTTGCTAAAATAATTTTATTATTTTCTCAAAAATGTGAAAAATGTTCTTAAATTTGGGATTTTTTTGGATTTTGGCCTGTAGAGTCCACATTTATTGGAGATCTGAATAGTAACATTATCACGCGATTTAGCACAAAGGTTTTCAAGACTCCAATTAGTTTTAAGATTTTTTGTATTAAAAAAAATTATTGCTTAAAAACAAGTTTTGGACAAAAAAGCCCAGTTTGAGGGGATCTGCACTTAGCCCTATAGAGTTTATGGATATAAAATTCATATAAGAATTTTTTTGAAGCGTAAACTTTCAGAAAAATAAATATTTTATATAAAATTTTCAGAAAAATCTAAATTTGTGGAGAACATGAAAGTAAATACTTAATTAATATTAAAACACTCGAATTCCTAATTCTTAATTTCCACATTAGGAAGAGATATCGACTTATCGACTTTTTTTTAATTTTATAAAAATTTAGAACAAGATCTTAGTATTCCTTTAACTACACATTAAAAAATATTGACATAAGATCTTCCAAAATTTTAAAGATCCAAAATTGTAATGCAATAACTCTGTTTTTGAACTAGATAAATTATTCGATTTATTGACTTAATTGAAAATTTGAAAAAAAAAATCTTTGCAATATTTTTGATTTATATTAAAAAATCAGACCCAAGATCTTGCCAAAATTTAAAGTATGAAACTTCCAAAGGTTAATAACTCGAAAACTATAAGAGATTTATAACAAATGCAAATATGTGTTATAAAGGTCTCCATAAAGACTATAAGATGGTAATATTTTTGAAACTGAATGAGAAACAAAAATTTGCACACGGTATAAAATTGAAATCTCCAAGTTTTCCGCTTTGCGTCCCTACAGCTTTTATTATAGAGCTCTTGTGGGCGCCTAATCTCTAAAGTTATGTTAATATATCCAGTCAATCTAAGGTCACATTTATTTTCAACACACATTTATTTCTGGATTCTAAAGAAATAAATATTTTATTAGTTTGTCAAGTAAACGTTTTGGAATCACTGCATTAAACCATTATATCTCATATTAACACCATTTACTTCTCAATTCGATTAATATTTATTTTCACAAAATTTCAATTATCTCTTAACATTAAAATTCATTTAAATATTTCTGTTACTTTTTCCTTTCAATTATTTTTCATTATTTTTTCATAATTAATTGATGTTTTCGTATTAAGAAATAATTTTTATTTCAAAATATTTAATACAAATATCTCATTTAGATAATTGATTTTTTACAAGATTATTCCATTAGTAGTTTATGTCCTAAACACATAAACTAACATGCACACACACAAGTGTGTCTCTCAGTCACAAAGTTTAAAATGTAGAATAAAAGATACGAAACATAATTAGAAACACATACACACATATACACACACAAGAAGTAAAAGTCAATTGTTAATTAATAAAATTCTAACAATTGTAGAAATAATTGTATTTCGAAGTTTAGACTTTAATTAAAATTTGTTATTCTGATTTCTGCAGAAAAATATTCTCATTAATTGAGTGTTAAATAAAATCATTGCACAATGGGACTTAAACATCTGTAAAATAATAAGATGTGTAACATAAAGAAATAGCACAGTATTGTTGCATTATAAATTTAAAAGTTCGGACTCCATAGGAGTTATATAGACAGCGTTATGAGGGTGCAATGTGTAGTCAAGCTTTTGTTTCCGATTCAAAACAAAAATGTTGCCCAGATAGTTAAAACACCCGGTTGGAAAAACAAGTTATTGCAATTCAATTAACAATTTTAGAAATGTTGCCATCCGTTAAGTAATTTTCCCGGATCTTTTAATAAAAAAACTTTCTTTGGAACTGCAAAAAATTTCGATTTATTTTTGTCTGAAAAAGTTTCTGCAGTAATTTTTATCTAAAATAAAATTTTCTTTGAGATAATTTATATTTTCTGAAAGGTTTCTTTACATAAAAAGCTCTGATTTAATTTTGTATTCAATAACTCTATAGGGCAAAGTACAGGTCTTCGCAAATTTGACCCTTTCTTATTAAGATTTCAATTTTTAAGCAATAAGTCCTAAAGTTCCCAAACATTAATGTTAAAATTAAATTCAGTTTCGAAAACCGATCTGTATTAAATTAAGAACTAAACTTTAGAATTTCTTCATTACAAATTTAGAAACATATAAAGGGCGCACCATGCATAAAGTGAAATCCATAGAAAATGTGTAAAAATTTATTTTTCCTTTTAAATGATAACTCTGTCCTTATAAGGCCCATTTGTATTTATATGTTTCAGTTTATTTAATAATTTTTGCATTTTTAATTCAAGTAGATGATTGACCCACTGTACACTGAACCAAATGTTGTAAGTAATATGAACGGAAAAATTTTTGTAGAACTTTAACGTAAAAAAATAAACAGATTTTTATTCTAATTAACAGAATTTTCCTTCAAACTGAAGAATTTTAAAATTTTTTTTCAAAAAATTAATCAAAAAATTTTTTAGTAAAAGATGTTAATTAAATAAAATTTCGTTAAAAGAATAGAAATGTGTTATAACAATAGATAATTTAGAAAAAACGGCAGTAACGCATCGTATGTAATATTACACATAAATTTATTCAGTTCTACATACTAAAATGAAGTTAATTTGAATAAAATTTTTGTTAATTTAACAATTTTTTGCGTCAAATAGTTTTGTATATTTTCTTTGTCACATTAAAAAAATATGACAAAGAAAATGTAAACTGAATAGAGATGTAAATACAGGTGGAAAATATTTTATAAAACTTCTAATTAAAGGAATATTTTGCATAAATTAAAAATGGAAGATCAGCTGATCAACAAACATGTAAGAAAATTAGAAATAGAAGCCGATCAGCTCCCCATCATCCTATTGGCATTGCACTATTTTTAGTTGTCCATTTCGTTTTTTACACTGTTACTTCCTAATTTAATGAGGAAGTCCTTTGAAAATTTTCGCTGTTACATTTCTTCAAATATTCTTTGATCAATATTTGCTCTGTATTGAGAGTATTTTTCCTTTGGTCCTTAATATTTAATGAATTCAACTAAAATTTCGTAAATTTAACTTAAATATGGTATTAAAATTTATTGATATTCATCAATATAAAGATTTTTTGTATTATTCAATTGAATAATATTTAGTCAAATTAGCCGCTTTTTTATTAACGAATTCAAATAGTCATATTGACAATTTTTCGTCAATTTGAAGAAATTGCGATAAATTAACGAAAATTTTCATTATGATGAATAAAGGTTTCGTTGGCCGATATTCAACCTAATTTTCAGCAATTCTACACATTTCGTGCGAATGTGAAATTATTTTAATAATGTTTTAGGCGTTTTGAGGATTTTTCCATCGAAAAGTGTAAAATTTTTAATTTTTCTACTTTTTTTTTTTTTTTTGGTCTCTTACTTTTTTAGTACAAAAAAAACTTACCTCGATCTTGGGCCGTTAATAAAGATGATGACAAAGTCTGTTTCAGTTTTCCAAATGTACCACCAGTATCGGTGGTATTTTGTGTGGAAGCATTTTCGTCGGTGGCCACCATCTGAAAAGAAAATTTGAAATTTTATAATTTTTACTAAAAATTTAAGATTTCGGAAAATTTATTTGTAATTTCTAACATTAATATCATTATAATTATTTCCTATTTTCCCTTAAACAACCTTGCAAATAGTACCTTTTTTTAATTTCATTTCATAAATTTAATGACACCTCCGTTTTGTTGTGAATACGAGCTTGTTTATGTAACAAAATCACTGTCATTATTTTATTAAGTGGAAATTTCCTTGTTAGTTTTTTTCACACAAAAACATACAACAGGATGAAACAAACATATAAACACACACACAAACAAACAAAGAGAAAACATTTTATTTATACCTCAGAGTATACAAAGAATCCATACAACTACAAAAACAGATATTTGATAAAGAGTCTAAAGCGGGGAAAAATATGAAGAGCCACAAGTCAAGATGAAAAGTGAGAAACTAAATTAAGTTTTAACTATTTTCTTCACCTCCTACACCCTACTCCTCCTCTCTCTCCCTCTCTCACTCTCTAAGTTTTATAATTTTAAATAAAAAATTATACACACAAAAGCAAGTTAAAAGGAAAAGAAGGAGGGAAAGTGTGCGGCAAAAAATATAGAATAGACGTGTGTATACTTTTATTGTTGCATACCCTAAGGCATTGTATTATTTACATTTTATATAGCATACTTTGTGGAGCATTTACAAAAGAACTGGCAAACTCATAAAGTTAAATGTTACAAAAGTGAAAATATTAAATGTTTTTTTCTTTTCTACATTCTTCTTCCACGTTGAAATGAAATAAATAGTGATGTTTTTACGTTGTTTTACGTCGTTCAAAGAAAATATATCGTTTTTATGCCCTCCACCACCTCAAGTAGTGAAGAGAGTATATTAACTTTGTCACTCCACGAGTAATACAAAGAAGAAATCATCTAAACCCCATAATGTATATAATTTCTAGCATTAAATCAAAATCTAACCAGAGTTAGCCATGCCCATCTGCCTGCATGTTTTTGCCACGCTTACATCCACATTCAATGACAGAGTTCAATGAAATTAGGCCTGAATTTTTGTTATAGTCCTGACAAGTTTTCTATTTTAAGCCAGCAAAATCGGTTCAGTATATTAAGCGATATAGACCGATATATTAGGCAACATCTAAATTCAATTTGAAAAATTAGAATAAAATTTTGCCACAATATTAACTTGATCAAAACGATTAAAATCGGTTCAGTAGAAAAAAGCTTTTTACCAAAAAATAACTTATTTTATGACTCATTAAGTGTTTCTTGTTATTATTTTAGAAAAAAACGTTAATGTATTGTATAAGTTGAGTATATGTGTGCGTGTGTCTGTACGAACATAACGTATTTACATTACATGCATTTGTGGTGAAGGGTACTAAAGATTCGGCATAGTTCTAACTTGTTTTTCTTCTATTTGCTATCAGTTCAGTTATGATTTAAAATATATTAAAAAGTTCTTTTTTCTCTTTTATTTGTTTAGATATTTGTTCATCTGAGGCATAATAGCAAAAAATATATGTGAAGAGAATAAACTACATTTGTTGTATTCAAGTACATATTACACAATTTTGTCTTTTTTTTTTCTTATTTTTACTTTAATTTTTGTCACATAAAAGAATTTTCAATAACCGACAAAAAACAATAACCACAATTCTTGCCAACATTTTTTGGGATCTTTATTTCGTTATAAATTCTACGATTCAAATTCAAATGTAAATGAAGTGAAAATGTTAACAAATATTTCTTGTATCAAAATCAAATAGAAATGAAGGGAAAAGGATGGAAATAGTACATAAATTGGGAAAATAGTATTTCTTTCTACCAGATGATACCAAGTTTAATATAAACTTAAAGGTTAAATGTCATAAAAGGAATTTTTATCCTTAAAGACAAAAATAAGACAATATTGCGAAATGACACTTATTTATGATATTGTAAAATAGTCTTGGGTATTATTTTGAAAAATTAACTTTAAACCTTTAATTGAAATTTTGTAACAATATTTTGATTTTTTACATCAAAAATTTTCTGTGAATAATAAAATGCATCTTGATTTAGCGTATATTATCTCCATAAACACTTTCTTTACTTTAAGATTAAAAGAAAATTTTTTTTTATCAAAAAATGATGAAATTTTACTAATAAATCAAAAGTCAAAATATCGATTTTGATTTGTAAAATTCTACCAAAACGATTTTCAAAAAGAAATAAAAATTAAGCAAAATTTTAACCTCTAAAGCAATTTTTTTATAAGATGCCAAAGTGATCATTAATTAACTGAATCTTCCTACCCTGCAACGCACTTTTTATAATTTGACGAAAACTAGAGGTTATCTAGATATCAGTCTACTATCTTTAATATACTGAACCAATTTTATAAGGCGAATATTATCGAGCTCTGTTAATTATTGTGGATGTGAACACATCAGACGGACAGACGATGGACATAGCTTAAATAATACGATATACAAAATGAGTTCTGAGATAATTTTCTTCGTAGCGTTAAACTCAAAATGACAACGTTAATATTCCCTCCAACACATTGTGGAGGTGGAGGATATAAAAATCATTTATATAATACGAAAGTTGACCAAACATTCAAAGGTTGCTTTTAAACTTGGTCCAATGTTATTAAACAATACCGAGGAAATTGTCCGCGTTGATGATTCTTGTTAAGTAGAAAGAATGATCCTCATAATGTTTCATATAGGCCCAAAAAGTAAAAATGCAATATTATGCTTTTTAGCTATAACTTTTTTTGTACTGAACCGATTTTGATCATTAATCATCAATAATGATGAAGACATATAGTTTTAATCTTACGTCAGAATTGTATTCTTATTTGTCAATTTGTAAATGAAAATTTTACAGATGATCTTTTCTTGTATTTAAAGGCTTTTTCAGATGCACTTCGCACAAAATAAGCCTTCTTTTGAGAATTTGACAAAAAAATACAGGGGTTTTGGCCAAAATAATATTTTGTTGAAAAATTTTTAAAAATCAGTTTTTTAATTATAATAGTGTATAAATTATAAAATACTGGATTTTCTGTCAGAGGAGCTAAATTTGTGATCACTTTTAAAAAGTTAAACAACAACACTTTAAGTTTAGAATGATTTCTGCCCAACTAAGGCAAATTTGTGATCACATTTTTGAAAATAAAAAAAAAATAACAATATTTTGCTCTTTCAGCTAAAATAAGTTTAATTTGTGCTCACTTTGTTTGAATTTGAATTTTAAAGCAAAGAAATTACTATAATTCAATACGCACTGAGACTTTATTTAAAAACAATATAATTTGTGATCACTTGGATAAAATTTAAAAAATCAATATTTGAAGTTAAAAAAGTTCTTCATTTCAACTAATACTGAGATTTTATTTAAAATAAGCCTAATTAGTGATTAATTTTACAAGAATTTTTAGTTAAAACGCCTATATTGCGGTTAAATGCATTTGGGACTTAATTTCAGATCAAAATAACATTCAGATGCTCTTGATTTTTACTCACAAACAGTGATTAACAACAGACAAACAATGTTGTTGTTATTGTTTAACAAGTAAAAAGAAGAAAAATAAAATGTTGTTGTTTTTCTTTCTTATTTCGTTATTATGAATATAGAAGTGGAGGAAGAAAAAGAATAGAAGAAAAATAATGTGTAAAGTAAAATAAACGAGCAGGTGAAAAATATTTTGTTACTGTTATGATGTCTTTATTCACTTTTCCACTCAAATACACTGAAAATCACCGAATACACTCATATACTCATTTATACACCCACTTTAACAATTATAAACATAAGCAAATAAACTCAGACACACGCACACATACATGTACATACACCTCATATCATTTTATGATTGTAAAGTGTCATAAAATTTAAGTGACTTTAAAAAAAAAAACAACAGCAACAATGACAATGAAGTAAAACAAAGTAGAAATTAAAAAAACAAGAAAGAATGTTATATTCGGCTATGCCGAATCTTCAATACCCTCCACCACAAGTGTGTGAGAAATAAATGCATTACGGTTCGTACATACAAGCTCACATATACACTCACAAACTCCTACAATAAACGAAAGTTTTTCTTGTATTTAATAAAGAAACCTAAATGAGTTACAAAATTAGTTACATTTTTGGCTATAACATTTTTACTTACTGAACCGATATGTAATATGTTTTATTGAAAATTTTTATTCTAATCTATCGACAATGACAAATACTCAGGCCAAATTTCAGTGTCAATTATTGCGAATGTGAGCGTGCCTGCAACAGACAGGCGGTCAAACAGAAAGACTGGCGGGCATAGCTAAATTCAGATTTATATTTGATGCAAGAATTCATTTAAATTATGTGATCTTAGATGATTCTTTTTTAAGCGTTACATACGGAATGGTAAAGTTAATATACCCTCTTCGTCACTTTTGGTGGTGGAGGGAATAAAAATTTATATGAGACTGAAATAAGAGAAAATAAGCATAAAATAGGCTCATAAAAATCTACCAGCAACAAGATGCAAAATATTATATACTCCTACACATAAGCACACATACTGACACACGCACACATACACACACTCACTCACTCACTTATACGAATGAATCCTTAAGCAAAAAAATTAAAAGACATAAACTGAACAGAACAGAACAGAACAGAACAGAACAGAACATCAGACACTGAAAAACTGAAAATATAAACGAACAAAAATGACAACATTTCATAGAGTCTTGTATAATAAAATATCCTTCTTTTCTTATTGCCTTTAGTGACACACATACACACACTCATACACACACATACATATATTACCAGCATTATGAGTATCATCATCATCATCATTTCATTTCATGACTGGTTGTTGATTCTTAAGTCATGACAACCCAACAACAATAACAACAACAATAACGAAAAAAGAGGAAAATTGCTCATCTGCTTTTTGATGTTTTTTGTTTTTTTCTCTCTCTCTCTCTACTTTTCGTTTTCTCGAAATATTGTGCAACGAAGCATTCGTATTTCTTAATTAAAGGATTGTTGTTATAGCTGTTTTCTCTTTAACGACCAAATCGGAGATGGAGATAAAAAAATGTAGGTAAAATGTAAGTAAAAATGGACATTGTCAGGTTTTAAATTGAATTGAAGATTTTGGTGATAAAAAGATACGAACTTTTGCGTTCTATTTAACAAAATAATAAATAAAATAGAAACGACTTTAGTTCAGCAAATACTAAGTTTTTGTACGAAATGACTTTAATTTGATAACTTCTAACAATAGAAGAAAAATCGATCTTCCCAGAAACCTTTAAAAATCGTTTATTATAGTTATTTTATTTGTGATCCATTTTAAAAAGAAGGAAAACTCAAGTAGAAAAGTCCTTTACTCATAAATGTTGTGTTTTTGATTAAAATAATATTAATTTTCGATCACTTTAAAAAAATGAAAACAACTCTTTTTTAGGTTATAAATCTCTATAACTTAGTAAACAGCTTTTTTTAAACAGAATTGGTTAACTTTGTGTTCACTTTAAACGTTCAAATCCCTAAAAAAGTGGTTTTGATTAAATCTACCTTAATTTATCATCACTTTCACAAAAATTAAAACAAAAACATATTTTCCACAATTAATGCTTAAAAGTCTGTAAATATTGCATTTTTCGCCAATTTTGTTTTGACGATTTTTTTACAAAATTTAAAAACGAATTTAATTCGAGATTTAAATACTGTGATTTTCATTGAAATAACTTTAATTTGTTATCACTTTTACAAAAAAGTTTAAGAGAACATATTTTTAACTATAAACGTCTAAATGATTCTCTGTTTAAATATTTGGTCAAATTTTTGTTTGTTACAGAAGTGAAGTGAAAAAACAAATTTAATTCGTGATCACTTTACAGATTTTCTTCTCACAATTTATATTGGAGCAGTGTAATATGTGTCACTTTTCCAAGAAAATCAAAAAACATTTTAAGCAAAAACATTTATTACAATGTAAATACTTGTAAAAAATGTTAATTTGTGACCATTAAAAATTAGACAAAATTACTTTAATTTGTGAAAACTTTTAAACAATTTTAAAAGCCGATATTAAAATAAATGTTGGAGCTAAAAATTTCTTTAATCTATAAATACTGTGAATTTGACAAATTTAACTTTAATTTGTGTTTTCTTTTGAAAAAAAAATCAAAAACTTAATTAAATGAAAAATACTGCAGTTTTATCAAAAATAATTGTAATTTTTGATCACTTTTAACCAAATTAGAAAAGACTTTGTTTTAGAAGAAATTTTCAGAAATCTGTAATTACTGCGTTTTTTTAATGGGTTTATTTTTGATGACTCTTTTAAAAGTTTAAAAATTTATATAAAAATTAAGTTCAAATATCTTAAAGTTTATATTTTATTAATTGATGGAATTTAAAAAAGGAACTTAATATGTGATCATGAATATTAAGTGAATGAATGAAATATTAAGGTAAAATATTTATAACAAATTCAGTGAAAATAAGCATAACTTGAGATCATTTTGTAAAAATTGCTGTATAAAAAATTTTCTAAAATAAATACTGCTTTATTGTCTAAATAACACTTAAATTTGGATCACTTTGATAAAAACATAACATCGCACATTTTATGCTCAATATTGTGTTTTTCGCTGTAATTTAAAAATTCATTATTTTATGTCAGCCACTTTTTAAAAATGAAATTCACTTATTAAACTCCTTTTCTAAACATATGTCTGATAAAGTATTTTATTTTCTAGTAAAAAAAATTTGCAATAAAATCATCATTTCCTTCATTTCTACTTTATTGCAAACGAGGGAAGAGGAAAATGAGATAAATATATTGCACATGAGGAACCATAAAATTCTAGAACCATAAAATAAAATTTAATGAGATTTGAATGATTCATAATTGCAAATGTAGAAAAATAAAAATCTACACACACACACATGCACACACTCATACACCGACTCATCCACAGACACATATGTAAATAAGGATTCATAAAATATTTGTTAACTTTTATGAGAAATTTAAAGGATTTTTATTGAATTTTAAATTCAAACAATTGAAATTCTTGAAAAATGAATAAAATATAAAATCGACATAAATTAAAATTCAATAGAAGATAATTAAGAAAACATAAAAAACAACTTTAATTGATTTTCAAGGATTTAGGAATAATTTAGATGAAAATTGTTTTTGAACTTTAATTATTAATAATAATTCTGAAAATCACATAAAATCATTTGTCGCTTTCATTACTCTTATTACCAGCATAATTTTCTAAAAACAGTTTTAACTTTTGATTCGGATTATTTGCCAACAGAATCACAGAAAACTTTTAATGTTTCTAATGAATCTAACATCAAAAGGAATTAATTTAATGACGACTTTAACGAGAAAAAACTACTCGAAATCAAGTGTGAAATAATGTTAAACTAAACAACTAAATTTAATTATCGTTTTATTCCATTTTCACATTATTATGTAGTTTTGAGTGATTTTAACATTTTTCATTGTCAAATTATCAACTTTTGTTCGAAGTGACAAATTCAAATAGCAGAAAGTGTCATAAAGTTGGATGCAACTGGAAAAAAAGATAAAATTGATTTTAACTTTAATTTCAAAACAAAAGAGTGAATAAATTAGTTCACATATGTGAAGATAGTTTAGAATGAAAACAGTCATGTGTGAAAGGAATACAATTAAAGTGTGAATTACAATTTTTGGACAAAAGGAAAATATAAGAATATTTTTCTTAAAATCAATTTTAATAACAATTTTTGTAATTTCAAATCGAAATTTAGTTCCGTTCTAGTTCAGTTCGAGTTCAGTTCTAGTTCAGTTCTAGTTCAGTTCTAGTTCCAGTTCGAGTTCAGTTTTAGTTCAGTTAGTATAATTCTAGTTCAGTTCTAGTTCGTTCTAGTTCAGTTCTAGTTCAGTTCTTTTAGTTCAGTTTTAGTTCAGTTCTTGTTCAGTTTAGTTCAGTTTTAGTTCAGTTCTAGTTCAGTTTTGTTCAGTTTTAGTTTAGTTCTTTTCATTTCTAGTTCAGTTGAGTTCAGTTCTAGTTCAGTTCTAGTTCAGTTCTAGTTCAGTTCTAGTTAAGTTCTAGTTCAGTTCTAGTTCAGTTCTATTTAGTTCTATTTCAGTTCTAGTTCAGTTCTAGTTCAGTTCTAGTTGAGTTTTAGTTCAGTTCTAGTTCAGTTCTAGTTCAGTTCTAGTTCAGTTCCAGTTCTAGTTCAGTTCTAGTTCATTTATTGATTCAGTTCTAGACCAGTTCTAGTTCAGTTCGAGTTCAGTTCTAGTTAATTGCTTTCTCAGTTTTAGTTATGGATAATTTTATTATCTTATTCTGGTTCGAATTAAAATTTATCATCACAAATTACTATTAAAAACTTATAATAATTTAAATTCATTCACTTACCTTTTTCATAAACGTCATTACATTTGTTGGCAACATTTTGTCTGTTTTTATGTGTTTCTTTTTGTTGTTGTTTTAAGATGATTTGTTTAAACAAATTAAATTCTTTTAATTAAATTTTATTATTTTAATTAAAGTTCTTTTAAAAATTATTATTTTTATAAAATCAATTTTTACAAAATTAAAGTTTTCTTTTCTTTAACTAAAACAAAAATATTTAAATGAATTTAATTTTTTTTTATTTTAATAAAAAAATTAATTTTAATAATTTTTCTCATAAAACAAATATTAACTCATGTCTTTGTGTTTTCTGCAAATATTGTCACGTTTTGTTCTCCTTTTTTCGTTCTTGTTTGCTACTATTTTGCAAATAGACTTTAATTGGAGATTATTTTGTTATTTAAATTTCTTTTTTTATTCGAAGTTGTTGCATTTTTTTAACACAAATTTTATTTTCGAATTTTTCATTTCTTCGTTTGAGAAAGATTTTTCTGTATTTTTTTCTTTTTGTATTTTTGTTTAATTTTCTTGTAAATTTGTTTAGTTTTTGTTTGTTTTCTGTTTAAATATTTTTTTCTTTGGACTTATTTTTTCTTTCTTCGTAAATCCTTTTAGAGACCAGTAAATATTTTAGTATTCATTTTAGCACTGTTTTTTTCACATAATTTTTTTGGATCTGAAAGGAAAAGAGAAAATGATTCGATTAATTCAAAATGTAAGAAATAAATATTTAATTTGTAAATAATTTGATTTGTAATGAAAAGAGATGAATTGTGGAATTATATATTTCTATAGAAATATCATGTGGCGTATACGTAATATTTATTTACCCTCAAAAAATTTATTACTCATACGCCTCATTATCATAATTTCATTAATTAAATTTTTATTAAAAAAGTATCACAAGTGGTCATGAGAGTATATAAACTTTGTCGTTCCCGCTAATATATATTCTTGCATCAAATCAAAATCTGAATCGATTTAGCTATTTTCGTCTGTCTGTCCGTCTGTCTGTCCATCTGTCTGTCCGTATGTCGGTTCTTGGCATGCTCACATCCACAATAATTGACAGGCCTGAGTATTTGTTATAGTCCTGAGATATTTCCTATTTAAAATCAGAAAAATCGGTTGAATATCAAAATCTGAGTCAATTAAGCTATGTCCGTCGGTCTGTCTGTCTGTCTGTCTGTCTTTTGTCTGTCCTTCGTTAGCACGCTTACATCCACGATAATTGACAGGACACAATGAAATTTGGCCTTAGTATTTTTTAGTGACCTAAGAAGTTTCTCTTTTAAAATCAGCAAAAGCGGTTGAGTATATTAAAAGATATAGAATGATATCTGAGGCAACCGAAGAATTTTCGTAAAACAATCAATTAGAAATCGATAAATAACAAAAAGATTTTGTCAGAATATAAAGTTGTATGTACTTCATTATCATTCCAAACATTGTCAAAATCGGTTCAGTCAAAAATAAAAATTATAGCCAAAGATAACTGATTTTATTTTTTATGACCCTCTATTCTATTAACAAGTAAAAGTCGGTCAAACCTGACTATATAATACCCTACACTAAAATGTTAGTTATAAATAGTAGTTACGAAGAGTAAAAAAACGGCCCTCGTTTAATTTTAGTTTATGATTTATTTTTAAATGTGCAATACATTATTGTGACAATAACATTTATGTGAAATTTAGAAGTTTTAAAATGAATTTTTCTGGGAGGGATCGACAAAAAAATAATTGACCAACTCTCGCACAATTTTACACATCGATTTTTGTTTATATTTATTTTAATTTGACCAGTTATTATTACAATATCAAAGTATATGTGAGATTTACGTCCTTCAAAGCGATAATTGAAAGGAGCATGGACCGACCCTCGCAAAATTTTGCCAAATTTCTTTAAAATCGCTTTATATTTAGGACTTTTATAAGCTTAAATCCTCATGCCGGAGGACATTTGCATGGAATTGTCAATTTCAATAGGCTTCGTCCCAGGGCCAAAATAATGATATGAAGCAAATTTTATCGAGATACCTGAAAAACTTCCGCCTGTAGAGTGTTCACAACATTTACACGGACAGACAGATGGACGGACATTGTTAAATCTACTCAGAAAATAATTATGAGTTGAACGGTTTACTTAAAGGTGGGTGTAGGACAATTTTTTTCTGTATGTTGCAAACATCAGCACAAACGCATAATACCTTAAACGCTTACAATGGTGTAGGGTATTAAAACATGTGTATACTGAGAAAGTCTGTGAGTGTAAATGAACGAAGGATAACGTATTTACAAACACTCATTTGTGGTGGAGGGTATTGAAGATGCGGCATAGCCGAATATTGCACTCTTGTTGTTTACATACATTTTTTTATGTAAATATCACACAAATCCCATCAGACATAAATATGTTTTTTTTTGTTTTCTTTTATTGATTAAATATTTTTCTCTCTTTTTCATGTAATTAAATTTTTTGTACATAAAAAATAGCTTTTGGCTTTAATATTCTATGAATTATTTGCATTTTTTTGCTCGTTATGGACAAAAAAAAGAAATATTATTTTTTAAAGCAAATATTTGTTGATTTATTATTACAGAAAAAATTGAAAAAATTCTTTTATAGTTTTCATATATTTTACATATGTTTTATGTAAATAAAAAAATATTATTTTTTTAATAAAAAATAATTTTCATTAAAAGAAAATTTATGCAGACGAAAAAAAAATACTTTTAGTTTATAAAACTTTTTCAAAAAAAATGCAAATAGTTTTTTTCCCCTCTTCACAAGGTGAACTATAAAAAGTGTTAATAATGACTTTATAATAAAAAATACATATTTATTAATATGTAAATGTAAAATTGATAAACTTTATCATCAGTTCAGAATATTTTTAATCAGCAGTATGAACTCGTGACTGTTAGAAATATTTTATATTCTTTTCATCTGTTATCGTAAACTAAATTCTAAATGCTAAAATGTTTTAGTTTTTATCCAAACAAATTATTTGTTCATATAAACCATATTTCATTTTGTAACTTATTTGTAGAATACAAATTTTACTCAAAATCAGTTTATATAATTTTCAGATATTCCCATATCGGTCAACAGTTGTAACTCTGACGGACATAAGTAAACATTTGTTGATGTAACTTAAATAAGATTTATACAAACTTACATTTTGGCAAATCCAACAAAATTTCAAATACATTTGCAACATTTAGACAAACATTTGTAAGATAAATATTTTTATAAAGTAGAAAACTTAGTTTGGGAGATGAATCTGGTTGAGGTGCAAGATGAAAAAAAAATATTAAAACTGTACAAGAATAGAACTAAAAGAGAAATACAAAATAAATTAAACTTGAACTGAACTTGAACTGAACTTGAACTGAACTTGAACTGAACTTGAACTGAACTTGAACTGAGCTTGAACTGAACTGAACTGAGCTTGAACTGAACTTGAACTGAACTTGAACTGAACTTGAACTGAACTTGAACTGAACTTGAACTGAACTAGAACTGAACTTGAACTGAACTTGAACTGAACTTGAACTGAACTTGAACTGAACTTGAACTGAACTTGAACTGAACTTGAACTGAACTTGAACTGAACTTGAACTGAACTTGAACTGAACTTGAACTGAACTTGAACTGAACTTGAACTGAACTGAACTAGAAACTAAAAGTAACTGGACAGAACTGCATTAGTACTAGAACAGAATCAAGAACAGAATAGTTTGTTCTAGTACAAGAACTGAAACAATAACTAAACATTTTTGAAACAAGAATTGATTCAGGAGCTGAATCTAGAACTTAATAAAAACTTAAATAGAAACTGAATCAAAAACTGGTTCAAGAACTGAATCGGGAATAAAATAAAGAATAAAGTCAGGATCTAAATCTTAAACCGAACCAAAAACTGAAGCAAGAATTGAATCGAGAAATTAATTAAATCAAGAATAATATTAAAAACTGAATCAGGAACTGAACTGGAATTTGACTAGGATACTTATTTAAATCTCAACTAGAATCCGGATTAGAATCTAAATTAAAATCTGCTGTAGAATCCAAACAGAACTCTGAACAATAATATAAAAAAGAATTTGTGCTAGAATTTTAAAACGGGAATCGTTATGAAAATCTGAACCATAATCTGAATTAAAATTTTAATTATAATCTAAACTTGGACCTTGGAAATTGGAATCCGAACTTGAATCTAAATTATTTTCTGAACTAGAATCCACAATGAAATTATAACCTGGATCTAAAATGGTGTCTGAAGAAGTATGTAAAGTACAATATGAACTGGAATTTAAAAAAATAATCTGAACTTGAATTATGTAACAGAACCTTAATATAATTTAACTATAATCTGAACTGCAATCTAAGCTATCAAGTTTTTGGGATTCTGTTTTAAATAGACCTGATGGTTTAATTAAACACATGAAAGGTTTAAAGAGTTGTAGTCGTTTTTGAACGAGGTTAACTTAAACAATAATATAATTTTTGTTTGAGAATTTACACAAACCAATTTAATATTTATTGTAACCAGTGAAATACATTTACAAACATTTTCATATGCTCATATGAGTACATGAAAATATTTTCCAGTTTATTTCTGTTTCGCAAAAAAAGAGCTTCAGATATCATTTCCTTTTTCCTAACTGCTGTTCAAAAATATTATAAATATTTTTTAAAGCTGAAAAAAGAGTTGTATGTAAATCCTTTTCCTTTTGTATTTGTATTGTCACACTGATATACACATATACATATGAATATTGCTGTGAATGTTTATGTAAATAAGTGTGTGAGTCCATATGTAAAATGTAAAAAACCTTTATCTCGAAATGTATACGAACTATAGATTTGTTTACTTTTGTTAGAGCAAATAAAAAAGGACAAAAAAAAACGGCAACAACAACAACAACTTGTTTATCTTATTTTCAACATTCATTTGAAAAAATATAACTGACAGTAAATAATAAATAAATATTTCTTTTAAATGTATGTGTAAATGAAAAAAGAGAATTTTATGTATTTTAAATATTTAAAGAGAAGAATGAGAAAAAATTTTATTAAAAATATGAAAATTTTTAACAAAATTTTGCCAGGAAATGCTGTTTTTTTTCTAAGGAGTAAAGGGTTTGTCAAGAGTAAAGTTTGTCATTTAATTGCTGGATTTTTTTACTAAACTGTACTTATTTCCACTGCCATAAATGTATATTTAATATGTCATTATAAAGTTTTTGTTTTAATGTGATTCTTTTGATTTTTGTTAACATTTTCAAACTGTTATAAAGGTTTTAAACCAGATATCGGTTTATAACAGATATCGGTCTATAAAACTGTGAAATATTCTGGTTAAATTGTTTGTATTAAAGTTAAAAATGTAAGAAAAAGCAAATAAGAATTTACCAAAAAGCTTTTTGACTGTTTTTCTGGTTACATCAGTTATCGTTCTATAACTTTTTTGTTTCCTTTTCTGTTTTTCTTTTTGTTTACATTAGTAAAGAAACCTGGATATATTTTATTTCATTCAAGTTTGTCTGTCATATAGACAGATCGATTAAAGAACAGATAGACAGATGGACAGATGTCAAGGTATAGCTAAATCTATTTCGACTTTACTATAGTAAAATAAAATGTATATTTAATAAAGTCTTTTAAGTGATGGCTATAAAATTTTTTTAAACTTTTTTTATTTTTATAGCAAATTCAACAAGTCATTTCATATGTCACAAATTGATATTTATTGTTATCTTTAAAATAACTTTCAAATCACGAGGACAGACGGGGGACAGCCAGCTAGATTTGGATAAATCGTTTTAGATTTATTCAAATTTCATATTATTTTATATTTTTATACTCAATGAGATCTTTTAAGAACCAGTTTTAAAACTTTTTAAAATTTCTAATATTTTTATAGCAAACTCACCTGATTCTCTTATACTTAAATTTGACATTTGTGGTTATCACGGTCATATACCGGTACAAAGCTAAATCGGTTCAGATTTTCATATAGTTTTATATTTTATATACTCCTTGGATGCTTTTAAGTCTTTGCTATAATAAATTAATTTTTTTTAATTTGAAATTTGTGCTTAACTTTTGAACAATGACAGACACCAGGAAACGGCTAAAGGGAATCAGAATTTTATACAGTTTTATATTTTATATACTTCATAGTCCTATTGAAGTGCATGCTATAAAAAATTTCATATTTTTTAACAAGTTTTTTATATGCCACAACTCGACATTTGTGTTTACATTTAAGTTTAAATCACGTAGACAGACAGACGGACATATACTGGCACATAGCTAACTCAGTTCAAATTTTCACAAATTTTTATGTCACAATAAGTCATAGGGTATTTCGATTTTTAATTTCTTATATTTTATAGCAAACTCAATAAGTTATCTGATGCTTTAAATTGATATTTGTGTTTAATATTTAAATATATTTTAAATCACGTAGACAGACAGACAGACAGACAGACAACCGGAACATAAGTGAACTTATTAGGAATTTATACAGTTTAAGATTCTTTATTCTTTATAGTATCTTTTATGTGTTTACTTTAAAAAAGTTTTAAAATTCTTACTTTTTATAGCAAATTCAATAAGTTTCTCTTTAGCTATAACTTTTCATTTCAGGTTAATATTTATAGATATTTCACGTAGACAGACAGATGGAAAGACACCGGATAAAAGCTAAATCGGTTCAGAATTTCATATAGTTTTATAATTTATATATTTTGTAATGCCTTTTAAATGAGTGCTTTAAAAAACTTTAAATTATTTTGGTTTTTATAGCAAACTAAATATAATTCTCTTATGCCATAAAATTTGAATAATTTTTAAATCAAGCGAACATGAAACCGGACATACTTATACAGCTGAATCGATTCAGAATTTATATGGCTTAAATTATATATACTGAAGTATGTTTTAAGTGCTCATTATAATTTTTTGTTAATTTTTTTATTTTTTATAGCAAATTCAACAAGTTTCTCTTTAGCTATAACTTGTCATTTATGGTTAACATTTAAATATCTTTTGAATCACGTAGACAGACAGACAGACACCGGAACACAAGTGAACTTATTGGGAATTTTATACAGTTTAGGGTTCTTTAATCTTTATAGTATCTTTTATGTGTTTACTTTAAAAAAGTTTTAAAATTCTTACTTTTTATAGCAAATTCAATAAGTTTCTCTTTAGCTATAACTTTTCATTTCAGGTTAATATTTATAGATATATTTCACGTAGACAGGCAGATGGAAAGACATTGGGTAAAAGCTAAATCGGTTCAGAATTTCATATAGTTTTATAATTTATATATTTTGTAATGTCTTTTAAATGCGTGTTTTAAAAAACTTTAAATTATTTTGTTTTTTATAGCAAACTAATTATAATTCTCTTATGCCATAAAATTTGAATTATTTTTAAATCAAGCGAACAGGAAACCGGACATACTTATAAAGCTGAATCGATTCAGAATTTTTAATATAATGCAGTATGTTTTAATGCTCATTATAATTCTTTGTTAATTTTTTATTTTTTATAGCAAATTCAACAAGTTTCTCTTTAGCTATAACTTGTCATTTATGGTTAACATTTAAATATCTTTTGAATCACGTTGAAAAGGTTTAAGTAGATAAAAATGTGCTTTAAGTGAAATATAAAGTGTTTAATATAATAAATACATAAATTCCTTTCCATTTTCTTCAGTGTTGTTGCTCTCTATGGGAATGTGTAAATTTATTTATAAAACAAAGTCTCAAAATTTTTTTTTTTGTCATTCTTTTTATGTTTTTATTTTAATAAAACACGCCAGTCTGCCCGACAAGTGGACAAAAGAAGCAGTCATTTGTCTTTGGAAAACACCCAATGGGTTACAAAAAAGGCTGTTTTCCTTCATAAGACTTCATAATGTGTTCAATTATATTTGGCTTAAATTGGCATCTTATCATTGTAGGTAAATAAGCTCTTGAGTGGTAAAACAACAATAATGTAGCCAATAAAGGCAAATCCTTAATACTGACTTAGACCAGTGGAGAGATATTGGTCTCTTGTCAACAAAGAATTTAAGAGCACAAAAAGGTGTCCAAAAGTGTGGTAGATTTTAAATGGAGATGGAACCATCTGTTCAAGCAAAATCAATAGAAGTAAGAATGCTATATTCGGCTATGTCGAATCTTCAATACCCTCCACTATAAATGGAGTCGAAATAAGTACGTCTTTTTTCATAAATACACACTCATACATACACCCACTGTGATATGAAATATTTAAAAGTTTTTCTTATTTTTTTGGCTATAACTTTTTTCTACTGAACCGATTTTAATAATTTTTATAATGATAATGAAGTATATATAATTTTTATTATAATTTGTTTATTTATAATTTATAATTCAACAAAAGTTTTTTGTTTAAATTTTGGCTGCCCCAAATATCAATCTATATCTTTTAATGTACTGAACAGATTTTGCTGGTTTTAAATATTAAACTTCTTTAATAAATATTCAGGCCAAAATTCATTAAGCTTTTTCAATTATTGCAGATGATGAACAGAAAGACAGACGAACATAGCCAAATCGATTTTTTATCAAAATATATGTATGTTTATAGTTTTTCGACGCCACTCCTTAGCTACGTTTATCACATATTTTGCTTATTTTATTTTAAGTTTCTGCGTAACTTTCTTCTTTTTCTCCTTCTTTTTCTCTTTATGCGTGTTTACGAGCACCTGAAGTGTTGAAATGTTCGTTCAACAACTCAGGGGATTTATTGGAACATTGTGGAACGTAATCGTAAAAATCGTGTTCATTCATGATGTTGTCAGAAAACATACAAAATTTCATGTTTCTCACTCATTAATTTTATATTTAATAATAAAACGGGAAAAAATACAAAATTTATTTATATTTATTTTCTTGTAAATAAAACGTATTAAATTTAATTTATTTCATATTTATTATTTTATGGTAAATTTTATTATTTTCTTATAAATTGTATTTGCTGTTTATGGATCAATATATAATTTATAAAATTAATAATATTTTACGACAGATTATAGTTTTTCCTGTTTCTTTAAAATAAATATTTTCTCATCAAAATGTTTTTAAAAAATACTTCCAAAAAGGGAATGAAACGATATTAAGAGAAATTTAAACAATTTATTATTGAAGAGAATTATGTCAATTTTATCTCAGAAATGAGAATTGTAGGTGGATTAAAACTCTCTCTTTCTTTTATTCTAAAATGTATCAAAAATTTTTTCTTAACAGAAAATTTGCCAACGTTTTCTCTGAAACAAAGTGTTTCAAAAAATATTCTCTTAAAGGAAAAAATGTGCATAACTTTTACTTTTAAAAGAAAAAAATTCCGAATATCACATTCAAATAAAGCTTTTCCGAAATATTTTTTTTAAGAAAATGTATTCAAACTTTAATCTTAAAAGATTTTTTTCCAAAATTTTTCTTATGAGACAATATAATAAATTTCTTTTAAGGAAAACTTATCTGAAATTTCTTCTTAAAAGAAATTTCATGCAAAAAAGAAACTTATCCAGAATTTTTTTCTTAATAGAAAATTTGGTATTTTTTAAGAAATTTATTGTAAATTTTATTCAGAATAGAAAATTTATCCAACATTCTTGTCATAAAAGAATATGAAACATTTTCTCTTAAATGAAAATTTATTGACAATTTTCTCTTAAATGAAAATTTATCAAAAATTATCTCTGAAATGAAAATTCATAGAAAATTTTCTCTTAAAATAAAATTTATGCAAACTTTCCTATTAAAACTATTCTCAACGAAAATTTATTGAAAATTTTCACTTTAAAGAAAATTCATAAAAAAATTTTCCTAAATTAAATTTCACCAAATGAAATTTTTTTTGGAAGGAACATTTTTCCAAAATGAAAAACGAAAATTTTCTCTTTAATGAAAATTGATCGAGAATTTTCTCTTAAATGATAATTCATAAAAAATTTTCTCTTAAATGAAAATTCATAGAAAATTTTCTCTTAAATGAAAATTCATAGAAAATTTTCTCTTAAATGAAAATTCATAGAAAATTTTCTCTTAAATGAAAATTCATAAAAAATTTTCTCTTAAATGAAAATTCATAGAAAATTTTCTCTTAAAAGAAAATTTATGCAAACTTTCTTGTTAAGAAATCTATCCAATATTTTTCTTAATAGAAATAATTGTAACTTTTCTCTTTCTAAAAAAATTATCGAAAATTTTCTCTTAAAAGAGAATTTATCAAATTTTTTTGAAATTGTAGATAATTTTCTTCCAAAAATTCACCGAAAATGTTCTCTTAAAATAAGATGTATCCGAAATTTTTCTCAAAATGAAAATTATCCGAAATCTTTTCTTAAAAGAAAATTTATCCCAAAAATTTCCCTTAAAGCAAAATTAATCCGCAAAAAAAATTCTCAAAAGAAAACATACAGAAAGTTCTCTTTTAGAAGATGTTTAAACAAATTTCTCTTAACAGAAAATTTTTTGATAAATTCTTTTCAAATGTAAATTAATCGTAAAGTTTCCCAAATTAAGATTTTACAATAAACTTTTCCTTAAACATTTTTTTTGCACATTTTCTCTAAATCCGAAAATGTTGAAAATATATTTTTTATTTTATTAAATCCCTCTACTTTTGCAACAAGTACTGCTAAACTACTGTAAATAAAAATATCCCCAATTTGAAGTAAAATTTGTGTAAAAATATCAATAAAGTAAACTTAAGAACAAAAATCTACGGAACGAACAGAAAAAAATGATACTAAAAACCCGACCAAGGAAGAGTCATTTAAAACAATGAAATGAACATAAATGAAATCATTTGCCAACTGTCAACTGGAAATGATGCACAAATAATAAACTGAAATACTTTTTTATCTCTTTTTCTTCTGCTGAAATATGAATATCAAAACTATAAAAAACATGTAGAACAAGAGGGGAGTGTGATAAAATGAATAGTTAAAGCAAAAGTTATGAACTCAGATATGTTGTTGCTTTTGTTTTTCATCGTAAAAAAACAATGATTGAAGGAATGAATGAACTCACACTCGGTTTGAGTATTTAAAATGACAATAAGTTTTGGCAACAAGAACATGAATTGACAATAAATATTGAAATTGTTGCATGTATGTTACAGAGCAAAAGGGAGAGAGAAGTTTAGGGATTTGAATTTAGAAAACTATTTATTGTAAAAAAACAAATCTTATATTTATATAAGTTAAAATGGTATTAAATTGTCTGACGGTGGAAAAGTATTTAATTTGGGGGGAAATGAAAAAGTATACATTAATTTGAAAAAATCATTTATTAATTAAACATAAATTTACGATAAATTTTTGTTTAAGAGAAAATTTATGATAAATTTTCAATTGAGAGCAAATTTACAACAAATTTAAATTTATGATAAATTTTCTTTTAAGTGAAAATTAAAAATACATTTTCGTTTAAGAGAAAATAAACAATACATTTTCGTTTAAGTTATAATTTGGGATAAATTTTTGTTAAAGAGAAAATTCCATAAATTTTCGTTAAAATTTTCATTTAAGAGAAAATTTACGATAAATTTTTATTTAAGTGAAAATTTACGATAAATTTTTATTTAAGTGAAAATTTACGATAAATTTTTATTTAAGTGAAAATTTACGATAAATTTTTATTTAAGTGAAAATTTACGAAAAATTTTCGTTTAAGAGAAAATTTACGATAAATTTTCGTTTAAGAGAAAATTTACGATAAATTTTCGTTTAAGAGAAAATTTACGATAAATTTTCGTTTAAGAGAAAATTTACGATAAATTTTCGTTTAAGAGAAAATTTACGATAAATTTTCGTTTAAGAGAAAATTTACGATAAATTTTCGTTTAAAAGAAAATTTACGATAAATTTTCATTTAAGAGAACATTTACGATAATTTTTGTTTAATAAAAAACTTACGATAAATATTCGTTTAAGAGAAAATTTACGATAAACTTTCGTTTAAGAGAATAAGAAACAATTTAAGATAAATCTCCAATACAATTCTTCCTGTTGTCGATTTTCTTTAAAGCAGATTAATTTAAGAGAAATTTTAAAATTTATTTTCATTAAAGGGAAAATTAAAAGTAAAACTTTTTAATTTTCGACGAAGAGAAAATTTGCAATAAATTTCCGTTGAAGAGAAAAAAATTTTGAATTAATTTTAATTTCAGAGAAAATTTTTGTTCAAGAGAAAGTTTACTGAGGTTTTTGTATAACTAAAATGAATTGAAATTATTTGAGAATCGGATATTTATTTGTGAATTTAAGATGTTGTTGTGAAGGGTATTCCAAATTCGACATAGATGAAGGTTACATTCGCAGTTCTTTTTTAAATAATTCATTTTTTAAAATTTATTCAAATTAACAAGAGTTAATAAAATTTTAAAATGAGAAAAAAATAATTAAGAATTTAATAAAAGAAATAACATGGTTCATTCAGTAAATACTCTCTTTGTATATTTAAGTTAATTCAAGGTTTATTACTAAACAAAAAAAAATATACCCACAATAAAACTCCTTAATTCCCAGCCCGGTTTTTGTGGCCTAGACACTTGTGTTAAAATAATTTCATTTCGAACGAAATTAATTATAAAATCTAATCACGTACAAGCATTTTTCCTCTACTTCTCTTATTCTCTTCCTTTCACTCTTCTGCTAGAGCGTTCTATACATTTTGCTATAAAACATGTTTTATTTTTCGAGAAGCTCTTCTCCAAACAAACAAAATTTGATGCCTTCAATTTTTTTGGGTGTTTTTTTCTCACCCAAAGTAATTTACTTCTGACAAAAATAACAATAATTGACGATTTTTTTTATTCATTCGTGTTGTTGCTGTTGTTCTTCGTCATGTCTTATCCATATGATTCTTTACAATTTATTTAATAAGCTTGACATGACATGTCATGACATCAACTACAATTTGTATTCTCATTTTGAAAATTGTTGAAAATAAAGTAAATTATTTTCAATACTCAAAATTAACTTTGAAACCAGGTAAAAATCGGGTTTACTAAAACTCTTACTTACTTGATGATATGTAAAAAATGCTGCTAAATCTTGTTACTTATTTACTTATCTACTCCTCCCTCTCTTTCTCTCTCTCTGTTAAATTGTATCTACTTATGAGTTAGCAGTAGCAAACAATTTTGTTGTTTGTGGCAGCTTGAAAATGTAAAAAGGATTTCAATAATGTTAAAGGAGCTCTTGGCTTTAGATACAGAAGCAACAGATTTTTTTCTTTCACATCTATCTCTTTTGCTCTTCTTGATAAACATAATCAAAGATTCAATTGTATTTAATTGAATATCATATGGTTCACCTTAAATGGATGTTGTAAATATGTGTAAGTGTAATAGAGATACCGAAAAATATACTAAAGGTGCTGTTCTAGGTGTAATTCCTAAATAGGAATACATATTCCTAATAGGAATACATTTTGAATGTAAATGGTAAACAGATAAATTTTTAAGATAAAGAAAATTTGCGGTAATTTTTTTTGTAATTTAGAGCAAATTAGGGATAAATTTTTAATTCAGATTAATTAATGAAAAAATTCTGTTTTATAAAAAATGTACGAAAAATTTTCTTTTAAGAAAAAATTTACGATCAATTTTCATTTTAAAATAAAATTTAAATTAAATTTTGTTTAAGAAAAAATTTCCAATAAATTTTCGTTTAAGAGAAAATCTACGATAATTTTCATTTAAGAGAAAATTTACGATAAATTTTCGTTTAAGAGAACATTTACGATAAATTTTCGTGTGAGAGAAAATTTACGATAAATTTTCGTGTAAGAGGAAATTTACGATAAATTTTCGTGTAAGAGGAAATTTACGATAAATTTTCGTGTAAGAGAAAATTTACGAAAAATTTCGTGTAAGAGAAAATTTACGATAAATTTCGTGTAAGAGAAAATTTACGATAAATTTCGTGTAAGAGAAAATTTACAATAAATTTCGTGTAAGAAAAAATTTACGATAAACTTTCATGTAAGAGAAAATTTACGATAAATTTTCATGTAAGAGAAAATTTACGATAAATTTTCATGTAAGAGAAAATTTACGATAAATTTTTATGTAAGAGAAAATTTACGATAAATTTTTATGTAAGAGAAAATTTACGATAAATTTTTATGTAAGAGAAAATTTACGATAAATTTTCATGAATTAAAGAGAAATTTACGATAAATTTTCATGTAAGAGAAAATTTACGATAAATTTTCATGTAAGAGAAATTTACGATAAATTTTCATGTAAGAGAAAATTTACGATAAATTTCATGTAAGAGAAAATTTACGATAAATTTTCATGTAAGAGAAAATTTACGATAAATTTTCTTTAAGAGAAAATTTATAAATATTTTTAGTTTATGAGAAATTTAACGATAAATTTATTCTAAGAGAAAATTATGACAAATTTTCATTAAAGAGAAAATGTATAAAACTTTCGTTTTGGAAAAATTATAATAAAGAAAAAAATTTTATTTCTTTTATAAAAAAATGTTCAACTTTTATTTAAGAGAAAATAAGCGATAAAATTTTGTTTAAATGAAAATTAATATCCCTTCCCGGATTATGGTTTTTAGCTTAAAAGACTCATAGATATGTTATTAATTTAATGATTATTAGTCCATATTTTAATATGACTCGCAAATAACTCCTTTTCCTATAAAACAAAGTTGACCTTATAACACTTATATAAACACCGATACCATCGGAGTTCTGTACTATGATTTTTCTAAATGATTTTAATGTATTAATATGAACAAATATCTGTCCATATTTTGCTGTAGCTGCCATATAACGCCCCTTTCCGGAAAATAATTTTGACTAGTCAATAAAAATTAATTCTATTGAATTCAAAATTATTTTTAAATGTATTTAATTACATTAATAATTTATCCAATTTCGGTTCATATATTGCTATAGCTCACAAAAAAGCACCCTTCCCGGAAAACGTTTTAGACCTTATTAAACTAGTAAATAATGATCAATTCTCAATTGCTCCATAGTTTTTATAACTGACCTGACCTGCTATAGCTCCCATATAACGGCCCATCCCGAAAAACGGGTTTGAGCTTATAAAAAAATATTTAAAATCGTCACGATTATTTTTCTGTCTTGAATTCTTATTCTTATGACTAATATCGGTCCTTATATTGCTACAGCTGCAATTTAAGTTTCACTTTTAGAAAATAAACTTTAAACTTATAAGACCATTAAACTTGAAACAATTCTAATGAATTTTGGCACAATAATTGGTGGAGAGTATTTATGATTCGGCACAGCCGAACAAAGCATTCTTTTTTATTTTGCTCATTCCTATGTTTCTGATTTTAGGCATGATAACATGGACTTTAAGTAAATGGAAAGGAAAATTGAAATGAGAATTACGTGTGTGTGTCTATGAATAGAAAGAGTTTCACTTAAATTTCATTTTATATACTTTTAGAAAGGAACATATTTCAATAGGTGTGATTAAACTTAAGTTTGGATTCTCACCTTTCAAAATGGGCCTTTTTTGACAAAATTAAAAAAATATGTTTACAGAAATCATAATATAATTCCAGAAATAATAATTGTAATCATAATATATTTACAAGGTTTCTGTAGACTATTTCGGTGAATATAATATTTAAAATTAATTTCCGTTATTTTTTGAAGGTGATTAGTCTTTAGAGGCCTTCGTACATTATCCTCTAATACATACACAAATACATATCTTTATTAATGTATGTATGTGAGAGTGTATTTATATCAATTTGTTTATCTTCTGTTATTTTCAAGATTCGTATCTGTTCGTGTTTATTCACATTTCTACATTTAAAATAATCCAACAATGAAGTGAATAAAATAATAGAGAACCTAGTGAACTGCTGATGACTAGAAAAAGATAATAATTGTTATTCAGGATTTTGTTGACAAATTTTGGTTTAACAAAAAACGATACATGTGATATTTGACATTTTAATTAACTTTAAGTATGATAAAATTAAAATGATAATATAAAATTTATATACATACACACAAACATATACATATGTATATTATGTATTTACTTAAACATATGCATTTGCTATTAGACACACACTTAAACATGTGTTTGTTTTTTGATTATATGTTATAAACAGATAATCAAATAAGGAATCTAATAATTAAAGTTGAATGTGTGAATTAGATACATTTTAATATATGAACTAGAAAAAATAGGTTTATCAGTGGAAGTATAGTGTTATAGTTCTTTAGATATTCAATAATCAATATTTGCTTTGTATGGAAGGTATCCTTCCCCCTGTATATTTCCAATAATTCTGTGAAATTTCAAAATTGCTCCAGCCGTTTTTCAGTCTGTACGTTACACACATCCTATTTTATATATATAGAAGAAAGATTTAGATCTCCGAATTAAAGCCTTAATTAAATATTTGCTATTTTTTTAATGATTTATTTCCTTTTCCTTAACGTAATAAATATTGACCTGATGTCATGACAAAGCCAAAGGTCTCTGTAATTAATTTATTATCAAACGCTCCTTGATAACCTCAAAATACATCTACTTAAATTCAAGTTATAATAATAAATATTCCCTTTTTTATGCTTTTTCTTCTTTTTCTTCAAAACAGCAGTAATTGCTCTTTGATTTATTTCCTAAAGAGCAAAAATATGAAAATGACAAAAACAAAGAAATATAATTTTTCATAACCTGTTAACATCAAGAAATTTATAAGAAATCGGAAAAGAAGGAAAAAGAGGAAGAATGTAAGAAATGGCTATAAGGAATCTTAAATACCCTACAATGTACAATGATGAAAATTTCAAAATATATTCATACTAAAAAAATCTATATACAAAAGAAACTAAAGACTTCATTGAGTTAACTTAAGACCATTCCGTCACGAAATTACTTCCTTATTATTTAAAGATGTCCATCCATCTGTCTGGCCGATATTTTTCATTAAGGTTGTGAATTCTACACATCGCAATTTTAGAGATATTTTATGAATCTTATGGCAAATGATGAAGCTTGTAAAAATTGGATGAAATCGGACTACTTCTTTGTAAAGCTCCCATACAAATTTCCTTGCGAATGGCTTTGTAAAACGTGTAAATATGAAAATATTATAACTAAATTTGGCACAAATCAATTTTTATTAATCCAATTTCGTTCCAAAGATCATTCAAAAATCTCCTTGAAGAGCATAAATTTCAAAAAAAAAAAAAAAAAAAGATTATAGAAACAAATAAAAACTGTACCAAAATCTATGAAGATCGGTTCATAAATTCCTATACGCCTCATATAACGTGAAACATTTAAATGAAATTGGTTCCAAAGCCACTTTATTTAATTTTTAACTAAGTTAATAATGATGTATACAAAACACTGAACCAAATTGGGGATCGGTTCATAATATTCTATAGCCCTCATATAACTTGGTCCATTAATAGCTGTAGCTCCCAAACAGACCCAAACAAACAAAAATAAAGATTTATTTAGAAAAAAACTCCACTAATTTATATAAGGAATTTCTCTCTATTAATTATTAGTATTTTAAAACATCCCAAATCAAAGAATTAAATTCTATGTGGCTCAGTCCATACTTTTTCATGCCTCATTTAATTTTTTTTTTATTTTGGTAAAAGGACGATGTTTACTAAAATTTGTCTTACAACTTGTGTTAAAATACTTTTAAATCTCAAATGTTCTTCAAATACAATACTAGATTGCGGGTATTTTTATTAAAAAAAACATGGGTAAAAAGGTACACATATGGAGTTAAAGAACACTCTATAGCTTTCTAGATTCTGCTAAAATATTTTTAAATCCTTTCGGCCCTCAAATATAACTGAAATGTAGTAAATCTATTAAATTGCATGAAATAAGAATTGTTTGTATTTTTATTCAAAATGAAAAGGTGTTAAAGTAAAGCGACCGGCTAAGGCTACAAAACTATATACCGACATAAAAGGACACTTTAGGTTTCCTCTGGAAAGCCCATTTTATTTTTAATCTCAAAAGTTGTATGGCACTAAACTTAAAATTTCGACTAAAATATAGTACCTTAAAAAAGGGGAAAAGCATCGATGCGATGAGTCTCTAGACTCATTTCAGAATTTCGGAAAGAATAAAATCTTATTAGTACATCCAAAGAAGCAATAAGCAGTTAATATATTTCAAGTAACAACAATTAATTTGTAATAATTTTTTCCAAAATCTCATTTTTTATAAAATAAAAAATCTGCTTTAATGGCAGATCACGCCCATATTTTCCTATATTTTGAACTAAAATTTTTACTACTTTATTCTTTATATGTTTACTATTGAATGACATAAGGATTTTGTAAATAATTATTATCAATTAAGTAAATTTTGGTCGATGACAATAACTTCTTTTTTTTTTGACGTAAAAAAGTTTCATACAGTAATTCAGTAATAAGAAGGACGTACAGACAGACATTACCAGACTAAACCAGCTTAAGATTTGATTCTGAAATTCATATATTTTCGAAATTTTTCATGTTACCAATGAAATGTCTAACTTAATATACTCTCATTTATTATTTGGAATTGTGTAGTGTATCAAAAAACAAGGTTGTTTGATAAATGAGTTTGTGGCATCAGCATCAGAGTAAAAATTAAAAATAATTACAATTATTATTGTTGTTGTTGGCATTTTCAACTTGAAAAGGAAATAGAAATTCAATTAAAATTAATTCTCCATTTTTTTCTTTCCTTTGAAAAAAAAACACATGTATGAAATTGCATGTTTTGTTTAAATGTAAAAATGTTCTCAATTAAAGTTGCTTTCTTCAGAAAGGAAAAAATACCATATTTTTTTGGAACTTTATTTTCAGTTTATATTTCGTTAACAACTTGCAACTCTTTAGTTAATTAAACGTGACAAGTGAAATTAAAGAACAAACAAAAATATTCCATCAACACAGTTGACATTTCAAAGTGTGTGTGGGTGTGTGTATGTGACAGATTTTGGTAGGCACGTAAAAGACTATTTTGAACTTGACAAAAATAACTCACATCCATGAAAACATAAAGTTCGATGGTTTAAAAGTAAAAATAATATAAAAGGATTATTTTAAAAGAAGAAGCAGATAAAAAAAATATTTTCATTTCAAATCGGTCATTATAAATAGTCGTTATTAAGGAATATAATCTTAAAGGGAATTATATTCAAGTACTTCTATATATGATCAAACTTGGTTTAACCATTCGGCTTTGTCCAAATTTATTAACTTGTAACAGTTAAATTTAAGGGAAGACGCAATATCTTGAAGCTATGGGAAATTACGGTCTAGTTCTGTAGAAGTACGTCATATCTTTTAGTTCCAAGCAAATATTGGAAATTAACCAAATTCAAATAGAATCGGTTTTATTAGCTTATATCCAATTCCGGGATGGGGCGTTTTAAGGGACCTATATTTATGGAATTAGTTACATAACTTTAGGACTGTTAAAAAAAATTATAATGCTGATTTTCATTAGAATCGATTCACATTTTAGAGTATAATAAGCTTTAAACCCGTTTTTATTTACACATACATTAGGAGCAGTTAGGCAAGTAGTTGTACCAATAATTGTACAATTTCAATTTAAGAGTCTTATAACCACAATATTCCGGGAAAGAATATAAATCATGAATCATTTTCCATTAATACGATTTCGATGGTTTTTGGAATGATGATGAAATTTATATACAGCTTTATAAGTATTATAGTTATATTCTATATAAATCCATTATTTCCGCGAAATTTTGAGTTTGTCTCATACATCGGTTTATATCTTTTTTGTTATTATACCGTGGTTCTGAATAGCTTAGGACAAATTTCTTTGAATTTTGTTAATATGTCAGGGAATGTCATATACTGATTTGATGTCAAGATATATACATTATATGGGATCTTTAATGGTTCCTTATCCTCTTAGATGATTTTGAACACTTTTATCCCCTCACAGTTGTGGATATGTGCCAAAGGTAATTGATTTGTCCGAAGAGTACAATAAACGAAAACTCATCATTTACCATCATAACATCGCAATAAAGCTTAGGATGCATTTGACGGCACCAGAAGGATATACTGAATCATGAGCTAGTGAAAACGATCTCATGGATCTTGAAAATGAAGCAGTTGATTCACTTGTAAAAAGTAAACAACAAAAAATAATCAGAGTATTCGATCAGGTACGAGGACATAATCATAATCACATCATAACAATGCTCAATAACATTTGCAAGATCGGTCAGAAACTCTATGGTAAACAATATATAGAAGTTTTGAATCTTTTCATGTTTTATAGGCTAAACATTGATTCTTCAGTCAACTATTAGTTTTGATAAATACAGAACGCCCCCATAGAGATACGCTTCACTTAAAAACAGAATATCATAAATTGATTTATTCTTTACTTCCAAAACCTGAGTAGATCTTTGGGCGCAAAAACCATATGCTATCTGAAAAATTGGAATAAGTAAAATTCTGGTTCTCTCAAAATTTAAGGTTTTGAAACGTATTTCGCTTTAAACAAAAATCTGTAAAATTTGAATTCATTTAAGTCTTTAAAATCGGTACAGATGTTTCCTACTTTAAAACCCTGTAAAAGAAAAAAGTTTAAATTCAAAACCTAAACTCATAATTCTTATTTCACCTTGTGAAATTTCATTGAAATCGGACAAGCTGTTTAGAAGTTTTACATATATTTCCATTCCATTTTTCATGGAATGGAATGGAAATGTGCGATGGATAATAATTTGAAAAATGTACTAACTGATTTTGTTCATATAATGAATAAGTTATCGAATGAAAGTAAAAACGATATATGTATACAGATAAGAATATCTTCAATATATGGAAAATGACTGAAATTGAATAGAGGCAGCTTATTGTAGGTTGAATTTTAAGCCAAAAACTTAAAATTTAAAAATTTTGTTGTTTTCTGAAAAATAAATTTAATAATTAAATTTTAATAAAATAAAAACAAAATTTTACACTGATGCGTGTGAACTTATTCATGAAGCAGGTTTAAGGAAAATCTTACTTTTTCATACGGAATCACCCTAAATTCTAATCCGCCAAAAACTCGTTTAAAATTTTTGTTTTCTTCACTTAAAAATCTCTCTGTTGGTCACCTCTGAAATGTTGAAACTTTTTTCTCAATACAACTGCTGTAACCATGATTGAATAATGATTTAAAAGTTATAGAATTTTTGCCAAATAAACCAAACCACTATTAGACATATAAAAGAAAATTCGATAAAAGTAATGTACACTTTTGCTCACTGGGTTATTTTATACTCTTTTTGTGAGAATTCTTTTAAACTATTTATTCACACTCCTTCATTCATTCATTTATTCACTCACATAAAGAAAATTCCTTTAAAATATCTGTCAAAGACACAGATAAAATTCAGATAAAAATCATTGTACTAACACATGCAAATAAAATAAATACCATCGTGTGTGGTGGTATTAACGTTAACCCACATTCAAATTTATTTATTCAATTTTATTTGCGTTGTTTTCACGAAATTTATGTGAATAAAACGAAAATGAAATGGAATTTGATCATTATTGAATCTATAGATTTTGTATATGTATATGTACATATATTTGACACATACACAGTTAAAACGTTTAACATATGTACATACATAAACGAAAACAAAATATATTGATATTAATGATGTTCCATATCGATTCATCATCTACATACATATTTTTTTTGTTATTTTTTGTTTGATTGATGTCAATTTCGGTTTTATTGATTATTATATAAGTTGACAATGACATTTGGTTTTACATAAAATTTCTTTATTAAATTCTAAATCCTTATTTCTATTCTCTTCTTTCTTTGGATGAAAGTAATTCTTTGTTTATTGAAGAGAGACCTACTTTGGCTTATTATGTTTCTTGAGTCCTTGAGTAAAAGAGAGGGGAATTTAAAGTCTCTAGAAGAAAAAATTATTAACTTTTTATAATTTTCTTTCATTCGGAAAGGTCGAACTGATGAAAATATTAAGGTTGCTTGAAGGGTCAAAGTTGATTTTCTATAACTTTTAAACCATTTGAGATACTTTAATGAAATTTCATATGATAGGAGGTGAGGTGTTTTGGAGTTGATCTGGAGGAGTTAAAATTCCACATATTTCTACGGCAAACGATAGAAATCAAAAAACATATTTGTTGAAGAAATGTATGAAAAATAGTTAAATTTGACTAGAGAAAGCCAAGTTTAGATTGGATTTTCAGACCAGATATAAACTCCAGACACATGTATTTGAGATAAATGACAACTGACACTTCATAATTTATGAAAATTCAAAATTTTTAAAGAAATCATAAGTATAATGTTATTTGAAGTCAAAAATGAATAAACAACTTTAAATTATCTATGATTCGGCGAATTAAAATTATTTCCACTTTTATATTCGGAAATTAAAAATTTTAAACCATATTAATCATGTTTAATAATTTTACTTTTTTCATTTAAATAATGGCTCTATCATTACGAGGGCCGTCAGGTGGAAAATGCTTTTTTTGACGTTTACCCTTTATATGTAGCTAAATATTTAGCATAATTTAATTAATAAAGCTTTCCAACTTTAATAATCTTAAATACAAAAATAGATCAAAAATTTATTTCAACTTGAATATCTCTGAAACTATAAGAGATAACCTATACATATAAGCATATAAATATATTTATAAGGACTGTCTTTATGCAAAATTTCTTCTGTATGAATTCATAAATGAATTTTTAACGAATTTTGAATTTCGACATACCCGACTCTGGAGGATCACCAAACATGCCTCTGACTACATAGGCCCTTATACTCCTCCAGATCAACTCCAAAAAATTCACTATTAAAAAAGTTAAATTTTATCAAGATATTTTAAACGGTTTAAAACCTACAGAATTATAATAAAAAATCGATTTGGACAAGTTGTGGTCTGTCTAACTCAACTTTTGAGTCAAGAATTTAATCCTACTGATCCTTGAAATTTATAAAAACATTAGTTTAATAATAAAGATAACCAGAAAATTGGTTGAAAATTTTTATAAATGTGGGCGTGGCATATTTTTTTTTAATTTGATAATTACTAACAAACTATTAATGATAATTGTACAGTTGTTTCTCTTTTTGTAATAGATCTCGTTTTTCACTGTAGCATTTTTTCCCGAAATTAATTATTATTTTTCTTAACTTCTATATATCACTTTTATTCAAAGTTCAATGGAGTACAACTTTTGAGGTTGAAAAATGATTTAAAAAACTTTACTACCAAGAGAAAGCTAAAAGTGTAAACTTTCATTCCATATAAACTGACGGTCCATTCTTGAACACTTTTCTATTTGAATTAAAGTAGTCTCAGCATTATTTTAACTTTTTTCTGTTTTTTTTTTTTTTTGTAATTTAACTCCCCTTAAATTTTACAAATATCAACCCATAATTTTCAATATCTTGTATATAAGGCCCTCTAGGACAAAATACAGTATTTTAACCTTTTTTATGCCCCTCACAAATAAAACTCTAAAAAGTTTTTCAATCCCTATAAAACATATAAAAAAGGTTATTCTTCCCTTCTACTTTTACTATGAGGTTAAAGGATATTATTTTATGCCATTGATTTTCATTATCCTTTTTGTGTTGTTGTTTGCCAATATGAAAAAAAGAACGAGATAACCAAAAAAAGTGCTAAATGTTACAGCTTAAAATAAACTACAAAACTCATTTCCTGACAAAATAGTCACTTTACTCATAATAACAGGTAGTTATAATGTTTTATATAAAAATTATTGATTACTTCCGGTAAATTAAATCCCTCAAAAATAAGAAGAAAAACAGAAAAAGGATTAATAAGTTTTTAATTAAAGGGGTGAGGGAAAAAGAAATATTGAAATAAAAATATAAACGTGAACATTTATGAAAATATGAAAAATTATATATAAATTTCAATTGTGAACTTTACATATAAAAATCAAATTTTCAGACTTATTGAGGTAAACAGTGACTCAGTTCATTTTTCGACACCCTGATCTGTATTCCAAGCATGTTTCCAGTCTAATAGTGGAAGGAGCAGTAAGGGTCTGGGATATTAAAAGTGTAAGTAAAACATCTCATCAACTGCATTTTAAATCATTTCTGACCAATTTTACTTAGAGTCTGAATAAGAATCTGAACTACGGTTAATAATGAACTTGAATCTAAATTACTCTGAATCTGAACTATGAATTACAATCGGAACTTGACTTTGAAGTAGAATAACAACTACAATATTTATTATAATCTGAATTTGAATCTAAACTTGATTCTGAATTAGAATCGGAAATAGATTTTAGACTTGAAACTGAAATAGAATCTTAAGTAGAATCTGAGTTTGAATCTGAACTGAAAATATGAATTAGAATTAAAACTGGAATCTGAAATAGATTCTCAGAACCGAAATAGATTCTTTACTAATATCTGAATTTAAATCTGAACTAGAATATTAATAAGAATCTAAATTAAAGTCTTAATCTGAAATCGAAACTAGAACCAGAACTAGAATCTGAATTTGTAATTAAATTAGAACCAGAAGCTGAACTAAAATATGCACTAGAATCTGAACTATAATCAGAACTGGAATCTTAAATAGGATCTGAATTACAATCTGATTAGAATTTTGAACTGTAATCAAAACTAGAATCTGACTCAGATCTAAAATTGGATCTTAACTTCAGATTTAACTACATTAATAAAGTCTGAACTGCAATTAGAACTTGAATTAAAATCGGAAGTAGAATCTGAATTAAAATCCGTACTCTGATCTAAACTAGAATCATAATTAAGAAACTTAATTATTTTAGGGCCAAATTGCCTTGCTTTGTAGGTAAATGGCTTTTTCGGCAGACTGTAATTCTCTTCATTTTCATTAACCCATTTCTGATTCGCTAAAATCGTCTTTCACAACCACTTTGAATTAGTCCAAATTTTCGGAAAGCTTCTAAAAACAATTGATGTATTTTCGTAAAGGGTTTTTTTTGAAAAAGAGTACACGTTTTTGGACAAAAAATTCGATATTTTATAGAGATTTAAAAACGTGTTTGTAATCTGTCAAAATATTGAATTATAGTGACAAATGTTTAGCCTTCGGAATTTCGACGTTTTAGGCATTTCTTTGTATCACATATAGAGAAACTTGTTCATTTGTTTTGTAATAATTAATTTGAAATTTTCGCATTTTCTATTATCACTGTTTTCT
Source organism: Cochliomyia hominivorax (assembly GCA_004302925.2). Classification (NCBI taxonomy): domain Eukaryota; kingdom Metazoa; phylum Arthropoda; class Insecta; order Diptera; family Calliphoridae; genus Cochliomyia; species Cochliomyia hominivorax. Next base: position 20,369,346 of record PYHX02000413.1, on the reverse strand, counting down.
TTTTTTGCGTAACTCTAAAATGAAATATCTCAGACATATCAATATAAATTTACCTGTTTAGGATTTATTTTATTTCCTTAGGGGTTCAAATCTTCCATTCAATTCACATTCAAATACCTTGATTTTCTGTCCTTCTCTCACTCTTTCCTTTTCTCTTTGCTCTCCAAAAACCTTCACTATTTCACTCCAATTGCCTTTTTTGGGATTCACCAATATACATCCAAACAAATAGTTATTAAAATACTAAAATAGATTTTGAAAACCCGTTATTTATTGCTGCTGATGCCTTTGCTGTTGTTGTTTTATTGGCGTTTTTCTAATGGGTTTCCGATTTTGATTTATAGCTGCAGGTTATTCAAGCTAAAAAGGAGAAAAATAAAAATATAGAAAAAAACATAAAAGTAACAACAAAATATATTTATTTATTATAAAATTAAGTTTTATTTGTTAAAATTATTTTTTAAATATGTAAAAAAAATATTTCTTTTACCCACACACACATGCTCTCAATCAGAGAAAAATCTCTTGTGAATTTGGTAATCAGTTTTGATCAATTTATTTTTTCTTTTTTATTTCTATTTTTATTATAAAAAAGGATCTGATTTTGTTATCTCGTGTAACCACAAAAGTAAATAAGTCCTTGAAGTAAATAAAAATCTTAGATAACAAAGTATTGACAGTATTGTGGGACACATTATTTTTATTTCTTTTTGTAATTTTTATTAGGAGTTTATAGAGCAACACATAATTATAGCAACTCAGGGGATTTAACAGATAAAATCATATAAATTCTTAAAACTTATTATAAAATGTGAATTCGATAGTTTTTAGGTTTCGTAGGAGGTAGATTTTTTAACTTTTATACACTTATTAAGAACTTAGTGAAAAATTAACTAGCACTGAACTATTAATGAAGGAGAACTGATCTGGAACTGAACTAAAACTGAACTAGAACTGAACTAGAACTGAACTAGAACTAAACTAGAACTAAACTAGAACTAAACTAGAACTAAACTAGAACTAAACTAGAACTAAACTAGAACTAAACTAGAACTAAACTAGAACTAAACAAGAACTAAACTAGAACTGAACTAAAATTAACTAGAACTGAACTAGTGCAGTTCTAGATTTGAACTAGAATTAAATTAAAATTGGACTCCAGATTAACTAAAATCTAAATAAGAATCTGGATTTTATTGTTAACTGTAATTTGAACTAAAGTCTGAATTAAAAACTTAAATAAAATCTAAATTAGAATCTAAATAGAATTTGAAATTGAATTTAAATTAGATTATGTATTGAAATCTAAACTAGAGTCTGAACTAGAGTCGTGACTAATGTCTTGACTAAAATCTGAATTAGAATCTAAACTGAAACTTTAATAGCATCTAAATTTGAACTTTTATCTAAATTGAATGCGCACAAGAAACTTACTTAGAATCTGATATTGAATCTGAATTAAAACCTTAATTAAAATCTCAACTATAATCTGAATGAAAATGTGGACTTTAATTCAAGCTATTTCCCAGTGCACATTATCAACGTTTTGCGATATTTAAGACTATAACTTTATTTTATAAGGCTTCATTTTCCAATTTTCTAGCTTTAATATTTTCCAATTTATTTGAATTTGTTTATTTCCCTCTACTACATTCCAATTTTTCTTTTATTTCCTTTTAAATAAAAATATTTAAATCAACATTTTATTTTATACTTAACAAATTAAATAAAAAATTCCAGCTTAATTGCTTAAATTACAAAATAAATACAACTGAAAAATGCTCCATTTTAATCTTTTAAATTAAATAAATTGTGTATAAGAGTGAATGTGAATGAATAAATGAATGTGTGTCGGAGTGAGTGAGTGAGTGACTGAGTAGGTGAGAGTATAAGATAATCCTTGTATACATAACGGTACATATAAATTGTATGTTGGATTGAAAAATTCTAGTTATTTTAATATTAAACAACAATTTTTTTGTTTATTTTCTGTTCCCCATTTTATACCTTGAAGTATATTTCTTGTTGTTTTTTATAAAATAAAAAATACACACACACACATACATAAATTCCAGGGAATATAAATTTACTCATACTAACAGAGTACACGCATATACATGAAAGTGTGTATGACAATGTTCTACAACATACATAAATATTCTACCATTGAAAGTCAATGTCATAGAATGTTGAACATATAAAACCCTGAACAATTGTACTAAAAGTTTTCAAGTATTTTATAGTATGAGATTTTGTATATGATGTTATGTTATTTGTATGTGTGTACATGTTAATGTATGTATGTAAAATAATATCTACAGAATATTATAATTTAAAAAATATACATACTTGTACTCATATGTCTACATACATCATTTATGTTAAAAAAGAAATGATGAACATTAAATGAAATGTATGACATTCGTATAATTTTTTTAAAGAGTATAAAATCACAGCATCATGGGAATAAAAACATAAAAGTCGAGAGAGATAGAGAGTCAAAATGTCAAATGAAAAAGCAAATTGTCAGAATATGAAATTTTATTCTAAAGAAAAATATAATCAGTTTTATAAAATAAACGTGTTATTTGTTGTTGTTTAATGCAAAAAAGGTGAAATTGTAAACGTGTAGTCCGGAGCAAAACTTTTTTTCAGTACTTAATGGACAATCCTTCATGCTTTATAACTTCATCCAAACCCTTTGGCATTGAGTGGACTAAATTTCTTGCAACTTTCTCCCTCCATTTTCCTTTAATGCCTTTTAATGATCATATTAATTTGAAATAGATCGCTTCTTGACCCGTCTGTCCAGTTTTTCTCACAAATGATCGATTGGATCGAGGCTTTCACAATGTGCTTATCGACACCCGCAGGTGACATAGAACCCCACGCAATTAGCGTACCTCCGCCCTATTTAACAGTAGGAGAACGATTTTCATTATTACGAAATATATTAAATTTGCTTTCATCGGAGAAAAGCCTCTGATTCTTAAATGTACTAAGTCTACTTTAAACTCATTCGCATACTCAAAACGTTTAATTTGGTTTATTGAAGAGATTAGTAGTTTATGTCTTGCAACTCTAGAATTGTAACCAAACTCTTGCCGCACTATAGGAGCAGTAATGGGGTAAATATTTTTGTTATACTCCTGTTGGACTTGAACTGTAATTCCGGTAGATGTTTTTTTAGAATTGTGTATAATTATTCTGACAAATAAAACTTTAGGTCATCTGGTTCTATTCGAACTTTGGCAACTTGATTCTCCTTTATAACGATTTACTACGCTTCTTTTTGTGAAACGACTTCGTTTCATTATTTGACCTATCTGGGTCTTTGCTCAAAAGAGCTTCCAACTCATCTGGTAGGAATGCAGAGCTCTCGGAATATTTGGTATGAAACATTAAAGCTTATGCGGATTTAAAATCATCCAAGGCTCAAAAAAGCGCTGCTAAAGATTTAGAAGCCAAAAATCTGCAAAATGAATGATAAAACATTTGTTCTGGCAGATTTTTCGTATCTTCCAGGACAAACTTTTTATGTTGATTATGCACGATGTATTGAACGAGGGTATGTTCACAATCAGAGTTTCTCAGAATTTTACTTAGTATGTTAGGCAGTATGCAATTGCGGCAAAAGAAGCCAATTATTTGTTACAACGGTCTCTATAAATAGTGAAATTAACATCATAAGACTTCATAATATGTCTTCTTATTTTTGACCAGACTTGATATCCTAAATGGTACAAGAACAATAATGTGGTATTTGAATCAAGAGAGACACATCGTCCACACTACCCAGAGCTAAGGATAGTGGAGTGTGGAGATATATTAGTTTCCTTTTAGGAAAGATTTGAAGAGCACAAAATAGATGTCCAAAGGTGTGATAAACAATATAAAAACTATTCAAAAAAAAAGATTCAAAATTTCATCTTAAATTATAAAAAATTTATAATTTTTTTTATTGTAAATTGTAATAATAATTTCATTCAAATAAAAATAAATTACAACAGTAAGTTTAGTGGTTTCGTTTTTAAGAACATTTCGATCTCACTCCTTATTGTTTAGTATAATTTAGCGATACCTACTCTTCTTTAAATGCTCTGGTGTACTCCAATGTAGTGAAGTGTACGTTACTGCACTAGTCAAGTCTAGTTTTTTTTAAAGACTGTATTATCTGTTTGTTATCAAGACTTCAACCTAATTTGTTGACTAGACCCAAGTCTAGCTTATTAACTAAACTCTTGTATGGTTTAGTATCTTATTTAAACTTTTTTCCTTGTTTTTTAAATTTCCTTTTTGTTCTCCAAAAGAATAAAAAAGAATCTATAACCTTTTAGACATTCTTCAAACGATTCCACGTTTCCCCTTCTTTTCCACCATTTTGAAATTCTTATTCTTCAATCTTACATTAATTTCATTTCTTTTACTTAGGAATTCGTTAACCCAAAATTATATGCCTGCGGTAATAAATTCTGTTGTTTAGGAAAAAATCTGAAAATTCGAAATATCTCAAATGAACTCTAATTAAAATAAAAGTTATAAACAACGTGAATAACAATAAATGACAAAAAACGTCTAAAATATAATTTTAATGAAATTTTCTGCTGATGAATTTAAAACAAAAGAAAGAAAAACGTAACGAAAAATAAGTAAAAATCTAAATTCGGCTTTACCGAATCTTTAACACCCTCCACCACTGTATGGAAGATAAATTTCTGGTTATCTTAATTACGATGGAATTATATTTTATTCCTGAAAGTGGGATTACAAAGGAGTAATTAACAAATACGGTCCGATAATTGTCAAACTGGTTTCATTTATTAAAGACAGTGAATCAAATTTAAACTATAACAAAATATGGCCCGATACTCGTCAAGTTAGTTACATTCAAGATAGTTAGAGCAATAATTTTGCCTAATTTCAATGAAATTGGTCTTTATTTAAGTGTTTTATTAGCTCAAATTAGTCTTCCGGAAAGGGGCGTTATATAGGAGATATAGAAAAATATAGAGCGATATTGGTTAGATAGATAACATATATTCAAGACAGTTAAAAATTGTGTTGAATTTTAATAGAATGTGGGTTTTTTGGAAGGAGTTTTATATGGGAGATATAATAAAATATGGATCGAGATTGTTCGAATTAATATTAAAGATCTTTATTTAAGAGTTTTATAAGCTAGAAACCATATTCCGGAAAGGGGCCATATATGGAAGCAAACTCTCATAATGACCCAAAACAATCTTGTTGCTTTGGATTTATATTAAAAATAAATATATTGGAAAATTCTATTAAATTATCCTGAAAATTGCGACCCACATCACACACAGATTATAGGGTAAATCAAAATTTTACATATTTCAGCATATAACTATTTTTCTATTGATCCGCTTTTGATGATTTTTTTCCTTTTTGAACGATGATGAGGAACCAACTCTATGTTCTAGTTAAATTTTTGTTTTAATTCAGTTAATTTTTGTTGAAAAAATTAGAAAAGTTCTTTTTCGAAATTTTGAGATTGTCTCAGATATCGGTCTATAACATGAGGAAAATAACAAATAATAAGCCAAATTTAATTTAACTCGAGCAATTACTCTAGACGTTAAAATGTTTCTAACAGACAAACAGACGGATTGATTTCATGCAAGAAGATATAGACTTTTTGTGATCTGAAATGATTCCACACGAAATAATAAAGTTTATATACCCTCTACACCACTTGTGTGGAGTGGAGCGTATAAAAATAAATAAGAATAATAACAACAACAGCAACAAAAATATTTTTATTTGCATTTACATGAAAAGACACCGGAATAAAGGAAACAAAAATTATAGCAAACGAGATGACGGGGGAAATGGAATAAAATGCTGCCATTGTTGTCAAAATATGGTTGTAAATTAAGCAGTTTATTTCATGAAAATAACAACAACAAATACGAATGAATGAAAAATCTGTATTTGTAATGATTTTTGAAAAATAATAAAATTTATTAGGGTAAAGAATTATGTTTGATGTATTTTTTTTTTTTTTTCAAATTTTTAGAAAATTCTTGAAAATATTTTCGAAAATAAAAATTTTCCTCCGAAGTAAAATCAAAATTAATTTGATAGAAATACTTGATTAATTTGAATTCACCTATTAAATGGAATCCACCTACTAAAAGCATCATTTATTGTTGAACAGTTGTGAGTACCTTAAGTGAATGTGTGTGAGTATATGTATATGTAAGAAGTATACAGAGGGGACGTATGATGAATTTTATTTTTATATTCACAACATAAACAACGTATGTTAATGAATTTATGCATTTTATTGGATGTATGTGTTACGCCTATTAAAGTATGTTTAACATGTTATTTTGGTTAAAATAAGTTTTTTTTTTAATTCGTGTCATTTTTATTTTCATCAGCGTTCTCATTTATGTATCCAATTTTGCAGTTTATAACAAAAAAATTTGTAGAAAAACAAAAATGTGAAACAGGATATTAAAAAAAATACACATAAGTTAATGTATGTGAGTGATATATTATGTCAATTGATTAAAAGGAGGATGTGAGTGAGTATGAAAGCTTCTATTTAGGCATCAGAGTTTGTTCTATTTGCAACAAAATATTTAAGGGACATTCTGAACATTACACTCTTGATCATAATTGATACCAAGAACCGGATCTAGATACACAGTTGAAAATTTGAAACATAATGTTTAATATACAATATGTAGGAGTATTACGAAAACAGACAATATTTTACAGAAATTTATAGAATCAAATAAAGACTAATAGTTTAAATTAAGAGTCAAGTTAACAAACTAGAGTGGAGTCTAGTTAATAAACTTGCAAACAAGACTACAATCTAGTTTTACAAACTAGATCAAAATTAAGCGAAACATTTTACTCTATCCTAACACTTTGTCTATCCTGTAGTATATGTGACTTAATTCTGGTTCATGTATCACAAGTCACAAGTCTTTTTGGCATTCCTTAGCTTCGTGTTCCTTTAATTCTACGCCACTTTTTTGAGAATTCAAATTTATTTTATATTTAGCATTTGTTTGTATTTCTATACTTAAATATTTGTTTTCCTTATTAATTTTACAAACGCCATTTATAACCTGGAATTTCTTTGTCCCTAAATGTTATAAATTTTCACATTCTTACCGAATAATAGTTCACTTATTTACAAAGAAATCGCTAAAATTTTTTGTCGTTTTTCTAAGAAATTGTATTTAACGGAAAAAGGAAATAAAACTATTTTTTTCTTATTTCAACTCTCACAAACACATTCAATAAATTTTAGAATAAAGTGCTCCGTATTATAATGAAGAAAAATTGTGTATGTGTGAGTGTGTATATACCAAAAATAGCATATTGAAGAAGCCTAATATAACATTCCTACTTGTTTTTAGTTTTAAGCTCTGCTTAAGTCATTATGCTTTCGTTTTGGTCATTATTTGAATAAATTTTACGAGAAGTGAGTCACCACAAGTTCTTCATTGGATTTAAGTGCTGTGTTCGTTAAACCATGATTAAGACTGTATTGCAACATGTACAATTATGTTATCTTGCTGGAATATCCAATCTCCATTCATTGTTTCATCCATAAAAAAGAGAAGAGCACCTAAAGCGGACGGAAAATTACCACGTATTCGTGAGATTTATGCATTTAAAAGTGATATTTGGAAGGGGTTTTATGGGACCTTTGAAATGAAATGGAACGTTCACGTACAATTTGGCACATCGTTTTAAAATATTATAGGACTTATTTTTGCAAAAATTGAAATGGCTTTATATTTAAGGATTTAATGGACCAAAAACCTTATTCGTTGACATTTGTTTGGGGCCTTTATGAAAAAATGGACCGGTCATAACCAATTTCAGTAGGTGTCATCCATGGGCCAAAATAATACTACGTTCATTAAGATATCTTCATGCACAACCAGCCGGGAGGACGGACATGATTGAATCAACTCTTGAAGCGCTTCTGCTCTTTACAATTATCTGGACAAACGCATAATACCTCAACCACCTACGGTGATGTAGGGTACAAAAAGAGAAAAAAGTGTAGAGTGTTTCTTAATTACTTTTATTGTTTTCAAGACTCTCTTTATTGCTGAGAACTAAGGATGCATTTGAAACTTATTTATCTCTAGACTTGAGTTCAGATCATGATCTATAATAAAATAGATTTATGAACTAAACTCCATATATATTTCAAATCACTTTACTAACAACAACATTATATTGAAATATATTTCCTTATGTTAACACTTCATATCCCTTTCCTGTTTGTGTTTCTTTCAAAAAAATAAAAACAAAAACAACGTTACATTTCCCATTTCCTGTTTAATTTAAAAAATATGTTTATTTTCAGAAAATTCTACGTTCTTTCAATTGATTTATTATATAAATTAAAAAAAATAGATGAAAATAAATATTAGAATTTCCTTTTTTATAACAAATCGATTGTTAATGTTTCGTTATATTTTCTTTACGTGGAAAATGTTGAATTTATTAGAAAAGAAAAATAAAGCAGGAACTGCTATTGAAATAAGGAAACAAGATGTAGTGAATAGGGTATATTAACTTTGTTATTCCGTGTGTAACGCAAAGAAGGAATAATCTTAGATCCCATAATGTATATGTATTCCTGCATCTAATCAATATCTGAGTCGATTTAGCTATGTTCTCTGTCTTTTGTAGGCACTCTCACATCCCCAAAAATTGACAGAGCTGAATGAAATTTCGTCTGAATTTTCGCTATAGTCCGGAGAGTTTTCTTTTTTAAAACCAGCAAAATCGGTGCATTGTATTAAAAAGATATACACCGATACCTGAGACAACTTTAAGTTTAAGCAAAAACTTTTGTAATATTATCAATTATAAATCAACAAATTATAATTAAATTATAAAATTATATGTATGTGTATGTGTAAGAAAACTTTTATAAGTACACATTTGTGAATGTATATTGTGGTGGAGGGTATTGAAGATTCGTCATAGCCGAATATAGTATTCTTACTTGTTATTATTTATTTGTATTGATGTTTCCATATCAACTCTTTGGTCTTTGTATTTGTATTTTAACTTTTTGTTAACTGTTTTTTTTTTATTTCCTTTTTAAAGAAATTTCACTTGTGTTAGTTGGTTTCTTTAACGATGTATTTCAAATGGATTTTAAGTGAAAAAATTCTAAGAATTTTTATTTTTTCGTAATGTTAAAGGTTTCACATCAATTGTATGCATTTTAGTTCAGTTTAATTTGTTGTCTTTTCAGAAATAACTTTGGGGAGTATTTACAAATATTTACTCAAATTCTCAATTTTCACAATATAACGTTAAACCGGTAAAACTGTATTCGAAAAAGGTTTTTGAAAAGCATATCTTTCGAATAACTCGAAAACCGGTTTCCTGAAAATTTTGGTTTTTCTAATACATTAATCGAAACACACAGGAAACATTTAAAGTCAAAATTAAACATAGTTGATTTTAGATAATATTAATTTTTTCTCTCAATTAAAATTTAGATTTGGGAATGAAATTATATAATGTACGTATTTAACTAGTACAGACAAAAACCATATTTTTGACAGAGCTTATTTTGCAGTTAACAGCGCGCTGTTAATCATTTAACAGAAGTTCTTAAAATGACTGGTGTACTAAAATGGCCAACGTGAGCAACAGGATCTATGTCCCAAAAACTTATATCATGGAAATGGCTCTCCAAGGTGCTAGCCATTGGTCCATAACAACACACTACCAAAAATATAATTGGTATTCAATATATCGCTCTTTCAAAATATATGAAATTACTTAACATTTTTTAGAAGGATATGGTCAGTATGGAAAAATGGTGCTTGGTACACATATCACGCTATATAGGTATGATAGTCCCAGGTACTCCAAATGGAGCACTCTTAGTGGGATATCTGAAATAATTTTGGAATTTGAGAAAAATCGAGTTGAAAATCTTCACATACGTAATTATATTGTACATATTAGAATCTTTCGATATAAATTTGTAAAACAATAATTTTTTAAAATCATTTTTAGTAGTAAAATTTCAAAGAAGAAAAAACTACATTTAATGTGAAACAATGTTGAATTAAAATTTTATATCAATGAAAGTTAATTAAACATTAATGCTGTTATGATTTTGCTTCATAGCTAAACAAGTTAGAAAGTATAATCGATCAAGCACGACCCTTCGCTTTATTGTTGGTTAGAAATTGTAGCTACGAAAAATTAATGAACTACCCTCGTATAATTCAATTTTCTGTTTTGTTCTTAAATATGCAGTACATTATTGCGGCACTTACATCTATGTTAAATTCTGGGGTGTAATATGGGAGGTACAATATATTATGAAACAACCCTCGTATAATTGTGCACATCGAATTGCGCTTATATTTATCTTAATTTGACCTGTTTACAATACAATTACAATACCAACGCAAGATTTATGTAAATACCAAAAAAATAGTAAGATTTATCCCCTAAAAAATGATATTTGGATGGGGGTTTATATGGGACCTATGAGAAATAATACATCTTCCCATTTTTTGGTACATTGTTTTAGAATATTATAATAATTTTTTGTGCCAAATTTTGAAATCGTTTTATATTGAGACTTTTATGACTTTAAAATCCCATTCCGGGAGGTAATTTGTGTGGGAATCACTTGAAATATTTGACCTTAAGTCCATAAAAATTACATGCTAATGGACGAAAAGTAATTCTGAGTCGAAGGGTATACTTAAAGGTGGATGTCAAACAATTTATTCTGTATTGATATAAACATCAGCACAGATAAAAGCACATGAAGCAAAATCAACTTTAAATATAGTTAATTTAAAATTGAATAAATTTCTTCATTTAGTTAAAATTAAACGTTTTTACACTTGTGATGAAATAATATTGTATATATTAAAATCTTTCGATATTCATATATAAAATTATACAACAATAAATTTTTCAAATTACTATTAAGTACTAAAATTTTAAGTACTAAAAAATTCAAGAATATTTTCAAGACACTGTATTTACTGTGATACAATGTTAAATAACCATTTTTTGTATATGAATAAAAATCATAACTGAAAAAGCGTTAAATTATTTATTTTAGTTAATTTTACATTAATTTTTTCTGTGTGTTCGGTAAAAAAAAGAATCTGTAGCATAGCATTTTAAACATATTATGATAACACTCTAATCATAATAAAGTTGCAATAAACATCATATGATCATATTAAAAAAATCATTAAAAAATGTTTAAAATAAAATTAAATATTTTTCTATTGTAATTATAATAGTGTTTACTTCAACCATGTATTGTAGTCTATAATGTTTATATGGTAATTATGTTTGTTTATAGTAATTATCAATTTAATTGAGAAACCAAATTATTTTGTCAATCACAATTTGTTTGAAGAATTCATTATTCTGTAAAATTCATATTTGTTCATTTTACTGCTTTTCTTTTTTTTCTTTTTGTCATGATGACATGAATCTATTATTTTCAAAAAGATTTTTGTTCACACAATTTATGTCCCTAAAATATTGTAACTATTTTTTGGTAATTACTCCAACTCTTTGTATGTCACTCTTGACCCCTAAGGCAACAAACATTATTGGCAAAATTTCAAATATCTTTTCTATTTTCTTCTTCTTCTTCTTGTTACTATTCTATCTTGCTCATCATCATTATTATTAATATCATTATCAGCGTCATCACATCCTTCCTTCTTCTTATCCTGCAAGTGTCTTTTGCCTTTATTATAATATAATGAAAGTCATTATTATTTTTGTATATTTGTTTTATCTTTTCATAATATAACCAATTTACTTTAGTTTTAGTTTCAGTTTAGTTTAATACTTGTTGCATAAAAATGTTCTTTCATACTTTCAACTTGTTCATCATTATGATCTTCGTAATGATGGTTGTTGTAATAGAAAAAAAGATAGAAAGAAGATAGAAAAAACACTTGGGGTTATTTTAGTGTCTACAAAATATTTACTGAATTCATACACTATAAGTGTTTGTATATGTACATATGTGTGTGTATGTGTGTGTAGAAATGTGTGCATAAATTTCTGTGTGTGTGTGGGAGTATTGTTAACAAGTTCGTAAATAACTTTTAGTTTGTGCACAAATTTCTTTTTTTTCTTGTTATTTTCCTTCATAATGAGGATAATTTAGGTTTGTTTATCCAAATGTTACAGTAAGATAATGCTATAAGGATCATATATACATATATAGTCCTTGATCTAATCAAAATCTGAAATGATTCAAAACTTTGTTACGTCCCTTTTAATTAGAATTTAACTTGATTGTTTTTTAGTGTTATGTTCTTTAGTATTTCAAATCAACAAAATCAGTTTAGTTACTATTAAGTTATAGACCGATATCGGAGGCAATCCCAAATTTTAAAAATAATAAATTTAATTAAGAATTTTGCTAATAAAATTCCCCGATTTAAAGAAAATATAGTAATGAGTACTTTATGAGCAATTTAGACAAAGAAGTCATTTTGACTTGTTGAATACTAAACTAGAAAACTACACTAACTAAAACTATATTTTCAGTTTTTGCATGACGGATCAGATTTTCCTTTAAATGGACTTTAAAATTTCGAATGATAGACAACATATATAATTGATATGAATCTCGGTAATATATAATTGTTAAATCCATTCAATAGTAAACATATTGAAGGAAAGGTAGCCCTTTCCTCTGGATCAAAATATATTTATAATTGTGGGCGTGGCCTGGTGTTAAACATAAACTTATTTATTAATGAAAAATATATGATTTTTTTAATTTGATCAGAAGTTTATAATTTTTATTTGAAACATATTAATGATAATTAGTCAATTACTTTTCCAATACATGGAAAAAATAATAGTCTTTTAGGAATACTATCCTTTTTCGCCCTGACATTGAACATTCGCTTTATTATTAAATCTTTCCTCAATTACCATATTTTACTCAATTTTGAAATTGAAAGGAGTAAAACTTTTGAAGATTAAAGGATATAAAATAAATTTTTTTACCAAAACAAAGCCTTAAGTGTATACTTTTCACAATATATAATTTTAGACCTATTGAAACCCATCTGTCCGATATTTTTCCCAATATTGTAAAAGCAAAATTAAAAAATTTTTGATATTTTTACCATTAAATATAATTTGAAAAGGTTTACATTAATTATAATTTTAAGGTTGTTTATGTAATGAACTTGTATTACCAAAGGAAAGCTTTAAATGTGTACTTTTATTACACTTTATTAATCTTTGAATTTTTCGATAACGCCTGTTGAAAAGTTTTCCATTTTAATGGAAGAACTTTCAAATATTTATTGATGTTTTTATCTGTCTTAATTGTCTGGAAAGAAATATTTTAAAAGGTGAACTCTATTGGAATTGTTGATAATCGGTCCAATATTTTATTTTAAACCATAAAAAATTACGCCCTTATGAGGTTTTCAACTCATAAAAACATTTTATGAAATTTGTCAAAATAGATTTTTAAACTGTCTTAAATCTTAGCACAAAATGTAAGGTATTTCGATCCGTTAGTGATCATTATTCCCCTATTAAGCCTTCTTCTGAAAATTACCTTAAAAAGCACATAATTGTTCTAAAATTATTTTTGGGTAAAAATAACCGTTGATCTCTTAAAGATGTCAGAATAATATAGGTGAGGTGTTTCGGATATGATCGGGAAGAGCACGGCAAGGCTACATGACGGCCAATGATCTTTTTAGGATGAACAGAAATTTTTGTTATAGTTCTTTTAAGTCTCTACCCAAAATATGCTTATAAGTATCAGTTATCTCTCATTATTTCAGAGTTTTCGAAGTAAAAGCTGGCAACTCTTATTTACTTTAAAAATTGGGTTTTCGACTCTAAACTTTATATTTTTTATATTATTTTCTGGGTTAAAAAAATGAGTTTAGGGTAAAGATCTGCCCTCGAGTCCTATCCAAAGTTTGGGTATAAAATTTGTGTTTTTATTTATTAAATTCTCAAATCGCAAAATTGGATTAACCTTAAATTTGTTTCAGATATATACAAAGTAGAGGACAAAGTATTTTCTGTCCTAATGAAATAATAAGGTGACCATTTCATAAAAAAATAATAATTTTTAAATAGTTTTTAAAAGGATTGGAATTTTGGGTATTTCTCTATGGAAATGTGGGAATTTCTTATAAAACTTAAGACAACATACACAAAACTGAGAAATTCATTTCTTTTTATAAAAATTTGAAAATTAATTTTATTTTATAAAATTCAACATAAAAAACATTTTGGAATAATTCCGAAGTGATCAAGAGAAATTGCTGGTTTTTCAAAATATTTATGTAGGAAAAATTGTAAAGTATTTTCTATTCGTATTTTCCTTATTATTCCTCTTTCCCCTTATATTTCTCAATTTAGGTTTGGCAGGCTTTTTATGTCGAACAAAAATTCAGGCGGTTCCTGAAGACAAAAAAAAGACAAGAGTAGTTAGTTTGTGGAATATAAATATTGTGGAAAAGATGAACAGAATACATTCACACATACACTCACAGAGCACCAAGATGAAAATAAAAATTATGCAAATATGTGAATTCACTTGTGAAATTTTTCAGTTCTTTCATTCATTCTCTCCACATATCAACACTTAGATTCTATCATGTAAAGGATACAAGGCCTTCCTCCTCTAAAGAATAATTTCAAGAAAATTTAAAAAAATAGAAAAAAATAAACTTAATACTTTTTAACATGCAAAGAACAATATTTGTAAAAAATATATACATATTTAAATCATTTATATCCTTAACTCCTTTCAAATTTAGCTCCTCTTCCCTCCCCCTTTTAAAATATATAAAGCAAAAGGATATTTAAGTTAACATTTTTGTTAGTGGGCGTTTTAATTTATTACTTGCTAATAAATGTTACTAGTTCTTTTTTTCTATTCCCTAAACATTATTGTTATATTTAATACTTCTATCAAATTTTCAACTAGATTTATTTTTAGCCATTGAAACCCATTTGCATGACAATGAATGAATGAGTGACTGAATAAGAAGAACAAGTGACTGAATGTAAGAACGAATTTAGTTCATTTGTAGGTTAAAGGTCTTTAAGTCTTTTTTTCCATTATATCTTGTAAATATCGTGTAATATGAAATAAATTAGTTTATTTGTGTCTGTGAAATTATGGATATTTGATTGTTGGGTTTGATTAACGCTTTTTTCTCTATTTTGCCCTTTTTGTTGGAGGGGAGAAATTATTTACTTCATTGGTTAAATAAATTATTACCAAAAAGGGTAATTTAAAGATATGAGATAAATTTTAGTCATTTTGATTTGTTAACATGAATATATATCGTTCATTTGCAGGAAGATAGTTATAACTCAAAAAAAAAAAAAAAAAAATGTTTTTTCTTTTGAGAAACATAATTTTCGGTAGCTGTTTCATTATTCGTTCGGAGCATTTTTCATGGAAATATATTTCTGGTTGAAGGTCATTTCTGGAAGGTGATTAGCTCTGAACAAATATGTTTATTATATTTTTTTAAATAATAACTCGTTTGCAGCTAGATAGACTAACTCAAAAATCATTTATTTTAGAAAAGGTATTTAACACATTTAGCAGCGATTTCCAATTTAAAGTAATTTGGAACTGGCTAGATAGAGTTTAGGTCAAATAATGGACACAATCGCATAAAGTTTAATAGGCTTTGTCCTTGTATAGAAGGAAAGTATACAATAAAAGCTTTTTGTTGGTAATATAATTTAATTAATCCCTTTTGTTCCACAAAAGTTCTATATGATATAATTTTACATTTTAAATTAAATTTAATGGTTGAGGAAAAAATCAATTAACGATTTAGGTTGCGAATTCTAAAGGATCACTTTTCTGTTTTCATACCAAGAAAAAGTTGATTTGGTTTTGATCGAAATAAAAAAAATTTCAGAAATAAATTAAAACATCAAAAAAATTTGGAAGTATTTTCATTTAAAATAGAAAAGCATTCAGCAGGTGTAACCAGAGAGATCCAAAAACATATATGAGAGGAAAGCGAACACTTGTAGGTTTCTTTCGGTGGTATATTTTTAATATCTCTTCTAGAATTCTAGAGTTACATTCTTCTAAACTTCAAATTTCGATGAAATATAGCACTTGAAGAAAAAGTTCTATAACTTAGTAGATGATAATGTTTTAATGACACTAGATAGCATTTCTAGAGGACTATAGTACCGCATAAATAATAATAAAATATGGGCTATTTATCATTAAAAGGTTTCGAGTAATAATAATTCACTTTCGATCAAATTAAAAAAAATGTTTTCAAATTTCTATTTAAACAGATCAAACAATATTTGAAGTATCTTCATTCAAGTGAAAAACGTATTCGAACAATTGGGTTTAAATAGCTCTAAGATCTGTATGTAGAGAAAATAAACACGTAAAGCTTAATTTTGACCTTCAAGAGTTCTATTTCCTTAAATATTATGTTTGAGTCAAATATAGTATTTTAGGAAAAATTCATAATGTGGCGAGTAAAAATGTTATAATTATTCCAAAAACCATTATTTAAGGACTCTTTTAACCCTGCTTATATATCAAAGCAAACATTGAACAATTATCATCCAAAGATTCCAAATTATAAGAATTTACTTCCATTAAAATTAGAAAAAAAGTTTAGAAATTTTAATCAAAACAAATGAAAGATTTTTTGGATTATTTCCATTCAAATGGAAATAATGTTCTGGAGAGGAAGCAAACAGGTCGAAAAGTATACATGGTTTTAAAATTTATACTCATAGTTTTCTCTTGATAGCAAAATTTATTTTATCCCTGCGAATCTTCATAATTTCTGTTTTCTAAAACTTTTTTTTACTTAAATCTATAACTTCAGGAAATTGTTAACAGCACACGTGTAATGAACGTGTAATGAATGTTATAACGACTCTAGATATCATTTCCGAAGGACTATTGATACTCCTTTATATAATAAGGAAAAATTATCCGATTATTGCTATTAATTGTGTTCATGAAATGAGAATAAACTCTCGATAAACACTTGCGTATATTTTAATGAGAGAATATCGAATTTTTTGAAGTATTTTCACATATCCAATTTTGAAAATATGCCACGCCCACACATTTAAATATAAAGAGGCAATTTTTTGCTTACCTAAGTTTCAATAGGTTTGCTATTGAATGGCACTCAATTTTTGGAACTGTTGAAAACAACTATATTATATATTAAGTCCTAATTTTCTATTTAAAATTTATTAGTTATTTTTTTCTTTTTATTTTTATATCAATTTTCTAAACTTGATTTTTTTGAAAATTTAATAAAAATCCAAATAAATCTAAAATAAAATTCTAAAACGTTATTTGCAGCATTTTGTGGTTTAACACATTTTTAGGTTTTGTCCACAAAAATGTGAACGTCAAACACTTTGAGGTTTAAAAACCGCAATAAAAATTAAAAAAACTTTGTTTATTTTTATTTATTATTTTAAGTGTTTTTCTTGCTTTTACAGCAATTTTTCTGCAATTTTGTTATTTTGCTTTAACATAATTTTTTTTCAACAAAAATTTGTCATAAATTTTGCCCTAACGATATTTTTCTCTAAAACGAATAAGTTTCGTATTTTGTTGTAAACAAAATTTTTTCATAAATTTTCACTTAAAAGAAAATTTATGGAAAAATTTCATTTAATAGAAAATTGATTGAAAATTTTCAATTAAAATACAATTTATTGAAATTTTTTTTAATCAAAAATTTGTTATAAATTTTCTCTTAAATAAAAATTTTCTCTTAAAAGAAAATTTATCAAAAATGTTCTCTTTAAAGAAAATTTGTCGAAAATTTTCACTTAAAAGAAAATATATTGAAATTTTTCTCTTAATCTAAAATTTGTCATAAATTTTCTCTTAAATAAAAATTTTCACTTGAAAAAAGTTGTAAAAAAATTTTCACTCTGAAGAAAATTTAAAAAAATGTTTGACTTTGAAAATTTGAAAATTTAAAAAAATTTTGATTTTGAAGAAAATTTTTCGAAATTAAATTGTTTATGCCCTCCACAAGTACAGAAGAGGGTGTATAAACTTTGTCATTCCATCTGAAGGAATCATCTCAGACCCCATAATGTATATATATTTTTCCATCATATCAAAATCTGAGTCTGCTTGTCTGTCCGTTCGTCTTTCTGCCATTTTTAGTTTTTATTTTCCATGTTTTTACTAGATTTTTTCAATATTTTCCTGCAATTTTGTTATTTTTTGCTTTTAACTTAATTCGGGTGTTTGAGTTTTTAATTGTAAAAGCAACAACTTAAAAAAAAACTAATTAAGTTTCTAAACATTTTTTTTTTTACCTTAAATAAGTCTTTTTTTTTCTTTTTACTTCTTTTTCAGGTATAACAAATTTTATTTTTATTTTATTCCACAATTCTCAAGGGCATGTCAGACACTTCATTTCGATTTTGTGGAATAAAATCTTGAAACAAAAAAAATTAAAGTTGATAACAAAGAAAAAGCAATGAAACGCGACATGAAATTATAATAAAATAAATATTTTTTTTGGATATTTTGTACTTTTATTAACCTTGAACTCTTAAAGGCGTGTCAATTAAGCTTTTTCCTCAGACTTATGTCTATCAGGGTGTTTCTATCAAAGAAAATCGTATATAAATTAGTTTAAGTTGTTGTTTTTTTAACACAAATAGGACTATAATCAATGTTAAGGTGCCTGTTTGAGGCTTTTGGAGTTTAATTAGAAAAAGGTTAAAATATCGTTTCTTTTAAGTTACAAACTCACAAGAGAAATTAAAAATAAATTAAGGTACACCCTAATGAACAGAAAAACGTTTAGAATTATTAGAAAATAAAGACAACAAGTGAGTGTTTTGTAATAACCCAGCGAACAATTTGCAAGATTATTATTTTTCACTTTTTTATTTTTTTCCTTGAATATTTAATTTTTATTTCCTCTCTTTTTTCTTTATCTCAAAAAAAAACTTTTTAATCTTAAGATTTTTCCTTTTTTTTTTGGCAAAAATAAAAAATTCATAACAAAATTTAAATGTAAAACCAAAATTTATTGTTCGCCATCGTAAAAAAAGACAAAAATTCAAAAAGTTATTTAAAAATTTTGTTTCTTCTTGAAAAGTTCTTTTCCTAAGATCAACTGACTCAGTTATTTGGTGCTTAAAGGAACACAAAAGAAAGAAAACACTACAAAACCCTGAAACAAACAACAAAATCTGGGAAAAACTTTAGTTTTTTTTAAGAATCCTTAAGATAAAAAAGTTTTAAAATAAATGTACATGTATCTCTGTGTGTGTGTGTTTGTGTGAAGCGGAAGTGGATACAAAACAAATATATCATACAATTGTTACCAATAGTAACAAAAGAATAAGGATTTAAAGGAAGTAAGAAAAATATATATTTGAAAATGGAATAAATAATATGGTTGTTGCAAAAATTTCATGGTTACAAAATATATTTCTATAAAAAATGTAAAATCGTTTTATATTAAGAACAAATTTAAAAATTCTCTATAGAGAAAATTTAAATAAACTTTCTAAAAAAGGAAATTTAAAGCAAATTTTGTGTAAAACTGATCATATATCGTAAATCTTCTCTAATGGAAAAATTCTCTCTTAAGAAAAATGGTTTCAATTTCTCAAAAAAGAGATTTTAAAATGAATTTTTATTTTTTCACGTTAAAAGTAAAATTTATACAATTTACAGAAATTTATAAAGTTTTTAAAAAAATTTGTCTAAAACGAAATTTTTTTGATAAAAAAATGGTAAATTAATGGCGAATTTTCTTTAAATGAAAATTTATTTTTATTTTCTTGTAAAGAGAAATTTATCGAAAATTTTCACTAAAAAGAAAATTTATCGAAAATTTTCACTAAAAAGAAAATTTATCGAAAATTTTCACTAAAAAGAAAATTTATCGAAAATTTTCACTAAAAAGAAAATTTATCGAAAATTTTCACTAAAGAAAATTATCGAAATTTTCACTAAAAAGAAAATTTATCGAAAATTTTCACTAAAAAAGAAAATTTATCGAAAATTTTCACTAAAAAAGAAAATTTATCGAAAATTTCACTAAATAGAAAATTTATCGAAAATTTTCAATAAATAGAAATTTATCGAAAATTTTCAATAAATAGAAAATTTATCGAAAATTTTCACTAATAGAAAATTTATCGAAAATTTCACTAATAGAAAATTTATCGAAATTTCACCTAAATAGAAATTTATCGAAATTTCACTAAAAGAAAATTTATCGAAATTTTCACTAAGAAGAAAATTTGTCTCATATTGTCATAAAATAAAAATGTATCTAATACAAAAATATTTCTACTAAACAAAATTTTTCATGAATTTCTTTCAGTTCAAAAATACATTTTTGCAAATCAAATTTTTTCGCAAATTTTACCACCATATATGCTAAGAAGGAATCATCTAAGTCCTTGTATTAAATTAAAATCTAAGTTAATAAAGCTAAAATTGTCAATCAGTAGAAAAAATTATAGCAAAAAATATAAATATTTTTATGACTCCTTAAATGTTTTGTGTTCTATTTAAGAAATCTAAAGTACTAATTTCACACGCATTTGTGGTGGAGGGTGTTAAAGATTCGGCATAGCCGAATAAAGCACTCTCGCTTATTTTCTTTTAAATTCATTTGTTTTTGTTTATTTTTAGTTAAATAAATAATATGACCCTTTGTTGGGGAAAGATCATTATAAAAAATATCCTTGAGCTTTAGAAAGGACACAGCAATTAAAAAAATAAATCAAAAAAAAGAGAACAACTGCTGATTACATAATGTCAACTGAAGAACTGAACATACGTGAATACATATGTGACCATATGTACATGTCGTTATACAATCTACTCATTTTCCACATATAAATAAAAAAAGGACTCTAACACTTGCATACTTAACATACTCACACATATACATTCATAATACATAAATAGTGTTTGTTATCTGAATCGTGTATTAAAATTTATGCATAACTATGTACTTATGTATGTACATATGGATATATGATTGTATGAATGTATGAATTTATTTTATTACTATTTCTCTCTCTTTTTTTTTTTTCTGTACTCTCCCCGGATTTGATAAAATAGAAAATATGGAATGGAAGAAAAATGTATATGAAAAAGCTCTCAAGTGTATGATGATGTGGATGATGATGTTTTATATGTAAATATATGATTTTGTATGAAATTCTATAAAAAATGTATAAATATGTGTAAAATATCTCTAAGTACTTTTTCATATTTCTTAAGTACATGACATTTTTTCCTGCATAAAATAATTTTTTATTTTGTTATCAAATATTTAACTTGAGGTCTCCATATAAATATGAGAAAAGGATACAAAAAATGGAGGAATAAAATTCTATAACTAATCAGATTTAATTTTTTTTCTTACTATATAATTTATGTGCTTTTCACAGTAATAACGACGTATCTTTTGAGAGTTATTTTTAATAATTTGTCTTATGTTCATATTTCAGCAAAAAATGTAAAGAGAGAGAGAGAGAGGGAGAAAATTAAGATCGTATGGGAGAGTGTTAATTTTTAGAGTCTTATAACTACAGCAGTGTTGCCAGATGTGGTTACTTATCCTCCAAAATGAGTA
This sequence comes from Cochliomyia hominivorax, assembly GCA_004302925.2. NCBI lineage: Eukaryota > Metazoa > Arthropoda > Insecta > Diptera > Calliphoridae > Cochliomyia > Cochliomyia hominivorax. The sequence goes on along the minus strand of PYHX02000413.1, from coordinate 20,347,669 downwards.
TTTCAAGAGATAATTTGGAATAGACTATAGTGGATAGAGATTTGGGGATTTTCTTAAATTCTGAGGATTTTTTTTCATAAATTTACCCAAATTTCGTAGAATTTCTTTGCTAATATTAACAATAAAAAGGAGTGAGATTGAAAATGTTAACACATTATGAAGTCTTATGAATAGAAGCAGCCTTTTTGTAAACATTCCTTGATGTAAATTTTAGTATTTACAGAGCCTGTTGTGGTTGGCTTCTTTTGCCACAACATTAGGGATTCTAAGTTAAAAATGAAGATTTCTTGGGAACTCCGAACTTAAAATTGTCATGAAACACATTTTTTTCAAGCAGCTCTGCGCTACAGTGACATAAAATCTCTTACAAATTATAATAAATATAATTTTAATTTTTCATAAAATTTTATTTAAATCTTAATTCCAATTTTAATTCTTAACTCAAAAGGCCTTATATTCCTCATTTTATACCCATAGTGCATCAGTTTTATTTTTTGAAATATAAAGAAATTAAAACTAATTATTCTGCTATTTTGCCTTTAAATATCTCAACAAAGTACTTTCTTTTAAATTAGATGTCTGTAATAAATATTTTTTTGAAATTAAACATAAATACCAGAAAAAGAAGAAGAAGTAAAGAACAAACATCAAATCTAGAAAACAGCTTCAAATAATTTCTCCCAAAGTGTATTTAAATGATAAATTATAAATGTAAACTTTTTTATGAGAATTTTTATATTATATTACACACATACATACAACGAAGTTTTCTTTTTTAAATATGTTTGTATTTTTCTATTCTCAAAGGAACGGAAACCGGAAAAGGCCCGAAGGATATTGACGGAAAATTTTTGTTTAGAAAAAATTTTCGATTCTAAGAAATATTTCAGTATCCTCATTAAAAAAATTATACCAAAAACTTTTGATGTAGGAAATACGATCACATTTTGATTTAACCAAAAATTTTCTTGATCTAAAAAAATTATTATAAAAGTTTCTTATTTAAAGAAAATTTAAAAAAAAAGATATTTTTTTACTGAAAATGAACGATAACATTTTGTTAAAAAATGATCGTAACGTAAACGAGAAAATTCAGTATAATGAAAAATTTTTAACTTAAAAAAATACGATAAATTTGAATTAAAAAAATTAAAATAAAATTTTTATTTAAAAAAAATACAATAAATTTTTAAATAAAATAAAATTTCAATTTAAAGAAAATTTATTATAAACTTTTCAAAGAAAATTTTTTCTATTTAGAGAAAAATTTATTAAAGCAAAATTTTCAGATTAAAGAAAAGTTTATAGAAATTCTATATATTTGAAATTTAAAGAAAATTTTCTATAAATTTGAAATTTTAGGAAAATTGACGATACATTTCCGTAAGAAATTTGCAAATTTGTGACAAAAAAAACTTCAAAAAATTTTTGTGTAAGAGAAAATTTACGAAAAATTTTCGTTTAAGAGAAAATTTACGAAAAATTTTCGTTTAAAAGAAAATTTTCGAAAAATTTTCGTTCAAAAGAAAACTTTCGTTTAAGAGAAAATTTACGAAAAATTTTCGTTTAAGAGAAAATTTACGAAAAATTTTCGTTTAAGAGAAAATTTACGAAAAATTTTCGTTTAATAGAAAATTTACGACAAATTTTCGTTTAATAGAAAATTTACGACAAATTTTCGTTTAAGAGAAAATTTACGAAAAATTTTCATTTAAGAGAAAATTTATCTTTTCGCTAAAAATTTTCCTGTAAGAGAAATTTTGCGAAATATTTCTCTCTACAGAATCTAATTTAGAACATATTAAATAAAATTCTTTTTATAAAATTTTTTTGTCTAAAAAACAATTTTCGAAAAAAAAAATTGTTTTGTTTAATTAAAGGCCCTTTTCAGCCTATCAAAACGTATTATTTCTTTCTGTTTTTATTTTATAAGATAAATTTACAAAATCCCTTACATGTATGAAAAAACGCTAAAAAAAGTGGTTTTCTTGTTGTCTGTCAGGAAGTAGAAAACACGATAAAATTTTGTTTTTTTTTTTGTGTTTTTTTTTATTTTTACACGAACTTCTCTCTCACAGGAAAAGCAACAGTCAGTCAGCAACAAGAAACATTAAGAGGAAAAGTTAAGGAACCATGTAAATAGAAGTGTTGGATTTCATACATAAGCATTCACTCATATACATGTATGTGTTATGTATTTAGTTGATTGAGCGTGTGTAAGTTTTATAAGAAGAGTAAATTTTTCTTGTAACAAAACTTTTTTACATTTTTTAGTTTTGTGTTTAACTAAAGAGAAAAAAACGAATAAAGAAAAATATAAAGAAATTTATGTTATTTACTGAGTCGATTATATAAATACATAAAAATATAAATGAATATATGTACTTTTATTTTGTAAATTATTATAACAAAAGTTTTACTTATTTAAAATTAAACAATTTTGTAGAGAAATAGTTAAATGGTGGAAAACACTTTAATTTAGAGTTCTAAAAGGGGAAATACAATTTTAAAGATTAAAAAAGCCTTTATATTGATTTGTTTAAATGAGCTTTGCTCCATAAAAGTTCTGCTCGGTCCTAGATTTTATAAAAAGTGATTGGGACCAAATTTTAAAATTCTCGCTTTTGTAGTTCTTTAAATATTTGATAATCAAGATTTGATTTCTATGGAGGATAACCCTCTCATTGCTCATATCCGTCCTACGTTTTGTACAGTAAAACAGTTCGTTGAGAAAGTTATTGAAACCAAAATTTCAGAACTTTCGGTTGCATTATTTTAGGTATTTGTTAATCAATATTTGCTATGTATGAGGGGCATCTTTCGCCCTGCTCCTATCCGTCACACATAATGTGCAGTAAAACAGTTTCTTGAGAAAGTAGTAGGAATCAAATTAGAAAAAGTCTTGCTATCATAGATCTTTAAATATTCTATAATCAATATTTGCTATGTATATAGGGTACTCCCTCCCCCTAGTTCTATTGCAATTTCTATAGCCCATATTACTTTCGGGTATATTGGGATCATTCTGTGAAAATTTCATCAAACTTGGCCCAGACGTTTTGGAGTCTATACAATGCATACATACACACATCCTATTTTATATATATTGATTATTTTGAAATTTCGTTCATATTTTCTTAAATTAATGACAAATTATTCAGATTTAGGTTAAATCTAAATATATACATGTATTTAATATTTATTGCATGGAAATCATCTATAATTATTCCATTAAAATGTGTATCATAACCAAAGAACACGCATATTCGTAACAAATCATGCGATATTCAAACAGGACATGCAACTTATAAAAACTTTTACTCCATATTTAAACACTTGAATAATAAAATAATCATTTTAATAAAAAAAAAACATTTTCTCTTCAACAAAACCATTAAATATTTAAATGGAAATAACTAAAAATGCAATTTTATCTAGATCCTTATAAGATCTATTATATGATATTATACACGAAATAAGGTTGTTTTATGTTTTTCAATCATAATTTCCGAACGTATTAAAAATATTATTTCTTTATTTATTACAGATTGTTGTCCCACCTTATCTACACGGTAAGTGATTTTCTAATTTTGTAAATTTCTTTATCTCATACTGAAATAAAAGCAAAAAGAAAAAATAATATAAAAGTATGCCCTCATCATCCACAACAAGACCCTTTAAAGTGTTCTTACATCAAAATCTGAATCGATTTAGCTATATTCATCCGTCAGACTGTCTGTTGAGGTACATTCACACCCGCAATAATTACGCACTATTAAGTTTTTGGATGGGACACAGCTTGTTCCTTATACAATTTGAAACATACAGAAAAAATGGTGTTACCCTAACTATAAGTATACCGTTCGAAAAATTTTCTGTTGTGTAGGGTATTACAAAATCGGGCTTCACTGACCATAACATCCTAATTGTTTTTCTTTGGAGAAAACGTATGCCTAAAGAGGAGAAGAATAATATCACAAATTCTAAGTATTTAATAATGAAACTGTAAATATTTATTGTTATTTACAATTTTTTCTCCTTTCTTTTTTATTATCCATCAATACCGGAAATTAATAAACACAAATAGAAATAAAAAACGGATATTAAAGCATTTTATGTATATTTGTAATATTTACAAAATAAATATTTCAATAAACTTCTTTCATTTATCTCTTTTCAGTTGAAGTAGTTGAATTTTGTGATTTTATAATACATAAAATTAAAACAGATCATAATTTCAATTTCATATAATTTTATGTTAAATATTTTAAGGAATTTGGTAAAAAGAACATAAATTGAGATAAAATTAACACATTTCTTTGATTCACAATAAACGCCCTTTGGAAAAATTTACCTAATGATAGTCTCTCTCTCTCCGTAACCAAAATCACCCACCTCTCTTTACTTGATTAATAATTAGTGCTTCCTCTAAACAATCTTTCTTCTCTTGTTTTTTGTGCTTAAATTTTGTAAATCATTTTTTTTTGTAAAAACTATTTCTTGTTCATACTTTAATATTACTTTCAAAAAGCTTAATATTTTATTAATAAATTATGAAAGTAACAGCTGTTACTTATAAGCCCAGTTAAATACGATACAAATTAATTGGAGATATTTCTCATTCTAAATATTGTTTACATAAAGCGGAAAAGGAAATAACAAAATTTTAGTTAATAAATTGAACTTAAGGATGTTGGAGGAACATTTAAGAAAAAGTTAATATTGAAAAAAATTGTTTCTAACTAAAATTAATTCTTTAAAAATTTTAAATTTTATTTTTCATTAAAAATGTCAAATTTAATTTTTAATAAAATTGTCTCACCCCAAATTTATTTTTTCATTAAAAATTTAATTCTTCATTAAAAATTAATTTTTTAACCAAAACTTAATTTTTATAACCAATAACTGAATTTTTTATTAAAAAATCGATTTTTCACCAGAAATTCGATTTTCACCAAAAATTCACTTTTTGACCAAAAAAAAAAAAATATTTTTTTGCCGAAAGTTTAAAATTTCATAAAAATATTGTTTAATCAAAATTTCACAACATACATTTTGCATATGACTGATATTTCTCCGCACAGCACCCTTTTGCAAACATCCGTATTTTTACCACACAAGACATCTGGCAATCGTAACAAGATTTAATACATTCCAGAATAATGACTATAATATGTTGAGATAACACTCCAGGTTATAAACTATAATATAATTAAGATTTTACACTATAATAAACTCGAGATTATAGATTATAATATAGTTGAAATATAGGTAATAATGAAGTCGAGGTTATAGACTATAATATAGTTGAGAAATAGATATAGACAATAGTATATTTGAAAGTAATGACTAAAATTTAGAGAGATAAAAAACTATATTTCGGAAAGACTATAGTATAGTGAGATAACGACTATAGTATAGTCGAAATTATAGAAAATGATATAGTAAATTGTGCACTATAATATGATCAAGATTTAAAACTATAATACAGTAGATATTATTGTCTATAATATATATTTTTTGGACTATATAATCCAGATTAAAGCCAAGCTTTAATATCATGACGTAATTGAGAATATATATATGATTTATAATGTTTTTATCAACTATAAAAAGCCATATAAATGTCAACTTTTTTGGCCAATCATTTTTATGAATCCATTAACCATACTATTTTCAAATCCACATCACATATTTCTGATGTTTTTTTTCATCTCATTTTTTAGGTGTAAAAAAAGTCCCAAATTCCTATTTAAAACAATTTACGTCATTACGTCCTCATTTTTACGTGTGATATTAAAATTTCAAAATGCGTCTTATTAAAATAAGTCTTACCTTTTTTCTCTTCTTCTTCTTCTTCTCATTTTTATAGCTTTAAAAAAAATAAAAATTATTTATGACAAAATAAAATTCGTTACAGCAGTTTTTATACACTACACCACCGTAGGTATTATGCGTTTGTGCTGATGTTTGTAGCATGTAGATAAATGGTGTTACATCCACTTTAAAGTAAACCGTTAGACTCGACAGAATCACTTTCTGAGTCGTTTTAACGATGTCGGTCCGTCTGTTTGGTTGCCTCTCCATGTAAACGTTGTGAACAATCTATAGGTCGCAATTTTCTAAATTTCTCAATGAAATTTGGTGCATATAATTTCTGCCTAATGACGAAGTCTATTGACCATGTATTTTTCAGGAACCTCCTCCCGGAATGGTCATAAAAACGCAAAATATATAGCGATTTAAAGGAAATGTATTTTGGTACAAGTAGGGGTTATAATATTCTATAAGATGTGTCAAAATATGCGAGGGTCGGTGCATTATTTCTTACATAACCTCCCTTCAAAATATCACTATTAGGGGAATTAATGTCACATATACGTTCATATTGTTTACTAACTGGTCAAATTAAGACAAATATGAGCAAAAATCTATGTGCAAATTTATACGAGGATCGGTTCATAATGTCTTAGAGCTCCCACATAACCCCACAGAAAAATTTATTTTAAATCGCATAAATGTTAGTGTAACAATAATGTTCGATGGCCATTCATTAATTTTACATAACCAACAATGTGGTGTAGGGCATTACATAGTCGAATTTGACCGACTATACATTCTTACATGTTAATATTATAGTCATATTCTTATTTTTTATTTTCTTATCAGAATCAACAGTTTGCATTGTCTGTTAAAGCTCTTAAACGCAAAATGATGCTGTCAGCAAACAATTTAACACAAAAAAAGGAATTTTAAAAATATTTCTTTTACGACTTAAAGTCGTTTTCATTTTATGGCCAAAAATATAAAAACAAATACCCTAAATGCATAATAACCCCAACTTCTGTTACTCATACTTTAGTATTAATTATTTGGTTGGGACTCATTATCTGGTGTCATCTGGAAATCTTATATTTATTAGATCCACCCTAAAATATTATCAGTTTGACTGGAATCATGTTGTTTTTTTTTTTTCTCGGAATTATTTTGCTTGTTGAGTCTGTTAAACGATTTTTCTTGTGCGTTTTTTTTTTTTTTTAAAGTTTTAGATTTCACTTTTTTGGCGTTTTATTTAGAGGATTCGTTCTTTTAGTGGCCTCATTCGATGAAAATAAAATTCAACTGAAATTTTTCATTATTTAGTCCTGTTGCTAAGATTTTTTTTATTGTTATTAAGTGCGTGGAGTGTGTTGTGTGTGCGTGTATTTAATACTGATAAATTGTAGATTTTAATGAATTTTTAATTACTCTTAAAAAGAAAATAATAAAAAAATTATTAATTCACAAAAAAAGGTTTTGCTTCCAGAAATACGAAATAAGAGCTCTGCGGGATATTATGTGAAAATAGAGCTTTTTTCTAAGAATTTTTATAACCTCCATTAGGACAAGAGGAAAATGAATTAATATCAAATTTTTTAGTCGATTTGTAACATCTGAGAGTTTTAGTTAAGACTGTTGTAACAAATAATGGGTTAAGTCATTTTACTATTAACGGAATTTTATGAAATTTATGTCCATAATTTTTATTATAAAAAGTATTTAGGTATTTACAAGTATTAGTTATAGAACGATATCTGTGACCATTCCCAAAAGTTTGAAAAAAGATTTTGAAAATCGTTCAATAAAACTTAAAAGCAGAAAAGTCAGATTGAATGAAAATTATCTACGTTATTTGGAAATAAATAAAGTACTTACATTTGTCAGGTAATAAAAAAAGTTATAGACCGATATCTAGTACAATTTGTTAAAAGTCCTGCTCTTCTAAGTACTTAATTATAAAAAAATAATAATAAAATCGGTTCAGTTATAACAAAATTATAGATCATCATATAAAATTACCTCATAATTTTCAATAAATTTTTGTTGAATAATAAACTGATCTAAATTTTAATAAAATTTATCCAGACAATTTGCTGTTGTCTTGTTTTCTTAATAGCAAAGAATTAACAAAATCTGATCAGTAATAAAAGAATTATACACCAAATATCTGAAATTGTTCAAAATAAATTAAAAAATTCTAATCATAATAAATAAATTAAACGAAATTTTCTACTGAGTATATATTAAGGTTTATGACCCAAACTCAATGAAACTTATCTAAATTATTCGCCATCGTCGTATCGGTTCAGTTGTTATGGAGTTAAAAAATAAATAAAATAAAAATATTTTTTTTAAACAATTTCATAAACAATTAAACCAAAATTAAAACTCGGAACCCAATGAAACTTACCATAATTATTTGTTATATTCCTCGATATCTAAATGTATAAAATTAAAAGAATCGGTTTAGCAAAAATAAAATTATGGACCAATAACCTCAAATATTCAAAATATAATTTTGAATTAATTAATTTATTTTGACACTTATTATAATGTATGTTTTAATAATCAAGAAGTTAATGCTTCAAAATCAGCAAAACTTAATCCTGTATACTTTAATGTATGAAATTAAAGAAATCGGCATTGTTATATCAGAATTATCAACCAATATGTACCGTTAAACCCAAAATATTAAAATACAATTTCCAATAATAAAATTATATGGTTTTTGGATAAAAAGTATTAAACCAAAATAAATACTCAGAATTTAATTAAATGAATTCAGATTATTTGTCAATGACCTGAGTACTTAATAATAAAAAATTTCAAAAATTCGATCCACTAATAATGAAATTATAACCTAAAATTTTACATCAATATTTTTAATACAAAATTGTCAATGAAATTTACATAAATTTGTACACAAACTAACAAACCGAGAACAACAATACTAATTCATACTTTGCAGTTTTGTATGAAGTATTCACGATTTTAAAATCAGAAATAACGGTTCAATAATAAAGAAGTTATAGATTCATATGTGTGATAACCTCAAAATTTTAATAAATATTTTTCTAAGGTTTTCAATAAACTGTGAACATTTTTCATTTCCACTAACAATTTGAATATAAACAACAAATTCTAAGAGATTTAACTAGATTTTACCATAATGTCTTAAGAAACTTGTTGCTAAAAATCAATGAAATCGACCCAATATTAAGAAAGTTATAATCCATTATCTGCGATAAGGTAAAAATTTAAAGTAAAAATTTTATGAAATCTGTTTATTGAAAAATAAGGTGAAGTTTCGAAAACTCTAAGAGACTGAATTTAATCAAATTTACCCCAATTATTTCTTATAGTATTAAGTTCTTTGGTATTGAAATTTAAAAGTTGCAGAATTAAAGGAGTTATAGACTGAAATCTGGGGCTGCCTTTAAATGCAAAAAACATTTTTACACAATTTTAATAATTAATTTTAACAAATTCACATAGAAAGCAAAATGAAATAAAATCAACGTTGAACATAGTAGATTTGAGATCAAATATTTTTTTATTTAATTTTTACGTTTGTGGTGAATAACATGATACACATTAAAATCTTTCAGTGCAGTCACACAGGATCTTCTTAGTGTGTGTTATAAACACTTACGTATAAATTATTTCCGTTTTGCAGTGTAGGGTATTTAGTTATACTTACTTGCATTTAGATACTTTATTCGGTCTTATTTCAATTTTTTTTGTTTTCTTTTGTTGATCTCTTGACTTATTATTTTCTCTTTTTACTTTTTTCTGTGTTTATTCTCTACTTGATACTTGTTGACACAGTCATGGCCCCGTGATTGATGGCTAAAATTATGAAAACTAACATTTCAACAAAAACAACTAAAGAGAGAAGATAAAAAAGGACAATGACTATATTGCTGATGATGATGATAATGGTGGCTGTTGATGGTTTGTGTCTTAATCCCTACAAATTTTCACAGCTTTTATTAATTTGTTGTCAGATTTCGTAATTCAATTCTAAGAATTTCGTAAAAATTGATAAAAAAATAACACAGAAAATAACAACAACAAATCAATTAAGATTTATAGTGCTCTTTAATATAAAACAAAAAATCAAGGTTTCAGTTCTTTGTTATTTACGTTATTTTTACATTCTAATAAAAATATTATTGTTACCAACAAAACGATAAAATATATAATAAAATTCATTTCTAAAAATAATCTTAAACGCCTTTTTGTGTTTTAACACAATCACAGTTAAGAATCAGAAACAATTAATTTAAAAGTGTTTAAAAATAAATCCCACAAATACAAGATGCTAATTGACGTCATTAAACTTTTCTCCTTCTTCATCATAAAATTCACTTTAAATTCTCTTTTTCTAATTTAAACCATTAAAAATTTATGTTTCAAATTTATCGCCTTTTAAGAGTAAAAATTGATTTGTTTTTTTTCTTTGTAAAAATAGACTCAATAGCAAAATAAATTATCTTTATAATAAATTCTTTTTTCTGCGATAATTCGTGATTCTAAGAGTCCATTTAACTAACATTTTAAATTTATCGAAAAGAAAAAAATAAATGATAAAGTTTTCAAGTGAACAAAAGTTTTCTACATAAATTATTTATGAGGAAAATAAGCTTTAGAATGAAAATTTATTAAATTTTAAGAAAATAACTGTCTTCAAATTAGTTTAATTTAAAAGAAAAAAATTATTATTAAATCACTTAATTTTATAACAATTTAGTTAAAAAGTTCAAATTCTTAAGACCGTGAAATTATTTAGTCATTTATTGTATCTTGGCTAAACTAGAACTGAACTAGAACTCAATTTTACTGAACTAAAGCTGAATTGGAACTGAACTAGAACTGAACTAGAACTAAATTAGAACTGAACTAGAACTGAATTCGAACTGAATTGGAACTGAACTTGAACTGAACTTGAAGTGAACTAGAACAGAATTAGAACTAAATAAGAACTGAACTAAAACTGAACTAGAACTGAATTGGAACTAAATTGGAAATGAACTAGAACTGAATTTAAACTGAACTAGAAATAAAGCAGAACTAAACTAGAACTGAACTAAAACTGAACTAGAACTGAACTAGAAATGAATTGGAACTGAACTAGAACTAAACTAGAACTAAACCAGAACTGAACTAGAACATAGTTAGAACAGAACTAGAACAAAGGTAGAGCTGAATCAAAAACTAAAATAAGAACTGAATTAAGAAGTGAATCAAGAACTAAATCAGGAACTAAATCAAGAACTGAAATAAAAACTAAATTAAAAATTGAATAAAAATCTGAATCAAAAACTGAATCAAAAACTCGACTAAGAATTGAATCAAAAACTCGACTAAGAACTGAATCAAGAACTAAATCAGGAACTAAATCAAGAACTGAAATAAAAACTAAATTAAAAGTTGAATAAAAAACTGAATCAGGAATTGAATCAAAAACTCGACTAAGAACTGAATCAGGAACTGAATCAAGAATTGAATCAAAAACTCGACTAAGAACTGAATCAAGAACTCAATCAGGAACTGAATCAAGAACTGAAATAAAAACTGAATCAAAAACTGAATCAAAAACTGATTCAAGAATTGAATAAAAAACTCGACTAAGAACTGAATCAAGAACTCAATCAGGAACTGAATCAAGAACTCAATCAGGAACTGAATCAAGAACTGAAATAAAAACTGAATAAAAAATTGAATAAAAACTGAATCAAGAACTCGATTAAGAACTGAATCAAGATCTGTATCAATAACTAATATAATACAAGATATAAAAATAAATATTTTTGTTTACCCAAAATATAATTTCAAGTACTTTCTTAATAACAAAATATAACAACTTTACATTACATACATTTAAACTCCTTTCAACCATATCTCTTCAATATTTTAAACTCTTATTCCCCTCATTTTGCTAACAAATCTTGAATCCCAATAAAAATATTATTAAAAAGGTAAAACATCTTGTGTCAGGAAAAAAATATTAAAAAAGTAAACTTTTCTTTATTACTTTTGACTCTTTAGAGAGTCAAAGTGAACGAAATCAACGTAAAATGATAAAAAAGGGGAAAATTTAATATCAAACATTAAAAAGAAACAACAACAACAAGTAAAATCATCAAATATTACAACCACAACTTTGTATCATGTTTTTGTAATCCAAACACAAATACATATACACACAATACAGATACACACACATACATAAAAGTACCTACAATAACGTTAAAATATATTTTTATAGTTGTTGTATAGAATCTTTAAACAAACAACAAGTATTCAATCAAATAACAAGAAAAAAAAAGTAACAACAAATTTATTATATCTTCTCCCCCTTTTTTTCTACAGCCTTAAGGTAAGTAAGTATGTGTTGATGTGGGTGCGGAAGGAGAGAGAGGGAAGAAATAAAAAAAATATTATTTTTTTGGTCGCATTTGATAACTGTTGCTGTTACATTTTTGAGATCAAATTTTGTTTTTCATCAATAAAAATAAAAACTTAAAAAAAATGAAGCAACAATCAAGGACACGAAAGAAATTGAGATAACAAAACACACACACACATATATATAGTTAAACACTTTGTAACAAATATTTACTGAATGAAAAGAAAATTTTCTTAAATGATGACTTTTTGTTTGTTATTTCACTTTTTTATTGTGAAACTTTCATGTTTCTTTTTGTCAAATATAACTTCTAAAGTTTGTCTCCTACGTGTATTTATAGCTTAATATGTTTTAGTGAAATATCATCTATTTATATACTTAAAGAGTCAGAGAATATCGTACAGTGGTGGTTTCATTATGATTTTTAGTAAATAATTCTGTAACCTGGAGAAATTCAAATAAAATTTCATAAAGTTAAAGTTAAAGCTTTTAAGTTGACTTGAATGATTAAAGACTCAAAGCTGTGAGGGGCCTTGTAAAGTTAACCAAATTTATTATTTTAAATAATAATAAAGCAAAGTTTTTATATAAGAAATGAGATCGAAATTCCTAACACACACGTTTTTCATTTCAACTTTTAACCCAAAATACCTTTGTAAAACCGAAATCTAACAAAAATAAACTTCGTACAAAAATTATTAAATATTTTCAACAAAACTTAACTTGGTCCTACAAAAAGTTGATCAAACATTCAAGAGTCTGTGCTCAGTGCTGGTTCAGGTTAATGTTATGGTCAAAATATTTCCAAAACCAAAAAATAGACGGCATTTTTAAAAGAGCTTCCAATATATCCGATAGAAAAGCAGTTTTCTGCATAATAAATGGCAAAAGGTATGTACTGACATATTTTTCGCAACTTCCTGATCAAAAATTTTATGCTGCTCCAACGCTCGAGGGAATGTTGAAGAAAAATTTAAGTCAATGAATGTTAACAAATAAGGCTGCTTCCATTCATAAGACTTCGTAATGTGTTTGCTATTTTGGCTTGTTTTGACATTCTGTCACTATTGTAAACATGTCCTTGAGCCGCAACTCCTTAAAACTGCTCTAAGCTAAGGCTTATGAAGATATATTGGGCTCTTATTAAAAGAAAATTGAAGAGAACAAAAAGGTGTCCAAGATTTTGAATCGGCTCGAGAAAAGTGATAGAAAGCGCTATAATTTTTTTTATATTTTTTTAATAACGTTAAATGTAATTTAAATGTTGTTCAGGAATTTTTAATATTATCCCCACCGTGCCTTCTCTAAGAATAATTTTCTTTGTTGTCTGTTTATACCCTACACTACTGCTAGTGGTTGGGGTATTATGCGTTTGTGCTGATTTTTTTGACATACAGAAAAACTGGTAAAACACCCACTTTTAAATATATCGTTCGACTCAGAATCACTTCCTAAGTAAATTTAACTATGTCTGTCCCTCTGGCCGTCTATCTGTCCGGCTGACTGTCCATGTAAACGTTGTGAACATTCTACATGTCGGTCCAATATTTCAGGTAGCTCTCACTCAAGTGTTCCACCAGGAATGGGGTTTTAATGCCATCGATTTCAATGAAATTTAAGAAAAATTAGTCTTTAAGTATTCTAAATCATAAGTCCCATACAAGCCACCTTCCAAATATCACTTTGAAGGGCATAAATCTCACATATACGTTGGGATTGAAATAACAACTGGTGTAGGGTATTACATAGTCTGACTTGATTGACTATTACATTTTTATTTGTTATGTTATAATTTCTTATTATAACTTTTTCTACCTTTTCGTTATAATTTTCTTCCATTTAAGTTTCTTTCTAATCGGAGAAAATCGTTAATGCGAAATATCTTTTCTTTCTTTTCTTATTATTATTATTATTATTGTTGTTGTTGTTGTAATAATACATTTATTTAATTTCTTTTAAGGTTTTTGTTTTTCTTCTTAACTTTCCCTTCTTTGGTCTCTTCTTCTTTTCCTTTTATTTATGTTGCTTATTAAAGAAGGGAAACTTAATATTTATTTATTTTGTTATTGTTGTATTATGTTTCTATGTCTTCTTATAATATGAGTGAGTGTGTGTGTGTGTTATTATAAGTTTAGGTATGTATGTTTATGTTATTTACGTATTAATATATTTTAAGGATTAAAGTCTCATAAATTTTGTATTTTGTTTTCATTGGACACGAAGAAAAAAACTGATAAAAAAAGTTTTAGGGCAAATTTTTTTAAGTTAAAGAAAAACCACCCAATACCAATTTTAGTGCCAATTTAATCGATAAACGAATTTATATTTTTCCTTAAATGGATGTTAATAAATAACAACAACATATATACATCTACATAATTATATATTTTTTGATGGAATTTGAGGTTATTTCTGAAAATTTATCTAAAGAGCGGTCCCTGATGATGGAAGCAGTCTTAAACATAGAGCTTTGAAATTATAAATTCAATCGTCCATGTCGAAGTTCCAAAGCTACAGAATTATTTCGAAAAAGCGTATTCGCTTTGGTTGGTGAGATTTCTAAAAATGCGAGTTTTTCTTGCATTTGGCAACAATATTTGAAAAAATACCATTCCAATTCCATATCTCTAAACTTGTTTGTCCGACCAGGCTTCTTTTCATCGTTCACAAATTGTTTTTGAAACATTTTCTTCAAATGATAAATTCGACATTTTTAATGATTTTCAATTTTATCGTATAATAAAAACTGAATTATAATGACCAATATTTACCCTTCCAAATGCCAGATTTATCACATGTTGTCAAAATCGACATTATTAGCTTTTATACTAAAGATTCAACATCATAATTTTAAGGAATATGAATGTGGAAAACCAAAAAGAGGTCTCTAAGGGTTTGAAAAAAAAAAAACATTTCAATTATTTATCACCTTAAAAACACATAAACATTTTTTATTCTTAAAAAACATCAAATTCGTAAAAAAGAGAAAACAATAATACATTGTCTCTCCTTCTTATATCTCCTTCGAACAAACTTACCTGTCACTAACACTTCTAACAAGATAAGCATGTTTGCATATGTATGTCTATATGTGTGTATTGTATGATGATACTTAAGTGTTGTAGTTAAATCAATGTTCAGACAAACCCATTCAATTTTCTTTCTAACGTCAATGACACAAAACAGCAGCAACAACAACATAACAATTCATATATCACGCCAGAACATAGACAAATATTAAAAGCAATACTTAAAGGGGGCGATAACTAAGAACAGCCCCTCGTAATTTAGGTATTTTAATATACCCTCCACCACTACAAGTGGTGAAAGGGGCATATTTACTTTGTAATTCCGTGTGAAATGACGAGAAAAAATCATCTCAGAACCCATAACGTATAATGTATATTCCATCATCATATCAAAATCTGAGACGACTTAGTTATGTCCATCTGCCTGTCTATTGGAAACATTCTCACGTCTGAGGACAACCTTAAAATTTCGAAAAAGAACTATTTTAATTTTTGTCAAGAAAAAAGACCTGGATTTAAACGAAAATTTTGATACATCCCGAAATCAGTTTGTCATTTAGGTCGCAATTTTTAAGATATTTTTCTGAAATTTTCCATTTATATTTATTTTGGTACAATAAAAACAACAAGATACTAGATTGTGGTGGGGTCATTAATTGATCCAGCTACAAAATAACGTCATAATAGAATTTTTAGCTTATAAAACACTTAAATATGAACCAATAATATTGATATTTGATTCAATAATTTCTCAAATCATTTTGAATATATGCTATTAATTTAACCATTATCGGTCCATATTTTGCTGTAGCTCCTATGTAACGTCTCTTCCCAGAAAACGAGTTTCAGCTTATAAAACGTCAAATAAAGACTAATTTTAATGAAATTCGGTACAGTGACTTTTTTTACTATCTTTAGTTAAATCTCCTTTATAAGACCCCTTCTGGGAAAATAATTTTGAGCTTATAAGTCTAGCAAATATAGACCAATTCTGTTGAAAATAGGTCTAATTGTCTTAAATATATGTTATTAATTTTACTAATATCGGTTCATATTTAGCTATAGCTGCCATATTCAGCTTCCTCACGGTTAAAATATATGTCAAGAACCTGTTGTCATATTTCACTGTAATTTTCATAGAGATCTTCATAATCGATGTGTAAGCGGATGAACAAGAAATTAGCATTTTCATTTCATGTTAATTTTTGCATAATGTTAGTGGTGGAGGGTATTTAAGATTCCGCATAGCCGAATAAAGCATTCTTATTTTTTTTTTGTTTCTCTTTGTACTTTTCTTGGGGATTAAAAACATTTTAGGCTTTTTTGCTTCTTCTTCTTAGTGTGTGACCAATAACGTTGAGTAACAGCACTTTAGATAGAAAAATCTAATTCTCAGCTTTTGGTTTTAGATGACCAACTTTTTAACAGGTGTTTATATGTTTGTGTTTGTATAAGTCGGTGTGTGTGTGAGAGTCTTTGTGCGTTTCAGCTTCCTGTTTTCTCATTTGTTTGTTTTTGCTTCTTTGTGTCTGAAAAATTATTGTTTTATTTAATTTTTTATCTTTTTTTATTTTTAATCTAAATTTTATGATTACAACTGCTTATTGTTGTTGTTCTTGCTGTTAAAGAAAGACATCAAGTTTGTTGTCCTAAAAAAATGTATATATAGGAATTGCTCTAAGACTGCTTGAAGTTTGAAAACCTGTCATTATAATAACATGTTAATGAAAGATGTTAATGAAAATATTTAATTCAGAAAAGAATCCAATCAGATCTTTTGCTTTTATCTTAAGTACTGTAGTGCTCAAAAGTAACACAATTATGGTCGAATTTCACTTCACTCTTAAAAAGCAGAACGGTTACTGAAATGCTATTCACATCGGAGCAGGGTATCAGAAATTAGTCTAATTCAGTCCTTAGCATAAAACCGAAGTTGTACTTTTAAAGCCCGTTCCATATGATATCAGAACAAGTTAATGTGTAAAAGTCAGTTAAGACCGATTTTATACAAAACACTACATCTTGATGCAGGCACGAACATTTTATTGTCGTATAATTTAGATTTATCATTTAGGTTTACGGAAATTTAAGAAAAATGACAAAATTTGACCAGAGGAAGCTCAGTTTAGGTTAAATCTTAGTCAATTTGCATGGGTCACGCACTTCGTCCTTGACCAGATAATGGTGAGTACTTTTTCAAATCAACTCAAAAGTTGCTCATCTTTTATCGTGCGATATTTCATTAAGTTTTTAATAGCATTTTCAAAAGTTACAGAACTCGAATAATCCAAAGAAGTCGACTTGGACTTACTGTTCAACATTCACATGGACAACTTGCCAGCCAGCAGAACAGATTGAAGGACGGATTTTGAAAAGTATCATCAATCGATTTTTTTTTAATTTGGCTATTTTCATTTCATTATTAACTTGTATACCCAATAATTAACATTACATTTCATTCACGGTAAAGTGTATTAAAGATTCGTTATATTCCCCTCATTTAATAACCTTATGCTTTTGTATTGGGGAAAAAGAAAGAAGCCAAACCTTTAGAATTAGTCTGGGGTCTACTGGAACCTTTGAAAACTGGTAATTTAAAAATATAATAATTTTCAATATTTTTAAAATTTTACTTCCTGTTTGACAACTGCTATTTTTTTAATACCATCCATTCTTACGTATGAGTGTGTGTGTGTATCTTAAGAGGGTTTGTGTTTACAATTACTTCTACAATATGCAGGTGGTTCCATTTTTCAATTGTATATAATCACTATAATGCATATTTTATGTTTTAATTGCTTCTTCTTGTCTACTTATTTTTTAATGTTGCCACTTTGATAACGTATTTTTCTTAACATTTCAATTAAGATTTTAATCATTAATAAACAAATGCCAGCAACAACAACAACAAAAAGAATTTAATTATACTCCTGGAAAACAAAAATTTTTATTTTTTATCTGTCCTTATTTTGACTATAATTTGAGTAATTGGTGACATTTTAGAAAAACAAAGAGAGTTCAAGGGGGGTGAGGGAACATTTAGTAATGGGAAAATGTTTGAAATTTAAACGCTTAATATAGCAGTTAAATGAAACTGTTAACACCGCCAGCATTCTATTTCACAAGATCTTAAATATGATAAGAAATTTATTTAAAGGCCAAAAGGAAAAGGAAGAATAATTGAACTATTTCCTTAATGTAAAAGGAAAACAAATGAACGGACGAAAGGAAGATCGGGCTGAAATAGGCAAAGATTAGAATATCCTATTGAAAGAAAATAAGCTAAAAGGATATATTTTTATGATTTGGAATACATTTTGAAATGATTTTTAGTTTTCATTTTAAAAAATTGTCACTTTGAATTCTCATAGAATTTCACTTTCACCTTCACTTTCGCATTTTGTATTATTATTTTAATTTATAATTATTTTTCTAAACAGTTTCTCAGTTTTTTTTTTAAATTTAATATAATTCTAAATTTCTGTTAAAAATAATTAAACTAAAACACAAAGGATTTTCCATGTTGAATTTCGCTGGAAAAAAATCCAAAAACCGATTATGGTTTTACTTTATAGTCATTTATGTTGTGTAAATGTAGTCGTAAATTTCTACTAAAGTGTTTATTAAAATTCTCTTTATTTTTTTAATTTTATGCGATGCATTTATGTGAATATTAGGAAGGTTAAATTTTATAAGGAAGAATGCTTTACCATAATGCGCCTTTACCATAATGCGTGTAAAGAAATACGTTATTATTTGTACATTCACACTCACAGACATTTACAATATACAAATATAACACGGGACATAAAAATTATATCACTTTTTCTACGACCGATTTTGATGATTTATTGGAAAGGTAATAAAGAACATATAACTTAATATTATGGCAAAATTTAATTCTAATTTATCGATTTATAATTGACAATTTTAAGAAAAAATTTTGCATGAACTAAGAGAATGTCCCAGATATCGGTCTATATATTTTAATATACTGAAAAGATTTTGCTGATTTTAAATAGAAAACTTCTCAGTATTATAACAAATACACAGGTCAAATTTAATTGAGCTCTGTCAATTATTGTGGTTGTGGGCGTGCCAAAAACAAACAGAGACGGACAGACGGACGGATATAGCTAAATCGACACAGATTTTGATTTGATGCAAGAATGTTAATATACCTTTTTTATCCACATAATATCTACATCCGGTTTAAGTCTGTAATACCATAATTAAGACTGCTCTGAAACATGTATCTTATCTTGCTGGAAGAGCAGCTTCCAGCAATTCGCTATAAATGTCGCGAATAATTTTCTTGATTTACACCTGCAGAAAACCATAACACAACCACCACCAATCTTACGATTTGACATCCGAAAATCCTTTGATCTCAAATCGTGTCAATAAAATGAGTATAAGTCGGGGTCGTTTAATATATTTTTTTTTATCATAGAAAATTACCTTTATTTTCTGTCCATTTCACGTATTTTCGTACTAATTTTAGATGATTTTTTTGCGCATTGTTGAGTTTGGCACATAGACACTTGAACTTATGACTCAACTCCGAAACACCTCATTTATAAACATGTGAAATTTCTTTCAGATATCTCAACCGATTCAAAAGTTACTGAATTTTATAAATAAAAAAATACTGTGCTCCTCTTAACATAAAAGTATTAAGAGGAGCACAGTTGAGTATTTTTATGTTTTTATTATTTTGCAAAAAATTGCAGCACCCTAATAAAAAATTTTATGGTTTCATATAACAATTGCGTCGTATATTTCAGCAATAAATATACAACAATTGAAACTCATATGTAAAAATAAAAAATACACACACACATACATACATACATACATACATACATACATACATACATACATACATACATACATACATGCATACATGCATACATATATGTGTAAGTAAATATTTATACGTATATATAAATGAATAAAAAAATAAATATTTTCTGCAGTTACGAGTTTGTGTTTATATTCATTTTAGCAGTTTTTTATTTTCATTATACCCTACACCACCATAGGTGGTGGGGGTATTATGTGTTTGTGCAGATGTTTGTAATGGACAGAAAAAATAGTTCTGTTCGCAAAGTAAAAGGCAGTTTTGAAGATATCTTGATGCAATTTGGAATGTACTATTATATTGGGCCAAGGACAATACCTATTGAGATTTGTTATGATGTTCCCCCTGAATAAGGTGTTTAGTCCATAATATACCTAAATATAAAATAAATTTATCAAAATTTTGCGAAAAATAAGTCTTATAATATTCTAAAACTGTGAGCTAAATTGTACGAACATCGGTTCATTACTTCCCATTGATCTCATACGACCTTCCAAAATCGTTGTGCGAAATTATTAAAGGGTCTGTCCAATGTAACCTCTTAAGAAAACATACTTTAAAAACGCATAAATTTTTTGCGAAGCAGTCATTTACTGACAATAATGCAGTATAGTCGGGATTGACCGATTATAAAGTGTTTATTTCATTTCCTTTTGCGTTTTTTCGTACTTTCGTTACTAAAATATTTCATTTAGCAACTGGTGGGTTTATTAAACAAACATTCACAACTTTTCATTTTCTATATGTAAGTACATACATACATACATACATACATACATACATACATACATACATACATACATACATACATATATACAAACACATTAATATGTGTATATACATATGTATATATGATATGTTTTTATTGTATGGTGTTTTTATTTAGTTTAGTTTATGGCATTCGGTTGTTGTTGGCCATTAAATTATAAACTTGCAACATTTGTGGCAATACTAACATACATTTAGCAAACTTCTACCCCATGCACCTTTCTCTCGGGATCCTCCTCATCAGTTGGTTTAATACTAAAAACAACTAAACAAGCACAAACTTTTTTAAACGCATATATGAGAATATCTGAGAGAAAAAAAAACACACACACACACACACAGTAATATCATGTTTGAAAATATAAAAAGAGAAAAAAATCGAAGTATTTAAATAACACCCGAGGACATTTTGGCCTAAAAACCATATTTACTACAAACATATATTTCAGATGTATACGTATGTATGTGTGTTAGATTTCACATATATATTAACAAAGTACACATATGAGTGTGTATATGTGTTTGTTTGTAGTTCCTTCAGAGGATTTTCTTTTACATACATAAATAATATTATTTGGGCAACAGTTTGCATATGTTTTCTGGTTATTAGAAATGGAGCAAAGGAGAGGAATATTTAGTAATTTTTGTTGGTGGTTTCCTGTATTAAATTTTTAGTTTATTTTGTGTGTGTTTTTAGTTTTGTTTTATTAGTCAATAATGCTAAAAATTAATGATTTTTAATTTGTATTTACACGATCATAAAGTAAAATAAGAAAAAAAAGAAACAAATTAGAATATTTAGTTTCAGTTAGAAAAAATTCGAATACCCTACAACCACACATATACATAATTGATGTTTTCTTTTTATCATTTTAGATTTTATTGAAAGGTTAATTGAATAATTCACTAAAGTTCTTTGTTTGTATTTAAAAATTATCTCTATTAATTTTTTTTAATAAAACCGATTTTGTTGATTTTAATTATAAAATTAATTAAGAAAAATCTTAAAAAAAATCATGGATGTCTATCTCTTATATCAATAACATTTTATTTAAGATTATGGTGAACATTTATTTTATTTAGTTGTTAAAAGAATGTCGTTGTATTCTTAAAATAGCAACAAGTAATCTTGATAAATAATTTACAATATTTAAAATGAATTTATAAATAAATAAGACAATAAAAGTGATTTTAAAATTTTTGAATTTTTAATTAAATTGTGTAGGGTATTAAATAGTCGTGCTTGACCGACTATACATTCTTTCTTGTTTTTAATTTGGAGGTTGTCGGAAATATCGTTCTGTGCTTAAGTCCTTACTAAAAATTAAGGATAAAATTCTCTTAATTCTTCCTAATCCTGTGGTCAAAAAACTCCATTTAAGAACTCATGGAAAATTTTCATTTAAATCGGAGTAAGACTATAGCTTTCAGTATATTTCAAACACTAATTCAATTCAAACATTATGTCTCAATTATTCACTGTCTTAAAATATTTTTCTTCACATCACACACAGATTGACAAACTTTGTATAACCACATTTCCCTCGTGCAGCATTGGAGAAGATACGAATTTGATTTAAGTTAAAACTCGTGTGGGTTATTTTTTTTAATATTTTATATACTTAAATGAAAAACTAAGAGTATTTATTTATTTAAGTTCAGATGCGTGTGTATTTAAAAGTTTGTTTCAAACATTTTATTAAACCCACACATTTATTTGTTTGTTTGTTTGTTTATGCTTTTTATCTGCAAATCATCTGACGCAATAATAATTAAATATTAATCATACGTTTAGTTGTCTAACAACAGAGTAAATACACATTTTAAAATCCATAATATTAAATATTCCTTTGGGAGTGTGTTTGCGTGTAATTTTTGAGTATTAAGTTACATCAAATATAAATGAATGTATATGTATGTGTGTAAAAATATATATTTTATAATAAAATTGTGTTAATTAAAAAAAAAAAAAACTTGCATTTTTTTCAATTACTCACCGATCTGGTGTTATTTTTTTATGAGTTTTATGGATTTTTTTTTTAATATTTCTTGGTAAAATAATATTTCTATTAAACTAGAGAGTAGACAGAATAAGGCTTGTATTCCTTCAAACCAACACGAAACTATCACAGTTCTTGACATATGAATTTTGTTTCTATATCTCCAATACTTCAAAGGTTATAGAATAATTTCCCAAAAATCGAAACTCGAAAACAACTATATCCTAATCGTGTGAAGTTTTATTCAAATATTTCCAAACTTTGAAATGTTCAGATTTATTTCCTCAAAAAAAATAAAAAACTGTAAATTCTACGGAATTTTTAAAGTTGGGCTTGGCCGACTATATAATACCCTGTATTACAATATTAGTTATTAATGATAGTTACCAAAAATTTATGAATGACCCTCGTATAATTGATTTCAATTGCTTGGATGTGCATTACATTAATGTGAAATTTACACTTTTTAATTTTTTCTAGGAAGGGTTATATAGCAGCTAATGAAATTATGGACCTTGATTTTTGCTTCTATTTATCTTATTGATTCTATTAAGCCCTTTACAGTGATATTTGGAAAGGGGTTCTATATTAATGACAAATTTATTTCAAATTAAGCACTTTTATGAGCCTAAAACCTCATTCCAGATGGAATATTTGTGTAAAACAAGGCGGTATATTGGACCCATAATTACCAATGTTTGTTCAGATGGAAGAACAGATATCGTTAAATCGACACATAAATTGATTTGAGCGAAATAATATACTTAAAATGGACTAACTTACCACTCTGAAAACGGATAATAACCCAACAAACTATGGTGGTGTAGCGTATAAAAAGGATTAAAGATTTATTCCCACTTTGATTTCTCTGAAAATTTAAGAGATACATATGTAAGCATATTTTTAAGGGATTAAGATTTATATGAATTATCTATATATAAAATTTCTTTTGTCTCAATTCAAACATGAATTTTTAGTGAATTTTTAATTATCTTTGCACACTCACCAACGACGCATCTAAACGCACCGAGAATTTCACTTTTCCAAAACACCTCACTTCTAACATCGTAAAATTTCGTAACGGTTCAAAGTTAACAGAAAAATTTCCAAAAAATTATCGATTTGAATTTCCACAAATCAATCCAAAAACGCCCCGACTTTAAAATTATTTAAATATGTTCAGCTGTTGAAATTTTACAAAATTATTTGAAAAAATATTCTGGAACTTCTGTGCATTTGATGATGATATAAAACAGGATTTGAAAAAAATCTAGTGTTAATTAACAGGGTCTTCAATTGTATATGTTTATTTATATCCATGTGTTTGTAGCATGATATCTTATTTTCTCTTAAATAATGTACTTTTAACTTTATTAAAGGTAGTAACGTTTAAATAACTAAAATTAGCCACTTAACTAATATTTCTAAGAAATATAATTTACATTATTATCTCTTAAATCTCTTCTCTTCTTACTATTTTACTTCAAATTCTTTTTTCTTTTTTATTCAATTTTTTTCTCACTTTAATTTACATAAATTTTCCTGGTGTAAATGAACAAAAATATTCAAATTTTATTTTCATTTCAAAATCACTCATACGTCTTGGGTTTTTATAAATAAAATCACAAAATAAAGGCTAAACTACTTGTTACAAAAAAAAAAAACATAATTTCCCTAATTTTTCTATTTTTATGTCCTTTACCATCACTAGTGAAGAAGTGGGTATATTTACTTTGTTATTCCGCATGTAATGCTTAGAAGAAAATATCTCAGACCCCATAATGTATATAAATTCTTGCATCAAATCAAATCCTGAATCAATTTAGTTATGTCCGTCTGTCTGTTGGAAATATTCTCACGCCTAAATAATTGTCTGAATTTAATGAAATTTGACCACGTCATGTGTTTATTATCCTAAGCAGTTTCCTTTAAAAAAAAGTTATAGTCAAGATATCTGAGACAATCTCAAAAAGGAATTTTCTCTTTTTCAACAAAAAAGAATGGATTTACACGAAAATACAACCATAAAACAGTCAGTCATCATCGTACAAAAAATCATAGCAATTGGATCAATAGAAAAAACTTATAGACTAAAATATATTTTATTTTGATACAATAATAAACCACAGATACTGAGGTCATTATTTGACTTAGCTTCCATATAGGGTCACTTGCCGGAATATGGTTTAGAGCTTATAAAATTTAATTATATTGAAATTTGGCACAATTAATTTAATAATCATCTTGAATATATGCTATTAATTTGACCTTAATTGGTCCATATTTTGCTATAGCTCCTATGTAACACCCCTTTCTGTCAAGTAAAGGCCAATTTTATTGAAATTTGATACAATGAATTTCCTAACTACTATAGTCTATGTATTATTAATTTGACCAATCTTGGTCCATATTTTGCTATACATACCATATTAGGCCCCTTCCAGAGCTTTGAGCTTATAAAACTAGTAAATAAAGGACGAATTCTATTGAAATTTTCAATTCAATAAAACTGTCTAACAGTCTTGAATATATGTTATTACTTTGATCAACATCGGTCCATATTTTGCTATAGCTTCCATTTAAGACCTCCTCCCGGTTTGAATATAGCTCCAGAAAAATATGTTACCATATTTCACTATAGATTTCACAGAGACCTTTTTCGTAATCGGTGTTTAAGCTGATTAACGAATAATCAGTTTTTTGGTGCAAGATCCTCAACTCATGCTAATTTTTGCATAATATTAGTGGGGGAGGGTATTTATGTTTCGGCACAGCAGAATATTGAATTCTTACTTGTGTTTTTCTCTTTTGTGATTACATTTTTGTTGCTCTTTTGTTTGTTATCATTATTATTGTGTTCTTTTATTGTTATTATTTTCAGTTGTTATCTGCTTTCTCTCTCTCTCTTTCTTTTGTTTTTTCTCTAATATTTTTACTTAAAAATCCATTTATTTACCTTCATCAAGGACCATTTTTTTGTCAATTTGTTGCTCCTTTTTTGCCAATTTTATTTTCCCCCCCCAATTTAAGTCACGTAAATGTGTATATTTACTGTCAGGAAACTGTCAGACTTTTGCCACATGCAAAATGGTTAAATGACATAAAGAAAATAGAAAAATAAGTTACAAAAAAGAAAACGAAAAAAATGAAAACAAACTACAACAACAAGTACTTTTTTAAAGCTTCTGCCACATTAAACTTTTTAGTCTTGAAAATAAACCCTTTTACGCAATTTTACCAAAAAAAAAGAAAAAAAATTAGATTCAAATTGTTTCATTTTGCATAAAAGGAATAAAGAAAGAGATTAGATGAGTGAGCGGGAGAGAGTTTTAGGTAAGTTTCTCTTTTTGTTAAACTGTAATAATGAAAGAAAATTACAGGACTTTAAGTGATTTGGACTTTTTTATGTTTATATACAATTGATGGATTATTTTGAAAATTAAATTTTTAAAAGACTTTCAGAGATGAAAATTATTAAATGGAATCATAATAAACTTTTTTTAAAACTAAATTATTTAATGGAAAACAGTTTTTCCTGCATTCTCAGCTGGTATTAACTTTGGCTTCAATAAAAATTTATTTCGTTTAGAAAGCTTTACAGAACAGTTAATTTTATTCACAAAACAACTACTAAAATATCATTTTAATTGTTAATAAATTATTAGAAATGTTAAATAGCTTTAATACTAATCTAATATTTGTTCTATACAAAAAGTTTCCATATTTTAGTAAAAGGCTTTTCAAAGCTTTGTTTAAGTATTTTTAATTTTTTAAATATGTTATACACAAAGCTTAAATATGAATTTAACTTTTATTCTATGAAAAAGTTTTCTTAATTTTCTTTCTTTCTTTTGTGTATTTTTTTTAAATTAAAGCTCAGAAAGTATGCAAAACTTTATCTTTCCCGAAGTTTAAATAATTTAATGAAATCGTTTTCATTGAAGATTGAATTTTTTCATTAAAATAGAATATTTTAAAAAGTATTATTTAAATGAGTTTTATGTGTTTTATTTAAATACTCATTTTAATTCAAAAAGCTTTCAGAAGAAAACATTTTTTGTAAGCTCATTAAAAAATAAATATAAGACAGAAAGTGGTATCAAATTCTTGTTAGTCAAGAAAAAAATTCATTGTTAGTATGATGAGATTTGCTTATGTACATGAACTTTTGGAAAGCTTTCTATTTGTTTAACATTTTATTTAAACATAAATTATAAGAAAGCATTTATTTAAAGCTTTTTTATTTGTATTTTTTTAAATTAAAAAGGTATAGTTTCAACTACAATTACTCTTTTTGAAAAATTATATAAAAGCTTTTAAATGGAGATTTTACATAGAATTAAGATATTTCATTTCAATGCAGCTTATTTACATGACCTAATGATACATTTTAAATCAGAGCTTTTTATAAAATTTTTGTGAATGAACTTTTAAAATAAATTTGTTGTACTTTTTATAAAATCTTGTTTAAATTTAAATAACATTTAATAAGTTAAGTTATTTTTAGAAATGTTGTAGATCTTTTTAAACTTTACGAAACTTCAAACTTTTATTACAAAATAAAAAGCTAAAATTATTAAAAACTAGAGGATTTTTTTAATAAACTATTTTTTAACTTTTACTAAAGCTTTCGTATTAATGTTAACTTTAAAGAGCTTTCGATGAAGACTACATTTATTTATAACTTCGGCAAATTACAATATTTAAAGTCTCGAAAGCTTTAAAAATACATAAAACTTAGAGCAATTCCGATTTAGTTTTTTTATTAATTTTTTTAAAGTCTTAAAAGCTTATTTAATAAAACAAAAAGTTTGTAAAGATTTTTTTTAATTTTTTTAGCATAAATAAGCTTTTATCAAAAAGCTTCGATAAGGCTGTAATGTAATAAATCAAATATTTTGAATGATTTTTAAAAAAAAACTTTTTAATAATTTAAAGCTTTTTTGATTAAATTCATTTTTTAAGAAGTTTAAAAATATTCCTCATGATATGAATTAGAAAATTAAATATCTTTTTCAAAATAAAATCCCAGGTTTTCCCCAACAATTTTCTTAAAGTTTTTCTTTCGCAAAGAAAACCTACTTTTCCAGACTTTTTATATTAAAAAAAATAAATTAAAATTCCTTTAACTTTTCATTTTAAAGACTAAAATGTACACAAAATACATATATTTGTCTTTATATATTAAAATTGACTATTAGACATTTTTCAGCTTTTTCACATTTTTTTCCTTTTTTTCTGAACTCGTTCTTAAAGTTTATTTTTTTGCTTTAAAATTTCTCGTTTATCCTTCTTTCATTTTTAGGTTTTTCTTAACACAAATTTTCGAAAAAAATTTTATTGACTTTTTAAAAAAAAAAGGATTTTTTTCTTATTAAATTTTTTTGACTAGAATTTTTTCATTTATAGTCAAATTAGTTCCAAATTTACTGGCTTAAACAAGGATTTATATATTTTTGTCTTTATGATTTTTATACCCTACACCACCATAAGTGGTTGGGGTATTATACGTTTGTGCTGATGTTTGTAACATATAGAAAAATGGTGTTACACCCACCTTTAAGTACACTGTTTGACTCAGTTGACTTAACGATGTCCGTCCATCCGTCAGTTTATCTGTCTGTTCGACCGGCTGGCTATCCGCGTAAACTTTGTGAACACTCTATAGGTCGCAATTTTGGAGATATTTCAATGAAATTTGGTAACTACTATTTTTTTAGTCCAAGGACGAAGCCTATTAATGTTATTTTATTCCAAGGACGAAGCCTATTAATGTTGGCTATGTTTGGTCCAATATTTCGGGTACCTTCTATACAAATGTCCTCCCGGAATGAGATTTAAAGCACATAAAAGTCCTAAATATAAAGTGATTATCACTTTGAAGGACATAAATCTTTGGTTTTGTAATAATTATTGATCAAATTAAAATAATTTTAAGCAAAAATCGATGCGCAAAATTATACGAGGGTTGGTACATAATTTCTTGTAGCTTCCATATAATCCTTCAGCAAATTCCTTAAAAAAAACCTTACATTTCACATAAATTTTGGTTTTATACTGTACACTTAAGAATAAATTAAAAAATGGAATTATATGAGGGTCGTTCATAAATTTTTCCTAACTACTATTTATAAACAACATTGTAGTGTAGGGTATTTTATAGTTTAGCTTGACCGAATATAAAATTTTTACTTGTTTTCTAAAGACATAATTGGGGTTTTTTAAATAAAACTAAATTAGTTTTTTTTTATTTTTATGGAATTGAAATAAATTTTTTAATTAAAATGTTAAACATTAAAAAAAAAACATAAAAACAAAAGGATCTTCGTACCTTTAGCAACATGTTGTTGATTTTGGTTTTTGTATAATTGTTTACATTTTATATCCTCTACCACCACAAGTTGTGAAGAGGGTATATTAACTCTATATTCCGTGTGTAACAATTAGAAGGAATCATATCAGACACCAAAGTGTATTAACATTCTTGCATCAAATCAAAATCAGTGTCAATTTAGTTATGTCCGTCTGTCTGTCTGGCTGTTGTTGACACGCTCACATCCACAATGATTGACAGAACTCAATAAAATTTTTCCTGAGTATTTATTATAGTACCCAGAAGTTTCCTATTTTAATCCTGCAGAATCGGTTAAGTATATTTCAAGATATAGACCAATACTTGAGGCATCCTCCTAGTTCAAGTAAAATATTATTTTATATGTACTTCACTAACATTCCAAAAGTTATATAAATCGGTTCACGAAAAAAAGTCATTGCAAAATATATAAATAATTTTATGACTAATGAAGTGTTCACGTGTGAGTGTGTATATACGAAACATAACGAATTTACTTACACGTATTAATGGTGTAGGGTATTGAAAATTCTGCACATATAACATTCATACTTGTTTTTTATTTAAAATAGCATTAACATTAATATCCTTAAGTAACCTTTCAGTTATTTGATGTCCTGCCATGAGGAGTCATTGTTTTATTGTTGTTGACTTTCAAAAAATGTTCAAACAGAAATGAAGAGAAAAAAAGCAAAAAAATACGTGACTGCTTTATTAAAAAGTCTCAAAATATGAATAATAAACATTTTTTTTCAAAAACAACAAAAATACAATTTATTTTAAATGTTTAAATTTGATGTTGTTTTACTTGAGTTTTTATTGCCGAAAAAAATGATGAATTTTTATAAATTTTTCCCCAAGAAAAGCCCAGCTGATGTTTGTCTGTGAAAAAAAAACATTTATTTGCGTATCAGTTGTTAAATATTAAACAAGTAATAATGCAGTTATGCCGAATCTTTAATACCCTCCACTATAAATACATGGGAAGTAATTGTGGATGTGAGCGTGCAAATAGCAGGGAAACGGACATAGCTAAATCGATCAAGATTTTGAATTAATGCAAGAATGGGGTCTGAGATGATTCCATCTTAGTGTTTCACATTGAATGACAGTGTTAATATACCCTCTTCACCACTTGTGGTGGTGGAGGATATAAAATATGCAACAATTTGAAACAAGAACGTTTTGAAGGTTAAAAGGATGCTAAAAAGGAAATACAGCAATAAAGAGAAGGTTATTTTGAAAATTCAAAAAAGCAATTTGATGAAATATTTTTTCTATAAATTGTGAAAATAAATCTAAAATTATTACAAAATTCTCTAAAAATATTTTTTTGAACAAAAGTATTGCAATCAACAAAACAATATTTTTTTTAATTTTTATATCTCAGATTTCAGCGAAAAATTGTAAAGTTCAGCGAAGTGCAAGAAATATTTCGTTGCATTTTGTCGGTTATAAAATTTGCTTTAAAAAAGAGGAAACATTGTTCATAAAAAACAAAACAATAAACTTTTTCAATATAAAAAACAAAAGGACGTATGAACAATATATAACAGATTATTTTAAAAAATTAATCATACGCTCTTAAGAATATATTTATTAACCACAATAAAGACAAATATCCGCATATATATATATAATAATAATTAATAGTATAAACTATGTATAAAATATAGTTTATACTACATATAAAATATAGTTAGGAGAATAACATATAGTCGAGGCTATATTACAAACAATATCTGAGATCATAGTATAAACTATGGTCGCTGATATAGAATAAGCTATAGTTGAGTATGAAATAATTTATGATCTAGACTATAGTACAAACTCTTATCTAGACTGAAGTTCAAACTATAATATAGACTATAATCTTAAATAGTCGAGAGAACAGACTATTATAGTCGAGACTACTGTTAGCTAATACTATGGAATAAACTAAACTTTAATATTTTATCGAAACTATCTGTAGTCTAGACTAAAGAATAATCTCTATATTTTAGTAATTCAATTAAATAGTGGAGTAGTTAATTTAATAGTCGAAATTATAGTCTTTTATTTTATATTTGAAAACAATAACGATTAAATTATTAAAAATTTCTTAAAATTTTCTTCGGTAAAAAAGTTATTAAAATAATCTTAATCCATATTTCAAAACTTGAAAATTTATCGGCATTTTGTTCCTTAATTAAAAACATTTCTCAAAATTTAGAAGTTTTCTCAAAATCGAAAATGTTGATAAAATTTTTGTCAAATCAAAATATTTCATAAAATTCTCGAATTAAATTAATTTTTTATTGAAATTTTCTTTAAATCGTAAATTTATCGAAAATTTTCTCTAAATCGATAAATGGAATATTTATTAAATTTTCTACTAAATCAAGATATTTATCAAAATTTTCTTTAAATCGGAAAATCTGTCAAAGTTTTGTAGAATTGAAAATTTGTACAATTTTTTCGTAAATCTAAGGTTAATCGAAAATTTTCTCTGAAACCAAAAAATTATCGAAATTTGTTGTGTAAAATAAAGAAACGGGATCAAAATTGTTACCAAATCAAAATATTGAATTTATCAAAGTTTTTTCTAAATCGTAAAATCTGTCAAAATATTTTTTTGAAACTAATAACTTCTAATTTTTCTGTTGGTAAAAAAAATTTTAATCTTTTTTTTCTAATTTCTTCTAAATTGTATATTTATCGAAATTTCCATCTAATTGATAATCTTCAAATTTTTCTCTAAATCAAAAATTTATAAAAATAGTCCCTAATAAGAAAATTTATCGAAATCGATTTTTTTATTGAAATTTTCTCTTAATTGAAAAATTTTCATAAATACTTTTCTAAATCGTAAAAATTATCGAAATTTTATTTATATCAGTAATTTAATTGAAATTTTGTGTAAATTCAATCAAAATTGTCTTCAAATCGGAGTTGTTTTAAATTTACTTTAAATCGGAAATTTATCAAAATATTTTTCTAAATAAAAATTTTGTTGTAGTACAAAAATTTAAAGTTTTTTTCTTTTCGAAATTTGCTCTTAACTGAATATTTGTTGTAATTTCCTTCTTATCATAAATATATAAAAATTTTATTTAAATTGGAACATTTTTCGAAATTTCTTCTAATTCTTTATAAAAATTTTAACTAAATCAAAAAAAATTATCCAAATTTTCTTTAAATAAAAAATTTATCGAAATGTTCTTGAATCGAAATAAAAATAAATTGAAAATTAATAATTTTTTTTAATTTTTTCATAATTAAAGAAAACACTGACATATATTCTAACAAAAAAATTCTCTTTATTTTTTATAAATTTTTCCAAATCGGAAAATTGTTCTAAATTTTATCTAAATCGAAAAATTTATTGAAATCAAAAATTAATAAAAAACTCTTCTAAATAAAAAGTGTAAAGTTATTTTCTCTAATTTTAAAATTTATCCAAATTTTATTTTACCAAAACAATTATTGAGAATTTTTAATTGATTTTTATTATTAAATTTTCTTTCATCGAAAGATAAACGTAATTTTTTTCAAAAAAAATGTTTTCTTATGGTCCAAAATTTATTAAAATTTCTTTTTCAGTAAAAGTTTTGAAGAAAATTTTCCAAAATTAAGAATATTGAATTGGTTTCTTTAAGATCCATAAACTCTATTTCCTTTCTGCATTATCCATTTTTATTATCAATTGTTTTTTTTTCTCTAAATTAAAAATTCATATAAAAATTTCCCTAAACAATAATGCTCTCTACTTGGCCCCATCATAGTAGAATTGAAGCTGACTTCACAAAATTTAAATTTTCGATTTATCGTTTCAAACATAAACTTTTACCCAACAAATTTTATATTCTTTCCCTCACTCCCTCATTTTACACTCTGAAATTGAAAGAAAAAACAAACACACAAACACCATCTCACTAAAATATTAAATATCAATTATGTATGAAAGTTTATAAATAAAAATCAATATTTTAAAAATATGGAAAACACACAAACACACATAAACCTTCAAAACCAGAACCAATACAACGAAATCATATAGAAAAACGGAAAACATTTTGTAAGAACTTCTGTAGTTTCCCCTCATTTGTGCAACCATTCGTAGCAACTAATCAAGTTACAACATGTTTACCTTAATTCTATACAAGAGTTTGTTTCTAAATGTGTATGTATGTATGTGTGTGTAAGAAACTATAAGCTTATGGTAAAACTAAAGTTAATCATGATAAAATATATATATAGAGAGAGGGACAGATATCTTTAGATACATAAATATATTTTGTAAACGATAAAAAAAGATTGTGAACATTCATCTTGTTATCGTCAGAGGATATAAAAAAATATGAAATTAATTACAAAACAAGAAGAAGAGAAATACACTATATATAAATGACTATATCATGGTAAATCGATTTAGCTTGTTTTTGGGAAAAGAAAATTTAATAAAATGTTCCAAGAAAAATGAATTGATAAGATTTTATCAATAAGAATATTTAAGTTGTTTTTAAGAAATAGTTTCATCATTTTTCTTTATTCACAAAGACTATAGTCTTGAATAAATTTTTCTATAATATCGAGACTGTTACCTTACCTATAATTTAGATTTAATCCTGTCGAAATATTGTAGAATAGTCATGACTATTAAATAATATTTAATTCAGATAAGTCTATAGTCTTGACAATAGTTAAATCTATAGTCATATCTATAGTTAAGTCTATAGTCTTAGCTATAGTTAAGTTATTAGTCTTGATCCAAAATTTATACTACTTAATATAAATAAGTCTATAGTCTTTACTATACAAAAGTCTTTAGTTCTGAGTACAATAAAATCTATTGTCTAGACTACAGTTAAGTCTATGGTCTTGCCTATAGTTAAGTCTATTGTAGTAACTATAAAAATTCAGGATTTTTAAAATGAATTTTTCTAGAGGGTTATATGAGGTTTATATGGGAACTACAAGAAATTATAATCCGACCCTCCTATAATTTTGCACATAAATTTTTGCTAATATTTATTTTTATTTGACTATTTATGATAAAAATACCAAAATTATATGTAATATTTGTGCTCTACAAAGTGATATTTGCCAGGAGGAGAAATAAACCGACCATCGCATAATTTGGCACATCGTTTTAGAATATCATAGAACTTATTTTTGTCAAATTTCATTAAATTCGCTTTATATTTATGACTTTTACGAGTTTAAAACCTCATTCCGGGAGGATATTTGTTTGGAAGGTACCCGAAATATTTAACCGAATAAGATCATTTTCAATAGCATTCGTTCTTGAGCCAAATCAATAATATGTGCCAAATTTCATCAAGATATCTCAAAAATTGCGACCTGTCGAGTGTTCACAACGTTCACTATGTAGCCAGTCGAACTGACAGACAGTCAGACGGACGAACATCATTAAATCGATTTAGAAAAAGATTCTGATTCCTGAGTGCTTAAAGGCGGTAACACCATTTTTTCTGTAAACATCTACGGTGGCATAAAAATCTATTAAATTAAAAAAAAAAAACAAAAAAATAATTTATCTTTATTTATTTTTTATCTAAAAAATATCGATATTTTTCTTTATATTGAAGTTCTATCTTTTTTATTTTATTTTCTTTAGTTCTTAAATTTTTATAAAATTGAAATTTTTTCTAACAAAATATTCTAAATTGGATTTTTTAGTGAATTTTCCTCAGATTGTAAAATTTTCATGGATTTTCTTTTATTCAAATATTTATCGCAAATATTCTTAAAATCCAAATTTATTTTAGATTTTCTTTAAATTAGAAAAATTATCGCAAATTTTTTACAAATCCAAATTTTAATGTTTTTTTTTAACCATAAACTTTATCGTAAATTTTCTTTGAGTAGAAAAGTCTTTATTAATTTTAATAAAATCGATTTTTATCTTAAATTCTTCTTAACTGAATTTTCTATGATTTGAAAATTTAAATGATAAATTAACCACAAATTTTCCTTCCCTAGAAAATGTCCACTATTTTTTTTCAATTAAATTTTTTATTGTTATTTTTTCTTAATAAAAAAAATATTATAGAAAATTTTCACTAATTTTTTTCATTTAAATTTGTTGTTGTTGAAAATTTTGCATTAATTTCGTTAAAATTAAGAATTATTTTAAAGTAAAATCTTTTGAACAAATTTTTACAGAATTCTTAAATTTAAGCAAAACGTTAGACGGATAGGACTTGGACTAGGGGAACCCTCCATACAAAGCAAATATTGATTATAGAATATCTAAAGAACTATAACAGCAATAGTTCCCGAATTTGGGCCTAATCACTTTTTCTCAAAATCTGTTTTGCCGGACAAAACGTAGGATGAATAGGACAAGGGGGGAGGGTATCCCCCATACAAAATATTGATAATCGAATATCTAAAGAGCCATAGAAGTGAGAATTTTTTAAATTTGATCCCAATTATTTCCTCCAAGAACAGTTTAACTGGACAAAATTCTTTCGAGATCAAGGACTGAGTAAAATTTTGGTGTAGCAAAGCGTGCCGGGTAAAAGCTAGGTTATTTTAAAATTTACTTCATTTGTGTTCATATCGAAAACTTTTGTAAGTTTTTTTAATCGCAAAATTATTTTAATTTTCTTTAAATTAAAAATTTATAATTAATCTCGAGCAAATCGAAAATTCATTGTTAATATTTTCTGAAAATTTTCTTAAATTCAAATTTTTTTAAATCAAAAATTTCGCAAAATTAATTAAGTTTTCTCTATTTTTTTCAAATAAAAAATTTTTGTAATTTATTTTCGAAAATTTAAATATTTTGTTGATTTTTTTTTTTTTTGAAATTTTCTTAAAACAAAAAATCGCAAAACTCCTTAAAATAAATTTACTTTTTTATTGTAAATTTTCCTTTAATTTTTCTTTAAAATTATTCATTAGTTTCTCTTAAATAAAAATCGTTTTTATTTATGTCCTTTTAACTTCATCACTTTAAAAAAGGGGTCAAGGCTAAAAGGAATTTTAAAATTTTATTTTTATTTTCTTTTCAACGAATCTTATTTCTAATTGTGAAACTATATTTTTATTTCAATACTTTTTTCATTGGATCCCAAATTAAAGTACAATTTTCAATTAATCTTCCTTTTTTAATAAATATTAAATACCAAATAAATAATTAACGAATTTTCATTTGTCAAAATATTTTTATTAGAATTCATATTATAGTATTTTATGTTTTACAAATTTGATTGACAGTTTATATAGTTATTGCCATGACATTGACTAAAACTACAAAGTAGTTATTGCTGCTACTACTGACTGATGTTGACTGACTGATGCTGCTGACACTGTAGATGATAAATAAGTAAGCAATTTTCTTAAGGACATAAATATGAGAAATGTTATAGTAATAAACATTTGATTATTTTATATGAAATGATAATGACCTTTATGATTTATAGGCATAAATTATAATTATATGAGGAATTTTTGGTTTTATTTCGAGATCTTAAATTTAAATTATATTCGAATTTATTTCAATGTTGTAATAATAAAAAAGTAATCACCTGTATTCAAGGTCATATTTGTTGTATTTTTTACTTTAAAATTTTTTTATTATTTATTCAACGATGCTGAAGCTGATGCTGCCCCTGGCCAAGGAAACTTTTTTGTAA
Organism: Cochliomyia hominivorax; assembly: GCA_004302925.2. Classification (NCBI taxonomy): domain Eukaryota; kingdom Metazoa; phylum Arthropoda; class Insecta; order Diptera; family Calliphoridae; genus Cochliomyia; species Cochliomyia hominivorax. Next base: position 20,310,778 of record PYHX02000413.1, on the reverse strand, counting down.
AAAGGATAATGCGTATTTCTCTTTTATGGATTTTGGTTTCTTGCTTTCTTAGGGAACAGTAAATTTTTTCAATTTTTTTACTTCTTTCTTATTTTTAAGATTTTTATATATTTTAATTTTTATTTTCAGTTAAATTTTGTTATTATTATTTTTGTAATATTTTTAATACAAGAACTAAAGTCTATTTCAAATATTTTATATTAAGATTTTTAGTTAGCAGCCAGTTTAGCTTTGAAATTAAAATAAACACCTTAAAGTTGTAGTAATTAATTTCGAAGATGAAATTTCATTTTATTTGTTATTTTTCAAATAATTTTTAATATATATTTCCATCTCTTTCTTCCTATAATTTTTTAAAATTATTTTCTTTATAAATTTATTTAATTTTACAATTTTTAAACATAATTTTTTTTAACTTTTTATACAAATTTTATATACATAATTTTTTTATATTAACACTATCACACACTTACACTTTTTTAACTTATTTTATTTTTTTCCACTAACACTTGCTCACTTTAGAAGTTAAACTCTCACACAGACTTAGTTTTTTATATATAAAATACAATACTTGTTGTATATACTTTTCTAATTGTTGTTGTTTTTATACCTTATATTTTTGTTTTCTATACATATATATATTTTTTACAAATTATATTACAATACTTTTGTATATGTGTATGTATGTTAGTGTATAGTGTGTGAGTATGTTATTTTAAGATTTAAATACAAAATAATATTTGTTTAGCTGTGCTAAAGATGCGCGTTTACTATCCTCTACTCATAACGTCTCAACTCGAACTGTGCTTTTAGGTTTATGATTTCCCTTCTATGTTACTCACACACACACACGCATACACTTACTTACACCCTCACTTTTACTTTGTTTCCTTTAAAGCCAAAACTTTGTTATTGTTTTTCTATGTTTTTTTCCACACAAACACTTTTTTCTCTCTCTTTTTGCATAAATTCTATGTTATTTCCTTTCTTCGTTTTTCGTTTGAAACACTTGTTTCTGGATTCTATGTTGTTGTTGCTGTTGTTGTTTTTTTTCTTATTTTGTCTACATTACTTTTTTACTTAACTGTTGTTGTTAAGTAAAGTTAACTTTCATTTTTTAATACAACTCACCCACACTATAATACACACCTCAAATATAGTATTCATAAAAAGTCACCTGTTTTTTTTCGCTTCACTCACCTCACTTCACCTCACTCGTTTTATAAAATACATTTAATTTGTTTACTTTTATAAGTAGACAGACATACACTCACTCTTCCACATTTAACATAAAACTAAATAAACGGAAATTAAAATCTTCGCTTGCTTTAGGCTTGTTGTAACGGTATTATTGTAACGTTATATTATCATCGTCTGTCTTCTTATAGAAGCAACAGCTAACTGTTGGTCTTTAGGTTTGTGACTAAACTCTTTATATGTTTGAAATACATATTTGAACAATTTTCTCTCGTATTTTTCTTTGGGAAATTGGGAAAATGAGGAAGCAAATTTGTAATTTACTAGCTCTCCTTTAATCCAGACTCTCTTTGTTTATTGAAAAAAATATTTAGAGAGTAAAAGTTGTCAAATATTATTGAAAATTGACAAAGAGGGTTGTCGTGTTGTTGAAATTTGGAATACCAACTTTAAATGAAATTTTTTTATTTAAAAAATTTTATTAGATTTAAATAAATTTGTTGTTGAATTAAAACAAAAAATTGTTTTCAAAAGGTTTCAGATTTTTAGGCAACATTATCCAAACATTTTTGATCTGAATAAAAAATTAATCATTAAAATCTTTTTGATTGAAAAATAACTTCAATGGAATAACAAATTATTAAATATTATTGTCTAAATATAGAATCTGCCTGTACAATAATAATCCTATTCTGATATCCTCTTCTTAAGTGAAGCGTATTACAGTGAAGCATAGATCTTTAAATATTTCAGAAGATTTTATACTTGAAAAGATAATTAACTTTACAGACGTATTGCAAGCACAGGACACCCTTCTGATACAACATATTATATTTGTATCCTACACCACCACAGTTCGTTATGTGCTATATATACTTTTATTCATCAGCTCCGAATCAATGTTTGAATCGATTTATCGGTGTCCGTCCGTCTTTCCATACATATAGCGAGTGTTTTCAAACCGATTTTTTAAATAATTCAGTAATTTTTGAACCTTTTGAGACATGGACATCGTTAGATGTACAGACCCCTATCTCGTCAGAGACGTCGTTGGTGACCTTCCAAAGTAAGCCACTTTGGATAAAATGATTTTTTAAAATTCTTGGGAGTTAGAACACAATGACTCAAATTTCTTCCATCTCTTAGACTGTGACGAGACAAGTTTTCAACCTTTAAAATTTTGCAAGATCTTAAGTCAGCACCGAAGTTATAATGCCACAGTCCTCTGATATCATTATAATTAAAAATTAAATGTGAAAAACTTTATTTTAAATCCAAAAACATGAGAAAATCCATTAAAATGATATTAATTCGTAGAATTCAGGATTTACGAGCTAAAAATAATTATAATTCCCTAACAACAACTTTTTCCTTAGTAATAATTTTTAAGTTGTTAAAATATTTTCAAAGGAAAACTTGGAAAATTTCGAAAAAAACATTAACTGTGTGTTAAATACAGATATTTGAATAAAAACCAAAAACAACTCTAACTAAAAACAACAACAGAAGCAACAGGAAAATTAAGTTTTATACAAACTCTTAGTTTACAAAATTTAAGAGTCATTCTAAAGCTCACGCTCTCTTTAAAATTTCAATTTTCTACTAAAGAGCATGACATTGAAAGTATGCAACAGATTTTATTTTGTGTACTTGTATCAGTTGTTTTTGTATGTGTGCGTTTTGTTAAACAAGAAAAATAAAATACAATAGAAAAATATTCAACTGGTAGCAGCAGTCTGTAAGAGTATGAAGGACATTTTTGCAAAAATAACAAAAACAACAACAATTGACTGACTGGAAAGAACAACAGTTGAAAGGAAAAAGCAACAGGATTAAATGGAAAACATCGCATTTAAAAAATAATAAAAAAGTGGTAGTAAAACACACACACAATAAAATAAAAAGGGAAAACATCGCTTAAAGTTAGTAAAGGAATTTTATTTTTATTGTTGTTTTTTTATACAAACTTTCTTCCCTTTTTTACTTTTTTTTAATTTGAGCATTAACTCAATGTTGAATGTAACACACACGCACACACATACGTACAAACAAAAAATGTGTATTAATGGAAAAATAATCAAAAAACAAAATAAGAAGACAGAAAACTTAAAAAAAGAGTATAAAAATACAAATAAAGAATTAAAGCATTAGAAAACAGAAATTAATTTTAAATGTACTTTATTTTCTGATTCCAATAACAACAAGTTTATTGACTTTATATAGAATTAATTCAGTTAAAATAAGATAAAATTTGTTTAGTTTTCTTAAATTCTCAATTTGTCCAATATTTATTACGTTTTAATTTTTATACCTTCCACCACCACAAGTATTGAAGAAAGTACATTAACTTTTTCATCGATTTAGCTATGTGAGTCTATCCGTCTGTCTGTTGTTGGCACGTTCAAATCCACAATAACTGATAGATATCAATGAAGATTGGCCTTAATATATGTTATAGCCCTGAGAATTGTTTAGACCGATATCTGAGGGAACGTCTGAGTTCAAGCTAAAACTTTCGTAAAATTTTTAATTATAAATCGATAAATTAGTATGAAATTTCGCAAAAGAAAAATCTCTACGTTCTTCATTACCATTTCCAAAATAATCAAAATCGATTCAGAATTAAAAAATGTTATAGCTAAAAATAAAGCTAATTTTATAACTCATTAAGTGATGCTTAAAAACAATTATTTAATATAGACATCTGTGAGTGTACATGTGAGTATGTAGTAAATTCATATACATTTGTGGTGGAGGGTACTAAAGATTCGACATAGTCAACTAAAGCATTCTTATTTATTTGTATTTGTTCACTTATTTATTTTATCTTGTGAAAATCTCACGTTTTATCCAGACACAAATATAATCCAAAATACAAAAACAATAACAACAATATAGTATAATGGCTACAAATACAAAGTAAAATTAAATTTAAGTATTTTGTTAAGAGATAAAGAATATAACACACATGCACTTACACATATCATTTGGTTACAATTATTGTGGACGCCACCTCTTAGTTACTTCTGGAAGATTGTGAGAAGATTTTTGCAGTTTTACAAAAACAAAATTCATTACATCTTGTAGTATATATTCTTGTAGTATATATAGAAGTATATATATATATATATATATATATATATATATATATATATATATATATATATATATATATATATATATATATATATATATATATATATATATATATATATATATATATATATATATATATATATATATATATATATTCTTGTAGTATATATAGAAGCATCTTCCAGAAGAGCAAAAGTTACAGTAACATATATAACTGATTTTATGACTCATTAAGTGTTTCTGTGGTGTTTGTATGTACGAAATCTACGTATTAACTTCACACGCTTTTGTGGTGAAGGGTAATAAAATAAAATGTTTACTAGAATTTTGTTTTTTTATTTAAAATTTTATTTTTAAAGAAAAATATGAAATTCGATTTTTTTCCTAAAACTATTTTCTTTAAACACTCGGTTTTTACAAAAACTTGAAAAAAGTTTATATTTTTGAAAACAAATTTTCGAAAGTCTTATTTTTACTAAAAATCTCATTAAACAAGATTTTCACTAAAATCTTATTTTTTTCATTAAAAATCAAGTTTTCCTTTAGATTTGGTTCAATTACGATTTGGAAGGATTTGATATTGAATTGAAATGAATTAACTTGATGTTTAAATGTTTATTTTATTGAATATTGAACGTACTTTTGTTTTATTTTGTTTTTTGATTTTGGTTTTTGTATTAGTATTTGTTTTCAATAATTTTAAAAATGTATTTAGGAAAAGTAACACATATTCCAAACCCAGCAAACATTTTTTGTTGCGCAAAAGTATCATAAAAATCATCTTCCGTCGCGAAAAACTATTCCTCTCCGAAGTGGTTTCCCGGCGACTTTAAGAAGCCATTTCTGTAAGTGACTCAGAAGTTACTCCTGACAGTGACTTATAAGATTCTTCTGTAAGTAGCTTAAAAGAAACATCTGGAAGAGTCTAAGAAGACATTTCAAAGAAACTTCCAGAGGACACTTTTTAGGCACTTTCAGAAGTAACATCTCGAACACTATTTTGTTTTTGTAAATTGTCTATTATCTTCTGAACAACTTCTGGAATTCGATTCCATCCATACTCTTAGATGATTAAATGACATTAAGCAATGTTTTTTTTTTGTATATTTGCTAAAATCTCTCCCCCCTTCTTCCAGAAGTTACTAAGAAGTGGTGTCCGCAACAATTTATACTTCCAAATGGTTAAAGGGTACATATACATGCTCAAAATTAATTAAATGAACATAAGGTGGACCAAAAGCTTATGATATTATTTATTAACTTCGAATATTTCAGACTATAAGAACAACGCTATAATTTGCTTATATAATCGCAAATTTCGAAAATAAATAATTTTCTATAGTCTGAAATAATCGAAGTAAATAAATACTGTTCCTAATTTCATGCCCAATTTATGTTAAAAACATGTTTAATATTTTTTGATTATGTATATGTTTGGACATGAATATGTATTAGTTTTCCTAAATACACTTTCAAAATTATGGAAATTGAATACACTCACAAACAACAACAAAAATTATACATTCAATATTCAATAAAAGAAACCTGAAAAAACATCAAGTTAATTCATTTCAATTTAATTTCTAATCCTACATTTCAGTAACTTTTACAAAAACAGTACGATTTATCTAGTAAAACTCTCTTAAGTCACACACAAATATTCAGGTATTAATTTGCTGTATATTTGTGTATTATTTTGGGGGTTTTCTTTTCTAATTTACAGCATTTTATTTAGTAAAAAATAATTTTTATTTAACAATTGTTATGATTAAGAGAAAAAGGAATAAAATGAGAAATTTAATACAGACAACAAACAATTGGTTCGTTTAAATGAATATTATTGGATTTTCAATTATATTATTGTGGTTACTTATCTATTAATAGAATCTCTATCTCTCGATAAGATTCCTTTTTGGGGGGTTTTAATACGAGACAGATATTTTGTCTGTTTGTAATTTTTATTAAAGATGTGAATCGTGATTTTACAGAAGTACATCATTAAGGTTGTAATTCAGATATGAGAAATGAAATATAAGATAAATTATTATTAAAATTTTTAATAAAATGTCAAGAAAATAAATTGTTATAGATAAAATAATATATTTTAAAATAAGATGACATAAGAATAAATGTTTTTGATTTTTTTCCTGCATATGTTTCAAGAATTTCTGATCCATCTTACACAACTTATGCTTCCTAATGCTTTGTCTTGATTGATCCTTAAATTTTTAGCACAGTTTCTAAATCGTTTACTCGAAATATATATTTTCTATTGTATTCAATTTTCTCTTTTGGAAGTAAATGTTGCTTCAATAATAAGTTGCACATCAAACCAATAATTTCATCTCTGTAGATGAAGTAAATAAATGTAAACGTGTGAATAAACAAGTGTATTGGTGAATAAAGTCTTTTTTTATATATCTATGTTTGTGTGTATCTATGTTAATATAGGTAATCTTTACCAAATATTTTGTAATATTTGAAGTCACAAAAATGGTTTTATAGCTTTTTTACACGATAAAATAAATAAACCTTTTTTTTCTTCAGGTACAAAAAAACATTGTTAGAAAATTTCAATATCATTTTTATATTTTTTGTTGTTACTACAACAACAGTATTATTTACCAACAACAAAACAAAAGACTGAAAGATATTTTTATTCATTAATGAATACGTTTGTTTCCGTTTCATTATATCCTACACCACCATAGGTGCTTGGGGTATTATGTGTTTGTGCATAAGTATGTAATGGGTGTTCTCCTCAGAATCATTTTCTGAATCGACTTAATGATGGCCGTCTGTCCATCTGTCCTTCTAGTAGTCCATCTAAAACTTATGAAGAAAATATAGGTCGCAATTTTAGAGACATCTTGATGAAACTTTTCACTTTTGGACCAGAGATAATACCTATTGAAATTGGTCCATTATTTCGCTTAGCCCCCATACAAATGTTCCAATCTAGAAAAATTCTTTTTAAAACACACAAATCCTACATAAATATTAGTACCATAAAAAATTGCACTCAGTCGTTCATTAATTTTTGGTGGCTTCCATTATTAACCAACAATATAGTGTAGGGTATTAAATAGTCGTATTTGACCCATTATGACTTCTTACTTGTTTTCACATTCATTTGTATTTTTTCCCTTTTTTCATTCGTTTCAGTCATTGAATTTTTATTTTCTTTTGGATTTTTTTACTTTAATTTTGTTCATTTTTTATACTTTTCAGACATTATTTTCGTTTTTTTCCTAAAATTGGAAATTTATTTTATATTCTGAAACAAGCAAACAGGACACAAATTGATTTAACTGATTTTTATACCCTCCACCACCACACATGTGGTGAAGATGGTATATTAACTCTGTCATTCCGTGTGTAATGCCGAAGAGGAATCATTTTAGACCCCAAAATGTATATATATTCCAACATCAAATCTCAATTTTATTTTTTATCATTTATTTTGCTATTTTGTCCGTCTGTCTATCTGTCTGTCCGTCTGTCCATCTATCTGTTGTTGGCACGCTCACATCCGCAAAAATTTACAGATCTTAATAAAATTTCACCTAAATATTTGTTATAGTCCTGAAAAGTTTCCGATTTTAAACCAGCATAATCGGTTCAGTATATTAAAAAATAAAGACCAATATCTGAGACAACCTCTAAGTTCGAGAAAAAGCTTTCGGAAATTTTTATTTATAAGTCGATAATATTAACTTATGTGAACTTTATTACCATTCCGAAAATGATCAAAATCGGTTCAGTAGAAAAAAGTTTTAGCTAAAAATATGAATAATTTTATGACTCATGAAGTTTTACGTGTTATATTTTAAAGAAAAATGTTAATACAATATGAACGTGTGTGAGTGTGTATGTACGAAACATAAAGTATTTACTGCACACGAAATTGTGATGTATGGTATTGAAGATTGGGCATATCATTATATAGTAATCCTGTTTTTTTTTATTAAATTTGTTCATTTTTATTATTTTTATCTTTCTTTTATTATTTTCTTTATTTTATTTTCGGTTTCTCTTTTCATATTTATTTTCAGTTCAGTTCTTAATTAATTTTGTCAAATGTTTCTTGTTGATTAAGGATGTTATTGTTGTTGTTGAAAAGGTAAGTTCTCTTATTTTTTTATTTTTTATTTATTTTTTTGTTTTTTGCTTTTTGCATTTCATTTTATTTTTTTATTTTTTAATTTTTTGTTACAATTTTTTTTATTTTCCCACATTTTCACAAAAAAAAAATAAAATTTCATTTTTTATATGGTTAAAGTAGGATGTTTATGTGTATATTTGTGTGTTAAATAGCAGAGGATTTATTTAAAAACCTTTTTAAATACAAATGAAATGCTAAAATGTTTTTTTTACTTAATATAGATTATATTGTCGGTTTTTTCTCCCTAACAGAGAGGCAATCAAATATTTAATGCAAATCCTTTGCAATTGAAGCTGAAAATATGTTAATGATACAAAACCGCAATTTCAACTTTAACTATGTTATTTTTTGAAAATTCTATTGAATTACACACTCTAAACTTAAACAATGATCTGATCGTATAAGTGCTTATGTGGTCAGAAGCGTAGTTGGTGACCCTCCAAATTTGTTCATTATTATTTTTTTTAATTGGCCAAAAATTCTAAAAATTATAAAGTGAGAAAAAAAAGTTGTGTATATGGATTGATTGCAAATCTCTATAAAAAATAGCTTTCTCTTTATTGTTGTAGAGATATTCAAGTCGATATAAATTTCTAACTCATTTTTATCCTTGTTGGTTTAGTCTTTTTAATGTAGCAGTCAAAATATAGGTCCTAAAATTTTTTAAAAATATATGCCAAATTTCGTCTGTCTATCCATTATTGGCACCCTCACATTACACAGAAATTGATCGAGTTCAATGAAATTTGGCTCGAGTATTTGTTACAGTTCCGAGAAGTTTCCTTTTTAAAAAGCAAAATCTATTCAGTATATTGCTGATATCAGAGGCAGCCCCTAAGAATGAAATTCTGTCATAATATCAAATTATATGTACTTCATTACCGTTGCAAAAACTCTCAAAATCAGTTCAGTAGAAAAAAGTTATAGCTAAAACTATAACAAATGTTATTACTCATTAAGTGTTTCTGTGTTATATTTAAAATAAAACTATTATATATTGTATATGGCTATCAATAATGTGTAAGTGTGTATGTACGAAACATAACACATTTACTTCACATGCATGGTGGAGGGTATTAAAGGATTCAGCATAGTGGATTATAGTATTCCTTCTTTTTTGTTTTGAGCGTTATAATATGTTATTGTTTTATTAAATTCAAACGAATCCAAGCCAAAGATCTGCCTATAAGCCCTATCCAAATATAAATTTTTACGTATGTAAGATAATTATCCAGTAGTATTTTCTGCCGGATGGCCCTTGTAATGATAACAGGGTATATTTTATGTGAAAAAGGTAAAATTTTTAAACATGATTAACATTGTTGTCGTAACAGTATATTTTAAAATTTTATAGGGAATCTGTTACATAATTTAAAAGAAAATTACACCTTCATATATATTAAGTCTGTTTATTTCAAAATATTAAAAAAAGGTGAAATGTTAAGCATCTATATTGACCTGAATATCTTCAAAAACAGTAAGAGAAAACCTAGATATGAAGGTTGATAGATTTTTTATAGATATATAAAAGCACTAACTAAATACTACACTTCTTTTATATATCTATTTATAAAAAAGCTTTTGACGAATGAAAAAAATCAACATACCCGTGGTGGCTAATTTTGGAAGCTCATCGAATACGTCTCTGATCACGTAGGCACTTGAACTTTCTCAGATCAACTTAAAAATACCTCACCTATTTGAAAATTTCATTAACATTATCTCTAACAGTTCGAAAATAATAAAATTATTGCAAAAAACTTGGTATATTTAAATATAGTGGTCCATTGAAAGTCACTTTCTGAGTCGATTTAATATCCATTCGTCGTTCAGTCCGTTCTATTGCCGATAAATATTTAGTACTTATTTCTAATACTATTATTTAGAGCTAAGAACAAATCCTATCGAATTATTTCAGGTAGCTCCAATAAAAATTCCAATCTGTAGGATACGTACTCCCGGAATGGGATTTTAAGCTCATAAAACTCACATTATAAAAATATTTTAATTAAATTTTCTGCAATATTATATAACAAATAGAATCTGCATTAGTTTAAACTCACTTGAAAAATATTCAAGAAAATTGGTATGACTATTGGCTTCCATATGGACCCACTTCCAAAAATCTTCCTTTAAGTGGATAAATCACAAAATGTTTGTCTTATGATAATATTTTAAATGTTTAATATTTATGCAACCAGAAAACACTTTACAAATTTAGCCAGAATCAGTCCTCATAAAATCCACATTTCCTAAAATTGTCTTAAATTGTCAGATTGTTTAAAAAATCTTGCAATTCTTTTAAAAATAACATAAATTTAGTTTTCCTTATATTTTTTACTTTTAGTAATATTAAATATTTTATTCAAATTTATTTCACTTTTTCGAAGGGATATAAATATGCATACAAGTGAATTGCGGTTGGAAAACTGAATATAAATATTATTTGAAAAATTTAATTTTCTGTGTACGAATATTTTTGTTATTATTTTTTCGTTATTTTTCTTGTTGTCGAATAATAAATTATTTCCGGTAAATGAAAACACGTGTATATTCATTATTTTTCACTTACTTTCAAAAGACCTACAGATCGGAATTTAAACTAAAATATTTTGCCCTAAATTAATGAAAATTATAAGTTATTATAACATTATATTCACTATAATCGTTTGTATGATTTACAAAATCATGTTATGTTTATAGTAACCATTACATGATTGTGTTAGAATAATATATTATTAGATATATGTTCGTTATTTTTTAAAACTGTTGGGTAACAACCCTTTTTTTTTGGTACACTCACATTCATTCTAACAACTTCTATGAACCGTAAACATTTCAAATGTCAACTGATTGTTATCAAAGTGACTGTATATGTTTTTTCTTTTCAATTTTATTAAAAAGCAAAATTTATGCGAGTATTTTTGTTTTCCCGTTTGTTAGATTTTTTATAAGTTTTATATTTCACTTTTTATTTAAATGAACTAAATGTTTAAAATGGAAAAAAATTATTCATTTTGAGGTCACTATTCCATTGTATAAATTACTAGCTAAGACCTAGTGGGGCTTATCGTCTTTATCATTAAGTTGAACATATTATTAAGTGGATCTATAAAAATGTATCATTTACTTTGTATTAGGACAATCTTCCCCCATTGATTCTATCCATTCTAGAATTTTCCCAGTAAAACTGTTACTTGGGAAAGTAATTTTGTTGAAATCTTATGCTCTTACTGTATGATAATGAAAATTAGGTTGTTATAGGAGATACCTCTGCCCCTGATTCTATCCGTTACCTCTCCTCCTAACCTTACTGAATAGCCGATATTATATTCGGATATATAGCAGCATTCTTTAAAAATAAAACAGTTCAATCCCAAACAAAAAAATCAGTATTTATGCCATTTGAGGTGATTTTTGATTGATTAATTAAGATAAAGGAATTGTGGACCGATTCTGTCTTAAACATAAAAAATATGATCACTATGGGAACATTTTTGCGATTTATACACTTTAAAATGATTTTTGAAAGTAGATATGTACGGGAGCTAAAATCACTGTTGAACATTGATCAATATTCTATAAATTTAGTGAGTTTGGATAAAATTTAGAGAACATTATTGATAAAAATTATTCAAACCTGTTAGTATTGTTAGCTTAAAATCACCCTTGAACCGTAAGATCATTTGTATTGGACCTACCTGTAATATTGAACTGAAAATTTATCAATTTCATTTGTCTAAAAATCAAATTTCTAAAGATATTTTAATAGCGAACTGTAGAGAAAACCACAAAATTTTAATTTTTAAAGTTCACATTTCACACATATTTTGAGAAAGGGACTCGACTATAGAAAAGTCTCTTTTAGAAAACAGTGTATAGATACAACTATCGATTGAAATAATATCTCGATTACAAACTATATGATTATTTTCGCTTTAGACTAGTTTATTGTTTCTAATAAAGACTGGTTTATTATCTCGTCTAAAAACTAGTTTATAATTTCGACTGGTTTAATATTTCTATTATCTCAATTATAGACTAGTTTATTATTTCGACTACAGACTATTTTAATATATTGACTACAAAATAGTTTATTATTTCTAATATAGACAAACTTATTATATAACTAGTTTATTCCAACGAGTACAGACTAGTTTATTATATTTACTATAGACTAGTTTATAATTTCGACTATAGACTAATTTATAATTTCGACTACAAACTAGTTTAATACCACAATTATAGTCTAGTTCACTGTCTCAAGTATATACTAATTTATTATCTCAGCTATTGACTAGTTAGTAATTAGTTTACTATAATAAACTGTATCGACTACAGTTATCATCTCGAATATAAATTAATTTGTTATCTCGACTATTAACTAGTTAATTATCTCTACTATAGCTAATCATATCGACTACAGACTAGTTTATAATTTCGACTATGGACATGTAGTCTAAATTATTATATTAATTAGCTGGTTTATTATCACAATTATAGAGTAGTTTACTGTTTTAAAGCCTATAAAATAAGTCTAATTCATAAACCATTCTATGGCCGATATAATAAAGTAATTTTTAGTCGAAATAATAAACAAGTCTATGTGCGAAATAGAAAACTTTGTTAATATCTTGACTATAACTCAGGTTTTTATTTCGAATATAGACTACTCTATTATCTCGGCTACAAGAATTTATTGTCTTTCCTATAGATTCTTCTGCCTCTCAGATATTTCTATAATTTAATTTCTTCTGTTAAAAGTTTAAGTGACCAAACGTGTCCTGAGATTTTTACATTTTCACTTCTCATTCAATCTATTTTAATGTGTGAAGTAAACATAAACAATTTTCGAGATTTTGTGTACTTTTTAAAGTGTCAAAAGTCGTTGAATTTCTTTGTTATAAAAGTTTTTCTGTTTTGCTTGATTTTAATCATAATAAACACATGACACTTTTTTGAGAAATCTTTTGCAATAAATGAAAAAAAAATATTTCTAGACCTTGTAAATTATTTTGTGTTTAAATTGTTGACAGGAAACAGGTGATTATTTTAAAACCATAAAGTTTAAAATAATAACAAGGATATTTTGAAAAAAGTCTCAAGTAATAAAAGAAACATGTAAAAGTTTCAATAGCAAAAAGAAAAAAAAACTTTATTAGTGTTACTTTTTCCTATAAATTCCCAACAAAGTTGCAATATTGTGCAACTAATTGATGTCTTTTCACAATAACAATTAGAAAATAAATTTAAATATTTATTATTAAATCGTTTAATACAATAATTATTTTAATTGTATTATTAAAACACAAATTAAAAAAATCTTTCGAAATCTGTTGAAGAAGACAAAATTAAAAGATAAATTATTAAAGTCATTAACTGTGTACGTCATAAGGATTCTCTGTTAAGAAATTGCCTGAACTTGAGTATATTTTTGTATAAAATTTAAAATATAAAAAATTGTATAAATTTTCAGAAATTAACTAAAAGACTTTTATGTTTATTTTTTTCTTATTGCATCACCTTTAGTCTTCTTTTTTGGCGAAAAGCGAAAAAAAACCTAAATTTTTTATTTTAGTCCTTTTATACGTTTGTCTGCCATTTGAAAATTTCTGCTTGCTGGTTCATTTGTTTTTGGATCCTTTACAAACTGAACTTGAGTTTGAATGTGAATTTCTAATTTGATAAAAATAAAAAACAAGTAAAAATGCTATATTCGGCTATGCCGAATCTTAAATACCTTCCACCACAGACACACTCAAAAAAGTACACTATATATAACCATTTTTCTTTAATACAACTCAGGAACACTTAATGAAATATAATTTTTTATATTTTTGGAGTTAACTTTTTTCTACTGAACTGATTTTGACAATTTTTTTTTGAATGGAAAGTTTATATAACTTTTATTATGATAAAATCTTCTTCTTATTTGTCAATTTCAAATTGAAAATTTTACGAAAGTTGTTCGCTGAAACTTAGAGGTTGCCTCACATATCGGTCTTTATCCTTTATAAATAGGAAACGTCTCAGGACTAAAACAAATACTCAGGCCAAACTATTGTGGATGTGTGCGTGCCAACAATGGACTCAGATTTTCATTTTATGCAATAGTATATATATATTTTTTATGGAGTCTGAGATTATTTCTTTTTAGTGTTACACCCGAAATTACAAAATTAATATACCCTGTTTTGGTGCAGGGTATAGAAATACTCGTGGAATCCTTTTTTAACCTTTTCGCTGTAATTTAATACTTTTGTTGTTGTTATTGTTGGTTGCTTTGTTTTTCTACGTTTTTTCCTTTTTTGTAGGAAAAATCTTTTGTTTTCTGGAAAATTTCAATTAACAACTGAATAGTTGTCACATTTATGTTTGTGTGTCCTTTTGATTGTTTTTCTTTCTTCTCAATTTTATTTTCAAAAATTCTGTTTTTGAAAGTTATTTGTGTTATTTTTTTTTCTTATTTGTTATTTATTGTTGGTTTTTTATGTTTTAGATTTTATTTTGGTAATTGAAATTTTTTTAAGCCAGACAGTCGACTATGGATCAGTTTTTGTATAATAACATATTGTCCTCTCTGTTCCGATTCCCGTTTCTGTTACGTTCTATTTCTGTTATTGTTCCAACGATTGACCAGTTTATTCTCTCGACTATAGACTGATTAATTATATCGACCTTATTGCTTCAACCATAAACTAGTTAATGATATCGACTAATTTATTGACTAGACTATAGAGCAGTTTGTAGTCCCGATTATTTATTGACTGAACTATAGATCATTTTTTCAGCGCCCTTAAAGTAAATTACTTTATTGACTTGTCTATAGATTGGCAATAGACTAGTTTATTGATAGGATTATAGATCATTTTATACTTAACTACAGTCTAGTTTATTGCCTCGATTATAGACTAGTTTATTGTATTAACCTAAAATTAGCTTGTTGATTCTTTAAGAGTCTCTATACTCTTTTAGTGTTTCGATTATAAACTGGTTTATTGACTGTATTATAGATTACATAATTTTCCAAATAGGAGACTTTAGACTAACTTAATGTTACGACTATAGAATAGTTTACTATCTCGACTATAAATTAGTTTAGGTCTTGATTATAGACTATTTTATTGTCAATCTTTAAATCGATCAAAAATATTTGTGATTTTTTCTTTTCTTAAATTTACATTAAAGTCATAATTTTAGCTGTTAAAAAAGTGTAAATATATTTTTAAGAAAATCATTATTTCAAGTCATTTAATTTCTATTCTTCACAAAACATAAGCATTTTTGTTCAATACCAGTAAAATCTATTTTAAATAAAATTATCTTTACTTTACCACCATAAATAATTTTAAGTCTTGTGTAGTGGTTTTTGTATTGGAGTGTCCTGTTTGTGTGTATGTGTGTGTGTTCTTTAATACTTACAAAAAATTCAAATATATTATCTCAATTTTGATCCTTTAAGCCGATTAAAAACTTAAATCTAACTGACTTGAAACCATTTTCTAATTTTTTATTCTTTGTAAGTCCAGTTTCGTTATTTCTGAATAAAATCCTTAAAATTAAAATTCATTTTATTTCTCAAGAAAATGGCAAAAGGACTAATAAATTAAGTAAACAACATGTTTAAGGAAATACTAAACACACAAGAAAAACTATTTTTGTAAATTTCAAATATTTATTTATGCATAAAAATGGATTATAAAATTTATTATGTCTTTCTTCTTTCTGTCTCTCTCTCACTCTCTATTTTATTATTTTTTTCTATTTTTAAGATAATCCTCCACAAAGGTAAACTAGTTTCCAAAAAAGGATAATACTTAAAATTAATGCAAGGACATGCATATTTAAATAACTCGACACAAATACTTTTATTTAAAATTAATAAAAAATTTTTATTATTTTTAGTTAAATTTTGTTTAAAGAGAAATTTCATCCATTTAATTTTATTAAGCAAAAAACTTTAATTATTATTAATTTAAATTTCCTAAAACCGCTTTTATCGAAAACTTTGTCTTTAAGTATCCTTTTCACATTAAAGTGAGAACATATTATTATACAACTTCGCTATTTAACTTTTTTTAATGTCAGAAAAAATAATTAAATTTTCTATTTTTATTTTCAATTTCCATAATCATTCCAAATAATTATTTGCACTTTCAAAGTTTTTCAGATTAAATTTCATTCCTTCTTTGGTAAAATTGAGAATATAATTATAATTCATTTAATTGTTATTGGATTAGTATTTACCCCGAAGAATTTAGTTAAGTAAAAAAACTTAATATTTTTAAAATAGGAAAACAACGAAGAGAAAGACAGATTAATAAAAAACTATAATTTAGATTTTAGTCGATTTCCGGACCATAACGAAACTATAATTCTGACTGTACACCAATCCATTGATAAGACTACTAAAGGCCGTATAATAATATTTGTTCGACTATAGACTACTTTACTTTTTTACTTAGCTTATTGCTACAACTATGGACTAAGTTACTAACTATTAACTTCTAATTTATTGTTTCGATTATAGAGAAGTTTATTGTCACGAATATAGAATAATTGTTAGACTCAACTATTTTTCTATTTTATAGTTTATTATCTCAACTATACACTATTAAATAGTTTATTGCTCTAACTATGAACTTATTTATTGTCTCGACTACAGACGAGTTTATTAACCAAACTAGAGACTGATTTCTTTTATCGATATTAGACTATTTTAATGTTTTATCTATAGACTAGATTGTTAACTAAAATATGAATCAGTATATTATTTCAACTACAGACTATTTTATTAACTCTACTAATTTATTACCCCGAATATAGTCTATAGAATAGTTAATTGCATTAATTATAGACTAATTTACTATCTTGACTGTAGTCTAATTTCTTATCTAAGTTATAGACTAGTTTATTGTTTCGACAATAGACCAGTTAAGTTACTCAACTATAGAGACTAGTTTATCAACTTCGACGATAGATTTGTGTATTGTCACGATCTAATGCTAGTTAATTTCCTCGACTAAGAAACTAATTTATTAACTATAGACTAATTTATTGCTTTCACTTTAGACAGATTTTTTATCTCGTTTTTAGGCAATTTTATTATCTCGACAATAGACTAGTTCATTAAATCGAATATAAATTAGTTTATTACTTCGACGAGAGATTCTTTTATTGCTTTGGCGATAGACTAATTTATCCTTTACCACTTTTTCCTCTTTATCCTTTAGAGAAATCTTAATCTAATTTCTAATGTATGAAATGTATGAACAAAAACCAACAACAATAATATTGAATTTTAATTGAATTCTAAAAACATTCTCGGGCAACAAGTGTTTCTAACACTGTTTTTCTATTTTCAGTTTTATATTTTTCTGAAATTTTATTTTTATTTCTTTTCATTTCATTTTCTTCGTTTTTGTTGTTGTTTGCTTTTTAAGGCTTGACATTAATATTAATTGTTATTTTATGTACAACTGACAATGATGGAACAGCAACAGGGTGTTTGTTGTCAACAGCATAAATATATACATATATACACTTACCACTACATATATAAGCAAATATGGAGGAGAATTAGTGGCAGGAGTAAGTAAAAAAGATGATATTATATAAGTTAAGACAGTGCAAAGAACAAACAACGTGGCCAACACTGACAACAACAACTAAAGAATATTTTTCTTTAAAAAAAATAAATAATTATTTTTAATGGAGATAAAGTGACCTTTAAAAATATGCTACAAAATAACAAGGACACCATTTTCTAGGATGGAAATTAAGGAAAAATAATATGAAGAGATCATTAATTTCAATACATTTTGAACTTTACAATTATGAAATTTTTTTAAAATTGTAATCTAAAAGCAAATTATTAAGGTCATTTAATATGTTATACTAACAAAAATCAAAAGTGCAACATTTTCGCCTTTGAGGCACTTTCTAGTAACACAGAAAAATTAAGGATACAAATACACATATTAAAACTTGTGAAACAACTTGTTGCTTATTTTTCACTTTTATTTTGTTGTTTTCTTTTTATTTCCCTCACACTTTATCTCACCAGGGATACGAATTTGTTTGTAATAATAAATTCATTCATTTTAATTATACATACACAACAACATAAATTATTTTTTACATGAATGTATTAGTATATTCTGGTTTCTTTTATTTTTAGTTTTTTTCTTAAAAAGTCTATAAATCAGACGATAAACAAGTACTGAGTTTAGTCTTCAATCTCGTCTATAGTCCACAATATAGTCAGGTCTAAAGTTTACTTTATAATCTACTCCACAGTTAGACTATAATCTAGTCAACGGTTCAGACTATGGTCTAGTCTAAACTCAGACTATAATCTTGTGTATAGTTCAGATTATAATGTAGAATATAGTTTACTTTATAGTTTATTCTAAAGTTCAGACTACAATCTAGTCCATAATTCAGACTATAATTCAGACCGTAATCTAGTCTATAGTTCACCCTATAATCTAGTGTACACTTCAGACTACAATCTGGTCTAGATTTTATACTATAATCTTGTTCTGACTTTAATCTAGTATTAAGTTTAGACTAAAATACAGTCTATATTTCTGGTTGTAATCTAGTTTAAAGTTCAAACTATAATCTAATCAATAGTTCACTCTATAATGTAATCTATAGTTTAGAGTACAGTTTAATTTCCATTTTACTATTTAAACTAGTCTATAGTCTTAACTGTAATCTAGTCTATAGTCTGAACTTCGACCTAGTCTACAGTCTAAGCAATTGTCTAGTCTATAGTCTAAACTATAATCTATTCTATAGTCTGAAATATAATCTGGTCTGTAGTTCACATTAAAATATTGTATATAGTTCACTTTAAAGTCTAATCTTATCTAAAGCACTGACATTAATTTATTCAATAGTTCACCCAATAATGGAATCTGTACTTTAGACTATAATCCAATCTTTAGTTCATATATAATCCGGACTATAATCTAGTCTACAGTTCAGACTATAATTTTTTTATATATTACTCAATAGTCAAGCCTAATCCATTGAGTAGACTCCAATAGTTAACTTTATAATCGAATCTATAGTTTAGACTATATTATAATCTATAGTTCACTGTATAATCTGGTCTATAGACTGAATTATAATCTAATTTATAGTTCACTACTATTTAGTCAATACTTGAAACTGTAATATAGTCTATATTTCAAACTGTAATCTACTGTCTATAGTTCACTCTAGTATTTAGTCCATAGTTTAGACTATTATATGATCTAATCTATAGTCTATATAACTATAATCTTGTTTTCTATTAAGACTAAATATAGTTTATTTACAAACTTTATAACTGATAAACTTAAAATACATATTAAGAAACAATAACCTCAAAATCCTTTTTTACCCACACTAAAGTAATCAAGTCTATAAAAACAACAACTACATACTTAATAAAAATAAAATACAACAATAATACAACAACTTATTTTAATACACAACACAATACAACTTAATTTTTACTCTGACGCATAAACTAGAATAGAAATTTCAAATAGAAAACATCAATGTGTGCGTACATATGTATGTGTGTTATTAAATAACAACAATACTCTCCTACAATAAGTATGTATTACAAACTGATGATGATATGAAAGCAGAAAACCTAAAAAAAACCCACTTAATACCAACTGATGACATGCGTAAGCAAAACCAACAACAAACAGGATATACAATATAAACATGTACTCACTTACTAACTCACTCACTGAATAGCTCACTCACTCACTATTTTATTCATTCACTTACTCTCTATTTATAAATTTTGGCACACCCAATAACGGTAATGGAAAAGCAAGTGTTTTTCTTTCCTCTGTGTGTTTTTTTTTTTTTTTTTTTTTTTTTTGTTTTTTATTTGTTGAAATAAAACTATGCCCCTGAGTAAAGATAAGTTACTGAAATTGTAGTTTTACTTCTTTTTTCATTTAGTAGATTTTGAAAATATGAAAAACAAATGAAATTTCAACAAATGATTTATTTGTCACAATTGAAAATTTGGTTAAAAACTTAAAAAGAATCAATTTGTAAATTTAGTGCATAAAAATTTTGTTTAAAAAAGTAATTTTTTGATTAACTTAAAATATGAATTTAATAATTTAGCTTAACTCACTGCAAAAACTTTTATTGTACGTATGAGTAATATTTAATATATTGTAATTTATATTATTCATACGCAACCAAATAACAAACAAATAAGCATCATATAACGTTTGACTATGTACTGTGGTTGGGAAACGATTATTTTAAATAATTTTGTAATTTTTCAACCGTTGGAGTTTTCTTAAAACATGGTTAAAGCTAAAGTGCTTCCGAGAATCGTGGGAGCTCTCTAAAGTTTCACTTTGGGTTGTAGTTTTTTATTTATTTATTTTTTTTAATAATGTTTCACCAAAAATTTTAATTTTTCATTAAAAAATATAAACTTAAATTTAAAAAATATAATAAATACATTTTTTATTAAATATTTAATATGAGTCGATGAAGCTACGTCCGTCCGTTTGTCTGTTATTGGCAGGCTCACATCCACATAAATGGAACAAAAATTCTTAGTATCTTTTACAGTCGTGATAAGTTTTCTATTTAAAACCAGCAAAATCGGTTAAGTATATTAAAAGATATAAACCGATATCTGAGACAACCTCTAAGTTCTAGTCCAAAGCTTTCGTAATTTTCCTTGACAAGTTAGAATAAAAATTTGGCGCAATATAACATTATATATGCTTTATAATCATTCCAAAAATTATCGAAATCGGTTCAAAAGAAAAATTCAAGCCAAAGTTATAGCATTTTTTTGATTCATTAGTGTTTCTGTGTTATATTTAAGAAAAAACTTAAATATTATGTATACTTTTGCGAGTGTATGTGTATGTATGTACGAAACATAACATATTTACTTCACACGAATTTGTGCTGGAAGGTATTGTAGATTCAATATATCCGAATATAGCATTTTTATTTGTTATAGTTTTAATTACTGGTAATGAAATTTTGAAGCTTCCATTAATGTTTTTATAGTGCTTTCTGCCTTTTTGTCCCCTCTCTATCTACCACACTTCACTTCCTTTTGAACAAGAGCCAAATATATCTCCCCTGGTCTTAGCTCCCGGCAGTTTGGAGATTTTGCCTCTCCTTGTGCAAGTACCACATTATTGCTCTTGTACCATTCAGAATCAGATGTTTTTGTACACATTCCTTAATGTCCGTTATAACTATAATTTTTTTATCTCATTCCTTACACCTTTGAAATAATCTTTCAGAAGATTATAAATACGGCATAAGATATTTTATAACTCAAAATGAGTGCAACTACTTTTTTTGGAAAAAAGGCGACAAAATGTTAATATTCTTTTTCAATTGAAATTTTAAACATTTTTAGGTCTTTACAAGCATAATTTAGCCAAATCCTGTGGAGTGGCCCTTGTTAGGTACATAAAAAAATCTGTGCCATGTTAAAATTAGCTGTTGGTAGCTTAATAAAGTTAATATTAGTGTCCGTTTTAAGACTGTCAAATGAATAACTCTTGTCAGTAACTAAAAATCAATTTTTTAATTCTTCAAACTATCGGATCTTTCAAAGAGTTTAAATTTAATTTTTAAAAAGAATTTTATTTCTTTATCGCTCTTTGAACAAGAGTTTAATTCTAAAAATAATGAAAATCAAAAAAAAAATAATAATAATAATAATAATAATAATAATAATAATAAAAAAAAGACCATAAACCAAATAATTCACACTAATTATTTTAAAGTAGCAGTGAAAAATGATTTTTATTAACCTGAAAATGGCATGTTTGTATGTTTACAACGTTTTGTAAATTTTAATAAAAAAAAAAGATTTTTATTTTTTTTAATCTCTTCAAAGAAGAGTAAAACAAGATCATTTGAAAATAAAGATTTTACTCTGCTAAAAACTCGTTTTTCTTCATTTTTCTTTTTTCAAATAAAACACTATTTAATTATTTTCTTGGAAAATTAATATGTTTTTTATTTTTTATTTATTATAATTTTTATCACTTTGTTATTTAAAAAAAATCAAGAATAATGAAATTAAATTTATTTAAAAAATACATTGCTAAATAATAATAATTTATGGATAATAGATAATAGTAAATTCAATAAACTTATAATTTATAAAAAAAGAAAATTTTAATTAAAAGTTGAAATTAACTTTAATTATTTTTCTTTATTTTATTTTTTTTTTTTCTTGCAAAAAAACTTTTCTTAATTGTTTAACAAAATATGAGTTAATGAAACTTATAAATAATAATAAAAATTTAAAAACAAACAAGTTATTTTATTAAGAACAAATTAATTATATGAGTAGTTATTTATTCATTTATTTATAATTTTATTTATTTTTTATGTATTTATGTGTATTAATTAATGGAAAATTATCAAATATTGATTTAATAGTTTATACCGACATAAGTATGTATGTGTGTATGTAACGTATATATTTAAGTAAATATTTATGTATGTATGTACGTATGTATGTATGTATGTATGTATGTATGTATGTATGTATGTATGTATGTATGTGGGTGTAAGATAAATTTTTTTAATTATAATTAAATTTTATCAATTTATTTATTATTTTAGTGGTTAATTATTATTTGATATAATGACATAATAATTATAAAATAAATGTTTAACATTTGAAATTGATTAAAAATTATAAAATATATTTTTAATTTAATTTAGTTGAAGAGTATAAGTTTAAGTTATAATGATAAATATTTAATTAATTTTTTTATTAATTTAATAATGTCTGTTTATGCGCTAAATTAGTTAATATTAAATGAGGAATAGTTTTATTTTTTAGTTTTCTGAAGAATGAATCATTTAATGCAAATATTAATTATGTTTTATTGTTTTAATTAATTAATAATAATTATTATTTTATTTTTAATATTATAAAAATATATTTAATTTTATTTAAAAAATGCTAAGCATTTTCAAATAATTTTCAAGTTAATTATTAATTTCTTTTCTTTACAATCTAATTAAGTACATTTAAATTAGTTTTTCATATATTTTGAGGTTAGGTTTACCTTACCTATTTATATTTGTTTTTATATGTTTATTTATTTTTTTTTTATTTATTTTTTTATTACAATTTAAACGGAATTTCTTTAATTTCTCAAGTATGTATATTTTTTACTTAATGTATTTAAAATTATATCTAAAACATGTTAATTTATTTTAGTTATTTCCTTAAATTTTTAAATTTTATATATTTTTTAAATTTTAATTAACATATTTTTTAATTTTCCACTTTTTTAATTTCCAAAACACATTTTCTAACATAAAGGCGTTTTCTTTCCTTTAAGGAAATACTTTATATTTCTTTCATTTTTCTTTTTTATATTTATTAACTAAAAATATAATAATCGATAAGTGAAATTTATATATTTTTAAAAAAGTTTCATTTTAATAAAATTAATGAAAACAGTAAAGTTTTAGCCGATTAAATATTAATTAATACGTTAAGGTGTATTTTTTGTATTTATAACCAGTTGCAGGTATGTCTTATATCTACTCTTAGCAATATCAATTATTATAATATCACGTTTTTATTTGATTTAAAAACGTCCGTCCTTCCGTCCGTCCGGCAGATTGTTTAATAAACATTATAAATCAAATAAAATAAAAGGGTTTGGTGTCGTTATCATTTATACCCTACACCATTGCAAATAGTTGAAGTATTATTATTATGACTACCTCAATGTGATGGGGCATCTGGATCGACTAAAACTTTTTTATTATATTTTAGTTAAATTTCATATAAATTTCACTTCTATTTTTTTCTTTCATAACAAATATTTTAAGCAAAAATTGTTATATATTTTTCTCATTAATTTAAACAAATAAATTATTCTTTTTAACAAATACAACTTACATTTAAAATTATGAATGTTTTCTTTTAAGAAAAATATTATTTTAATATATTTTATACATATATTTTTTAATGTTAAATTAAATCTTTAAAAATTATTATATTATTTGATGTCTTCTGTAAATTTCATTATTTATTTATTTATTTATTATTTAAATTTATATTTAAAATTTTATTTATTTTTAATTATTTTATCTAACATTCCTTTTCATATTCATATATTATTTTTATGGAGTTTTTGTTTAATTTTTCCTTTAATATTTTAATTTATTTTATTATTTAAAAATTTTCTCTTTTATTAAGGTTGTTTTTATTTCTGGAATGCTCTTAATTAGAAACATATTTTTATTTATTATTTTTTTACAAAAATATCTTTATTATAAATTATATTTTTGTAAAATTTCTTTAAATTATTTTAATAAAATTATTTGATTAAAATATTGTGGTTATTTATGTGGTATTTTTTATTTTATTATTTTTTTTTTATTTGGAAAGAATATTTATATTTTTACAGTTTTTTTTAATAATTTTTTTTCTTAAGTTTTACACAAAAATTTGGGAAATTTTAAAATTTTGTTAAATGCATCAAAACCATTTAGAGTAAAAAATATAAAGAGGGGGTATAATTTTGTGTATTGAATAAATTTCATTATTAAGGAAAATTTTTATTAATTAGTTATTAAATAATATTTCTTTAAAATTTATTTATTTTTTATTTTATTTAACAAAAATTATTAGTTGAAAAATAACAATTAAAAAACAACAACAGCAGCAACTGAAAATAAACTTCAAAAGTTTTTTTTAATAACATAATTAAAATTATTCATATTCTAGTTTTTTGTTTCTGTTTTTAATAAAAACATTTTTTTTTAAAGTATAGCATACTTTAGGGCTGCTTTAAAAACTTCTAACTATAAACCTTAAACCTTTTGTTTCAAAATCAAAAAAAACTAAACATCTGTTCTTAAATCATTTTTAAGAGGAAGAAGGGGTTAAGGTTTTACACATGTTTTCTTATGTTTAAACTCATAATCATAATATTTTTATAAAATAAATTCTCCGTTTTTTATTTCAAAATTTAAAAACACTCTGTCAGCAAATTATTTATATTTTATTTACTCTTTTACTTCATTTAATAATTTAAATGTTATTTTTTTTTTTTTTTTGATAAATTCCGTTGGCTTTAATATATTTTTATAAAAATACTTTGAAATCTATAAAACTAAAAATAACTTAAAAATTAAATTAAAAACAAAATATAAAAATAATACAAAAAATCCTAAAATTAAATGAAATTAAATGAAATCCTAAAATCAAGAAAATACTTCAAATAATTTTGAATACTTTACAATTAAAACAAATAGAATTTCTTTAAAATATGTTAAATTGATTAGCCGTGATCAGACGAGAGAGAACATAGTGACCTATTTAGTAGGGTGATCGGCGCAGTTATTTTGGTTAGCACAGTTTTGGTTTTTATAAGAAGCTCACATTTCAAATATCGAAGAATAATTATTATTTTAAGATATTAAAAACTTTAAAAAATATTTCCTTTTAAAGTTTTAAGCTTAAATTTTATATGAAAGATATTTGATCTGAATCTAAAGATCTAAGACGATTCTGCACTTAATTTGGAACATAAATGAGATAACTATATTCAAAATCCAAATCCACACAATCGGACAGAACTTACACATTAATAACAAACTTTTATATAAGGAGTAATTTCATGGAATCATAAAATGTATATATTTTTGTCTATAACTTTTATCTACTTATCCGATTTTGATAACTCCTTAAATATAAATGGAAGTTACAAGTAATTTCGGGAGGAACATTTGTATGGGAGGTACCTATAATATTGAAGTGAACACGGTCAATTTCAATAGGCTTCATCCTTAGGCTAAAATAATAAAATGTTCCAAATTTCATCGAGATATTTCAAAAAGTCGTGACCTGTTGACTGTTCACAACGTTTACATGGACGATAGCTGAACAGACAGACGGACGGACTGACATAGTTAAATCGACTCAGAAAGGTATTCTGATCCATTTTTTGCATGTTACAAAGATCAGCACAAACGTATAATAACAAACATTTTGGCGAAATTTTTTGCAACCGGATATTACATTCTTTTTTTTGCAACCGGATATACAATGCAAAAATATATAAACTGTTGAGGTCTAAGATGATTCCTCCTTGGCATTGCAAACGGAATGAACGCAAATAAGTCCATTTTTTAGCTGCTTGAATTTTGAAAGAGTTTTCGGATTTGATATGTTCTTAATTTTTTTTTTAAAGTCGTTGTAAATTTCGAATTATATTTAATGTCTTACTTTTCAATACCTTTTAGAGATCAATGTACAGAATTTTTGCTGATTTTTTGAGTTTTATTTTTTTAATCAAAAATTCTTTATTAATACTGCCAAACTTTTTTTAATAACTTTTTTTAATATCTGGGACTTAAAAAGGGCATAAATTCAGACACAGAAAATAATAATTTATATAACTTTAGAGTAAAAAGTCGAATTAAACAAAATTGATGAATTATTCAAATAAAAGAGATAAAAAGCTGATAACTTAGTTTCAATTAATCCAAATCTTATTAATTTAGAAAATCTAAAACTCATGTTAAATAAATTAATTAAAAATAGAAAATATGAGATACAAAATTTTGGATGATTTTCAAAAATCTGTAAACATTTTAAATTTGAATTTAAATTCCTCCAGTTAATTTTTAAGGCACCATGAAAAAAGTCCCAACGGAGAACATGAAATAATTCCCAATACTTGGATGTTTTAATATTAAAACAAACACCAAATTTAAGGAAATACCTCGCACTAAAAGAAGCCCCAAAATTAATAAAATAATGAAGTAAGGGATAATTTTAAATAATCTGGAGTTTTAAATACTTAATAGGATAAAACAATCTTAATAAGGATTCGCTTAGACTGATGTTCAATGTTTCCAAATATCCTATTGAAAACCATTGATAATTTAAAACTGGCTTTTCTTTGTGCTCCACCTTTGCTAAGGCAAATTTTTCTTCTCGACAGGAACTAAGGGAGATCTCTGTTAAATTTATAAGACCGATTTCGCGACCGGCCTTCAGTCGAACTAAAGACCGTTCTCCCCTATGGTATCTAACATACCAGCTTCACTTTATAAGTTTTTCAGAATAGTAAACCAAATGTACAGAAAAAAATATACGACCGCCCTTTGTCCGGCCTAAGAGCGGTCGTACAGAAGAACTTACCTTTACAAAAATATAATTTAAAGTAAAGTTAATAATTTTCAACTAAAATTTAATAACTTCCGATAAATTTAGTTTTTCAACCAATAAAAACTGTTCCAAATATTATGAAAAAAGACCTAATGAAACAAAAAATTGAAATCTATTTCATTTTTGTTGTTGGGACTTATTTTATTTGGTACTTAATTCGTGGTGCCACTTTTAAACTTCTAAATTTCCTTTTTACTTTAAAAAAACTTTGTTTAAATAAATTAAATTCAAATTCAAATAAATAATTAAAGTATTCAATAAAATTGAAGTATTTTAAACTAATAAAGAAATAAAATTATAAAATATAAAAATTAAAATAAAATAAAAATAATTAACTTAATAAAAACGTTACAAATAAATGAATTAAAAATCAATAAAAGCGGAAATAAATACCAACCCATTTTCGATTTCTTTTAATATTTTTATACCGCAAAATCTCCCTCACCCCAGGACATTTTATAATCATCAATATTAAATAAATCAAATATATCCTGTGAATTTGAGCCAAATGTATCATTGGCATTGGAAGAATTTTCTTGCATGCCACTCATATTAAGGCCCATATTACTCATGCCTCCACCTAATACACCACCACTACCACCAATACTATTTGAATTACAAATGGACATTTGTTCATGGCACTGTTGTTGCTGTTGGTGTTGTTGCATTAAATTATTTGTGGGCATTTGTGTTAAGTTAGTTACCATACCATTTCCATGTATTTGTGAGTTTGTTAGATGATGATGATGATTATGATTATTATTACAAGATGTTGTTGTTTGTGTTGCTTGTAAACCACAAGTTGTTAGGGAATTTCCGTTTAGTTGTGCCGAAGTGGAAGAAGAGCAAGATGGTGGTGGTGGTGATGTTATTGTCGAATTTACTGAAGACATTCCAAAGGGATGTGGTGGCGTATTAATGTTGGAGTCCGGTGATAAAGTAGAAAAATTAAAATCACTTAAAGGATTATCACAAAAATCATCACAAACATCCATGGGCGTAGAAGAATTGTTATTGCAATTATTATTATTATTGTTATTGTTATTCATAATAATATTATTGTTGTTGTTATTCATTATGTGATTAAGATTATGGCTATTGTTGCTGTTGTTTAGATGTTGATTTAATTGATTTTGTTGTTGCTGTAATTGTTGTAAATGTTGCTGTTGTTGTTGCTGCTGCTGTTGGTGATGTGTTTGTTCTGTCAATTGTTGTACAAAACAATCGGTATCAAAATCATCTAAAATATTGTGATTATGAGATGTATGATTATCATTATTATTACCCGAATTGTTGGATAACATTTGTGTGTTCATAAGTTGGGCCAGTGAATTTTGTAAGCTTGTATTCATGTTACGATTTAACCCATTACAGAGCGTTTTATCATTGGAATGCGGTTGGTTAAGTTTGTTGTTGTTATTACTGCTCTGTTGTTGCTGTTGTAAATGATGATTTTGTTGGTGATAAGTGGAATTATCATCTTGTATATCCATTTCCAATTGTTGTGACATTAATTCTAATAATTCAAATTCATCAAAATGATTAAGTTTGGCATCCTCTGGTGTATTATTGGAGACGCGCGTTGGATTCATTTCCAAACAGGCTTTACTCAACATATCATGGTGAGTGGGTGAAGTTTGTTGATGAGCAGAAAGTTGCTGCTGCTGTTGATGGTGACGATCTAAAAATATATCCAAAGTTTTGGCCACACTCTCATTATCCATATGACATTCTGGTTGTAAAGGTGAAGTCATTTCAATATTTTCTATGAAATTGTTGCTATTGTTATTTGTTGTGGCAGTAGCAGCTATATTATTTGTTGTTGTTGTTGCTGCTGCCACTGTATTATTTACATTGTTATTGGTTTTTGCATAAAATTCATAAATGGAATTTATATCTAAATTGTTATTACTATTATTATTGTTGTTGTTGTTGCTGTTACTATTGGTATTATTGTTGTTATTGCTGCATTCCATTTCCATGGAATGTATTTGATTTTGGGTTGTTGCATTTATTTCCTTTTTCGCATTACCACCCATTTCCATAAGATTTTCTTGTTTGATTATATTTTTTGTATCTTCCAATTGATTGAAAAGTAAGTTATCGGTTAAATCATTCATTTGTACATTGGTTCCGGTGGGTGTGAGTGGGGTACTGACCGGTGTTATGGGTTCCAATGCATTATTGTTATCGATTAAATCATTTTCTTGTTTAATGAAAATATCTAAGACATCATTTAGTTTTTCCGATTTTATAGAAGATTTCAAAGGTTTTTGTTCATTTAGATTTGAGTTTGAATTGTTATTGGAATTTTCATTTCCTGCTGTGGTTACTGTTGCAGTTGCTGTTGTTGCTATTGTTGGTGTTGTGGTTATAGGATCTTCTTTGATTTTTATTGAAGGATTTAATAAATTTGTTTGTTGTTGTTGCTGTTGCTGTTGTTTTGCCTTTAATTGTTTGGTGGCTTCTTCATATTGTGGAGGAGGCGGTGGTGGCGGAGGTGGTGGCTGTAAGTTTTGTGGTTTTATATCTAATTGTATAATTTGTTGTTGTGGCAACTGTTGCTGTTGCAATTGCGTTCCAGT
Source organism: Cochliomyia hominivorax (assembly GCA_004302925.2). NCBI lineage: Eukaryota > Metazoa > Arthropoda > Insecta > Diptera > Calliphoridae > Cochliomyia > Cochliomyia hominivorax. The sequence continues at coordinate 20,280,507 of PYHX02000413.1, read as the reverse complement.
TTGCTGTAATTGCAATTTATGTAATTGTTGCTGCTGTTGTTGTTGTAAAGTTTCATTATTATTTCCGGCTGCCATTGCAGCTGCTGCTGTTAAAGCCTGTGTGGCAGCAGGTCCAGTTGCTGCTATTGGAAATACTATACTGGGTAAGGAATTAGTTCTTTGATGACCATTTAATAATTTTTTAGTAGCTGGAGTAGCATTGGCCAAACTTATATTTCCAATAGTGTGAGCAGTCATATGTTGATCATTAAGTCCCACTAAAAATATCGTTTGATTGCCCTCATTCCATACTAAACCCAAATTGTTATGGGTTTTAGTTAAAGGCAATTGATTGGTTACTAAAGTGGCTGTTGTATTTGCCGCATTTATACAATTTGTTTTAGGGTTCTTCATTTTCAACTTATCTTCATTGGTTTTGACAGTGGCCGCCACATTTGAGGAAGGTGTGGTTGTGGTGTTGGTGGTAATGTTAGGTCCGGTTGGAATGAGTACAGTTTGTGTCTTTTGTGTTAAGAGTCTAAGCTGCGCCTGAGCCTGAGCTTGAGCCAAAGCTTGGGCTTGGACTTGAGCTAAAGCCTGGGCTTGAGCTTGAGCCTGTGCTTGCGCTTGAGCAGCAGCCTGAGCCTGTTTTTGTTTTTGGATTTTAGCCTCCAATTGCTGTTTTACCACCATTTTCTGTGTCATTACCGGTGTTGTTGTGGTCGTGGTCGTTGATGCGCTGTTTGTGTTGTTATTGTTGTTGGTGGTATTTATATTACCAATAATCTGTATTTGATTATTGGATTTTTTATTAACTATGGGAACCGGCACTACCACAGATTTCACGGGATTATTATTTGTTTTAATGGTCAGTTTGGCCGGGGTGGTAGTAATTTCCTGTAGATGTGAAGGCTGTTGTAGCAGAGTCAAAGTTTGTGGCACATTATTATTGTTATTCACCGCAGCTGGGGTGGTGGTTGTGGCTATTAAAGTGATTTGTTGTGTGGGCATTGCATTAACCAGTTGAGCTGTTACGGTTTGTTGTTGATACGTGGGTGCCGTAGCCACTATATTCTTTTGCACATTAACTGTTGCAGTTTTGGGTGTTTGTTGTTGTTGCAAGTTAACCTGCTGTTGTTGTTGTTGCTGCTGTTGCTGATGTTGCTGTTGTTGTTGCTTTTGTCTTATTTCCAACAACTCCTGCTGAGACCTTTGCAATTGTCTTTGTAATTCATCGATTTTTCTTTGTTGTTCCCTTAACAATTCTTCGTTGGATAAAATAATTGTGGCCGTTTGTGGTTGCGGCGGTATAACTGTTTGTAAAGTCATGGTTTGTGGTGAGTCTACTTGTTGTTGCACTACATCCATTTGTTCTTGTTCCATTTGATTACTGGGCTTAGGGGAATTTATATCCGAATGATCCATAGCTTCAACGGTCGTTTCATTATTATTTGACGTTGTTGTGTTGGCCTCTAAATTTTCCAATGGTAAATAGGGTCTCAATCTTTCAATCAATTGCGGTTTAGGTCCCGATACTGGTAGATTACGTTTCTTTAAATGCATTTTTAAATCAGAAACTTTCATTTTCTCTAAACGCGTAGTATCGGGCAAAGAAGAAGCACATGATTCGGCATAACTGGTGCAGGGACTAGCGGGTATAGAAGAAGTTACCGATAAGGCTGGTGAGGGCAAGGGAGGAGGTCTGGGAGCAGCAGCTATAGATCCTGTTGACGTGGTGATTATTGTGTTAGCTCCCGAAGCAATATTTCCCCCTCCCCCATCTCCTGTTTGTGCATTATTACCCGCACTATTGGGAGTAGTTAAAGCCAATGTTGTGGAGGAATTGGCAGTGGCTGTTGTTACAGTATTTACAACATTACTGCCTGTTTTACCCGCTGTACTCACCACACTTGGTGTGGGTGTGGTAGTGGCAGTACTAGTAGCCGGTATAATCGACTGATTTTTATTAAGAGTTTCCAGAAATTTCAATAAACAATTTTGTTGTTCCAACATTAATTGATATGAAGTCTCCTCGGTACTGGCACTACTTTCACTAGATAATTTATGAGCAGCACTGGGAGGCCCTTTATATTCATGGAATTTTATAGTACGAGCCTTGGACACCGGTTTAGATTTAGATTTTTTGCGATTCTTTTCCTTGCCAGGAGCATCTGATTTGGCAATTTGTAAAGCTGGAGATTGTATAACCGGTCTGGGAGTTACACTTAGCGGAGGAGAGGAAATTGATGAAAGAGGACTTAAAGTAGAAGCTGAGGAGGAGGCAAATGAACAGGGGGAATTAACCATCGGTAAATATTGTGAGGTTGCTGTACCTGCCACCGATTGACATAATTCTTCATAGAGATTGGAGGTTTCCTGTTTTACCTTAATATTCAAATTATTGGGTAAAGGAGGAGGTGGTGGAGGAGGTATATAACTATTGGATTTTAAAGTACCCAATTTTGTTTGTCCTGCCGGAGAGGAGGTAACCGTAAGTTGTCCGGCCGAAGTAGGCAAAGTTAAAGCCACTGTTACTATACCCGCTGAGGCAGCAGCCGCCTGTAAAACATCACTGCACGAATTAGCTGTACTAGAAGATATTACCTCTGTGCCAGCAGTAGTCACCGCCACCAAACCATCCACTCTTGGAGGAGTTTGTCTAGTATCACTTTCCGATGATTGTGAATCATCCTCGAATGTTACATAACTATTGGGATGTTGGGGTCTGGTTAATAAACCCTCACTTGTGGCCTTAAATGTTACCAAACCCTCTTTTACTATTTTCTCTATGGGTTTTTCGGTATGTAAAATATTTTTCTTAATCAACTCCAAGGGACCCGGTCGATGTTGTATTTGTGAATTGAGCTGATCGGCCAAACGGGCCTTTTTGAGCATTCGCTGTTTTTCAGCCAAACTGGGATCAATATGACATTCATCTTCTTCTAAAATATGACGTCTCTCTAAATCCTCCCTGTTGGGTCTTTGTTGGATTTTTGCCTTCAATAAGTCACTGGTTTTGGCACGTTCCAATTGTTTGCATTGTTCATGAATGGCGGGTGAAGTTTTTAAGGCTAAACGGTGGGGGGAGAGAAAAAATAGAAATATAAGACAAGAGTATTATAAGAATTGAAGGAAAAAAATATGTTCGTTTTTTTTATTTTCTTTTGATTGTAACAGCAAAATTTATTCAAATCATATTCCAGCGAAATGTATTTTTATTGTTTTTCTGTTTCCTTTTACTTATACATTTATTTCTTAGAACACAACAAACTTAAAAGGTGAGACAGTGGGAAAGAAAATTTCAAGTTTGAAATAACTCTCAAAATAAAAGGAACAACTTGTTTTATAAAAATAATAAATCCTTAATATAGACTTTACATTTTATGTTTTTCGAAATCGAGATATTTGTTCTCTTAACTTTTTTTATCTTGAAATCCCACTGTTAATTATTAGTTTAAAATAAAACTCTCCCGAAACATTTACAGAAAAATCAAATAAAGAAGAAAATCTTCAAAAGTATGCTACTTTTTACTGACTTATCATGAACCCAAAAGTATGCTAAGAACAATAAAAAGACAATATGCTTTTAGCAAATTTTTTGTCAATTTGTAAAATATATTATAATATTAAAATTTTGTTTATGTATTGTATTTTTATTTTATTTTATTTTCTTTTCCTTGCAACACCACCAGCAATCAGACGAAAAAGTTTTTCTGTTCATAAATAATAGTATTTTCATCAATATTTTTTTAAAGTAGAAAATTTTTCTCAGAAAAAAACTTACAGGATTCGAAATTTTCATATAGATTTCATTTTTTTTTTTTTTTTAATTTTTGTATTTTTTGCAATAAACTTTTTAAATATTATTTACTTGAAAGCCTCTTATCAATATTTCAATACTGTTATTTAAGCTTTTTTTGATTTCGATTTTAATTTATTTTTATTTTAACTGTTAAACATATTTATGTTTGCATAAATTGAGGCGAAAAGTTTATTATTTTTAAAAAAATATTTTGAAAGTTATTTACAGATTTAAAAATCAATAAATTATTTAAAATAGAAATTATTTCACAGTAATCGTTATATAAGGAGTAGGATTGAATAATTCTTAACAAACATTTATAGCTCAATTGCAGCGAGGTTATAAATTTTTTCGGTTTATTTTAAATTTTTTCACAGAAACAATTTTTATCAAGTTTATGAATGAAAACTTAATATTTGGCACTGGAAATTATATAATCCTCATAATATATTTCTTTTTATCCTGTTTGGTATGGAAATATAAATATATGCTTTACACTACTGAGTTATAATGACCTTGCAGAAAATTAGCGATATGTTAATAAAAACGAAACCACAAAACCTCCATTTTTTATTTTTTGATTGAAAATATTATTTCAATATAAAAAATTTCAATAAAATCACGTTTTGATAGTACTTTTTGTCTACCACACTTTTTTACACCTTTTTTGTGCTTTTCAATTCTTTTTTTAACAACAGCCCAATATCTCTCAACTGGCTTAGTTTAGAGCAGATTGGAGATTTATCTCTCTTGGTACAATACCACATTATTGTTCTTGTACCACTCTAGAGCTTCTTTACCAAATGGACAGGATACCAAATCAAGCCAAAAATAAGGGCACACATTATGAAGTCTTATGAATGGAGACGGCCTTTTTTATAAACATTTATTCATTTAAATTTCGGTATATATAAATGAATGGCTTTTATTGTCGCTTCTGCACACTGCGTCTCTACCACGAACTTTGACTGCTTTTGGTTCAAAAGCTTTTCTCCAACATTCCCTCGAACATCAGGAATATAAAATTTTTTACCAGGAATTTGCAAAAAATTTTCTAAATCATACGTTTTTTAGAAAACATGACTTTAAATTCCGTACTCATGTTTTTGGCCTCCTAGTTTAAAGCAACGTTCCAGTCAGGAGCCCTTTATGCCTTTTATGTGTTTAAGACTGCATTAGCTTTAGCTGATTTGGGCTGTTGTGTTGGCAGCTTTTTGGAAACGCTTTTTCTTGCTACCGAATATGTTCTCTTGCTGTAAAATAACATTGGAAATAACTTCACGGCAGACCTTTGAATGTTTGGTCAACTTTTTTTAAGACCAAGATGGGCTTTGTTAAAAATATCCAATAATTCTAGAACGCATTTTTTTCTGGTCCCTCATTTTAATCTGATTAACAATAGTTTGACATTTAATATAATATCCGACATGTTGTACAAAGATTACATGATCAAAACAAAATCAAATACTTGGGTTAAAAGTTTTAGTGAATAACGCCTGTTAAGAATTTTTCGATCTCATTCCTCAACTTACTTTTTAGAAGGTTCGAAATACTGAATTAAATAGATTTGTAATAATTTTGATACATTAAGGTAAACAATTCAGTTCCTGGAGACATAAATATTTTAGAAGTTTATATATTAAGTTTCTTAATTTGGTTATAAGGAAAGAAAAAGTAAAGCATACTCTTCGGCGTATAGAAATTTAATGTTTTATTCAAAACTTATAAAATACTTTTAATAAGCAAATTTCATTGCATACTTTTGCGAGATGAAATAGATTAATTGATTCTTTCTAAGGCCTACATTTAGGATGAAAATTTAAATTTTTATTTAACCATCCAAAAGGAAATTTTTTACGAAACAATTATTTAACAAAATGTCTATTCAAATTCAAACAAATAAAAAATAAAAATAATAAACACAAAAAATGTCTGAAATAAAAGTAAAAGCCATAAAACAGAAAAAATATAAAGAAATACAAAATAAAAGTAAAGATAAATACTTACGTGGTATAATGCCTTGTTCAACAAGCTGTGAATGGGGTCTTCTAACCATTAATTTGACTTTGAGCGCTGCAGGATATTGGTTTTATAACGCACACACAGACACACACAAATCCAGCCACAATGTCACATAAAAAGAAAAAATGAAATAAGAAAAAATATTAAAGATAAAACAAAGTTAAAATTGTTTTCTGTTCTAGAAAAAATTTAAATATTTTCTTTTTATTAAAATCTATAAAAAATATACTTTAAAAAGAAAAATATTCTTTTATTTCTAAAGTTTTTTCTCCTTCGCCTTCTTTTCACCAACAACAATCTGAATAGAGAAAAAATTTTACCATAATAAATCTTAAGGATAAACGGGAAACCACCATTTTTTCATATAAATGAAATTTTATTTATAATATTTTTATATGGTTCTCTCACTCTCTTTTACGCTCCTTTTTAAAAATTCTTAACAAAATTTTAGTTATAAATTTAAAAACTGGCCACAAACAAAGTCACAAAGCAACAAATGCATACATATATATTTTTTGTAATCCTATTTGTTGTTTTAGTAAGGATTTGGTTGTGTTAGTGGTTTGGTGAATTTATCACTCATACATGAGTGTGTGTATGTGTGTTTACATTTTTGGTTAAATACAGGATAAATTATGAATAATACATAAAGTTTTATACAAAAAATAAAAACTGCAGTTTATTTAAACAAACAAAAAACAAAAAACTAGTTTAGTTAATAAAATATGATTCTTTTATTCAACCTTCGGATCAAAATAAACAAGTGAGGTTTTTATGTTTTTTGTTGAATATGGAGTCTATATAATATTCAGTATATAGACTTCAGGGGATATAAATAAAGTTGTAGTGAATATAAAATGTATTTACAGAAAAAAGGTTTCAAAATGATTGATTTTAAATGACGATGATTTATTTTACTTAAAATGAAAGTGAAAAATGTGAAGTAAAATTAATGTTGAACATTGTTGTATTTTGCCATTTTTTCCATTCAGTTAAAATTAAACGTTTTTATGTTTGTGGCGAAACAACATTGTAAATAACTTTCCATATTAATTTATAAAATTATACAATGAAAATTGTTTCAGTATGTACAATATTATTTCACCCCAAACTTGAAAACGTTTAATTTTTAAATGAACAAATTTTAGTCGATCTCAAATTAAATATGTTTTCGACGATGATGTGGTTACGACTCAATCTCTTGTTTTCGACAATCACAAGAGTATCTTAAGATTCTTTGATACTCTACATCAATGCCACGTTACAATTTTAATAAATTAATGGAATTTTCCATACCATACGTTATGTGGGTACTTAAACCCCTTGAATCGAAGCTGGTTTCATTATTTAAAAAAAAATTAGTGTTATTGATTATAATAGATAAGAACTCATAGATTAAGAACTGAATATAAAATTATTGTTTTATTATTAATATTATTTCAAAATCACTAAATTTTATTTCCCCTTATTTTTTTATAATTCCAGAATCTTTAACACAAAAAGATGGTATACTTTAAGACCTTTTGCAGAAAATCGAATATCTCGTGACTGAGCTGAATTTCTTAAAAGATGATCACTTTAAAATTTTTTTCTAATTCATACTTTTAATAATTATGATTTTATTTTTGTAAAAAGAATTATATTAAATAAAGATAATTGAAAAACATTTAAAAATATTTTGTTTTATTTCGTTTGAAATTAATTAAAGTTTGTATTCTCTATAAATGATTAAAATTAAAAAAAAAAAAAAAAAAAAAAAAAAAAACTTTTTTCAATTGTGTATTTATCACAAAAAGTTATAAAATGTTTGATAATAATAAAATAAAATAATAAATACCAGAAATATTTTTTTATATACTTCAAAATAATAATTTATTGTTAATATCAATAACAAAAATATCAATTTTATGGTAGAATTTGCTAAAAAATTTAAAAAGCGATTTTTTCCATTTAAGCTCGAATCTAGATTTTTCCAAACTGGATTAAATAATTTGCTTTTGAGTACTCTACACGATTCCTAACTTCTTTTTTCAAAATTCCAAAAAAAAAATTTTCCTATTTTTTTAAGACAGTGGTTAGACTTTCTTAAAATTCATGAAAATTAAAAATTCTTAAAAAGCGAAATACCGTTAGAAAATATCATCTTTTCCACATATTTAGCGATTTTTTGCTTACTTCGCCTTTTTTTAAAGTTTTATTGGCAAAAAATGAAAATTTAATTTTTTTCCAAAAATAATTTTTTTGAGGATCAAAAATTAAAAATTCTTCATTTTAACAAAAAAGTGAAAAACACTTTCCTTAATGTATGCAAAAACGCAATATTTTAAATTAATTTCAATAATTTGAAAATTTTAAAACAGATTTCGTTGAAAATTTTTAAAATGATTTTATCGCCTTAAAATGAAAATTAGATTTTTCCAAAATATCTTAAATAATTTGTTTTTAATTCTCTATTCAGATCTGTTATAACTTTCTCAAAATTCCAAAATAAATTTTTTGGTCATTTTTTTAGGATGGGCTAACCCCTTTGTTAAAAATTATGAAAATTAAAAATCCTTTAAAATAGCGCAGCACTCTTAGAAAATACGGAAATTCAACATATTAAACGATTTTTTTCTATTTCAACGTTTTTTTATTTGTTTTTGTGCAAAAAAATGAAAATTTTAAAAAAAATCCACCCACTTCCAGAAAACAGGAGAACTAATTTCTATCACATATTTTCAGGCGCTAATGTAATTGGAGTCAGTCTGTTATTTAAAAATAAGAACAGGAAAACATGTTGCTTAATTAAACAATCGCCTTAAAATATGCTTTACTATTTGGAATTAATTCAAAGGTTTAAAAATCAGCTAAATGAATGATATCAAACCAGGTTTTTATTAATAAAACACCGCTTTTATGGAATTTAACTTAAAATTAATGACATTTAATGATAGAAAATGAATCATTAACAATATTTACAAATTTGAATAATGAATTTAAGTTACAAAGTGAAAGAAATACAAGAGAATCACAAATTAATAAATAAAAATGAAAGTAAATAGAAGATGCATGAATGAAATGATTGAGTTAAAGTTAAGAAATGTTGATTGCTGTTTCAAAAAGGCTGTTAATAGAATGCTGCTGCTGTAAAAGAATATATTATTAAATAAATTTCTTTATAAAATATTTAAACATTTTAATATAAATATTTGAGTTTTATATAAACAGATTAAACACATTTTTTTCGATTACATAAATATTAAGTAGAGTATAAACTAATATTTATTCTTAAATAACTAAAACTGCTACTGCATATGACATTGACAAGTTAAATGTTGGTAAACAATATTTTGATATAATTTTCCTGTTGCTCGAGGAAAACTACAAAATCCTTTGGAAAAACAAACACAAAATTATACAATCACATTAATTTATACTCTATACATACACACGCACACATAAATGTAAACATACATACATTCAAAGGAAATTAGTGGACATAAGTATAAATAATGATACATAATATAAAATGCATTTTGCACACATTAACATGGTTTCAATTACATTTTGTCTTAAATTTTGACTTCTTTTGTTGATTTCCATTTTAGCAGCTGGTGGTAGCAGTCTAATGTGTTTATCGGTATGAAGTTTAATATATGTCATATTGTTAGACATTTAGACTGACAATCCTTGTGGTAAACAGAAGCCTATGAGAGAAATATAATGAATTGTTTTGCTTATATTTGAGTTTACTTTATGACATAAACCGCAAAATTTTGTAGATGGAATAACTAAATAGAATATAAAGTCTAAAATGGATTTTGCACTTAAATGTAGGTAAATCAAATCTGCTAGATAATGAAGATAAAAGTATTTAATTGCTAAGTAATTCTTCACATATAATTTTTTTTATTAAATTTTTAATTTTTCACCAAAAAAATTGTTCAAATAAACTAGTTTGTCATTGGAAAAATTTCACTCGTTTTTTATAAAATTTTACTTGAAGAATGAAAAATAAGTTCAGTTCAGATTCAAATTAAGGTTTTTAGATTCAGATACAGTTCAGTTCTAGTTAAGTTTAAATACAATTCTAATTCAGTTCCAGTTTATTTTCAGTTCAGTTTCGGTTTAGTTCCGGTTCAGTTCCAGTTCAATATCAGTTCAGTTCTTGTTGAATTCCAGTTTAAAATTCTGAACATTTCTATTTTAAATACATAAAAAAATCACTTAGTAACCCCTCGATGACATTCGAAAGTATGAGTATTTTTCAAAAATGTTAATATTTTAGCTTTTATTACCATCAACAACCTGTTGTTAGTTAAACAAAATCATTATTTATAATTTTATTATTTTTATCTTGATTTTCCATTATTCATTTTGTCTTCTTCTGCTTCTTCTGCTTCTTTTAATTCTGATTAAAAATGTCTTCATCTCTTAGGAACATAAAATTATACAGTGAATAAATAAAAAAATAAAAAAACAAACTGTTTTTATAATTTTCTCTTATTCTTCTCCTTATGTTTTAGTTGTTGTTATAGTAATTGTTATTTTTAAATTATTGTTATTATTGTTGTTGTTGTCGCTGCTTGTGTATGTTACTTGTTTATTTGTTTTAATGGCGTCATTGAGTGTAAACTGAGTTGTCGCCTTGTTTGTGTGTTTATGTCTGTCATATTTTTGTTGACACCACAAAATTTTTAAGTTTTTTTTTTTAATTTCTTTAAAAGAAAAAAAATTAAAAAAAAAACAAATTAAGAAAATACAAAATATATAATCGAATCTTAATGAAAATTGGGAAAAAAGTTTTAAATAGTTTACAGTTTTTGTTATTTATTTTTATTTTCTATCAATTTAAACCAAATAAAGAAGAAGAAATTAGTTAAATTTACAAATCATGTTTTTCCACAAAATCTGTTTGTTTACTTTGACGTATGAGCAATATTTGCGTTAGTGCTTCAGCGAAATAACAATCATACGCTCAAAAGTCTTAATATAAATTCTGCTAATTGATAAAATACAAACAAACTAACAACAAACATATGTTTAAATGTCTGTATGTACATATATTTGTTTGCTATTTAATGCACGCGTGTTGTACATGTGTATTTATGCTATAATTAGTTTGTTTGCTAATGTATTAATTAATTTTGTATATAAATAAAATAAAACATTAATAATTATTTGTTTGCTTTAAAACATTATTTTTCATATTTTTTTTAGTCATTAATTATAAACAAAACTCAAACCAGTTTGCTTTCATTTATTGTATTAAACATTTAATGATCATAAATTTTTAAAATTTGGAATTTTAGTTCAAAATAAACTTAAAGAATTTTATTTTATCATTCAGTTTTACTTTTGGTTTTAGTTCTAGTTTAATTCAGGTTCTGTTTTAGTTCAGTTCAAGTTCATTTCTAGTTCAGATCCAGTTAAGTTCCATTTCAGTTCTAGTTCAATTCTAGATCAGTTATAGTTCATTTCTAATTCAGTTCTAGTTCAATTCTATTCTATTCTATTTACTATTATTAGATTAATTTAAGTCATATTCATGTAATTTTAATGGAATTTTACTTCTTAGAATTTCCATTTTGTGCATAAAAATGTATTCAAAAAATTTTCTTTGTATTCTTTGTGGGTGTTAATTTTGTGTAATAAAAATAAAAAAGAATTTATAGAAAAAAACTAACAACCCACAACATTAACGCCTTTAAAATGTCTCAAATTGTTTTAAATTAATGTTTACAAAACAATATGAACCATGAACTAAATTTTGGTTTTCAAGAGAAATAAACAGAAATTCCAAAAAAATAAAATCTAAAAAATATTTTTTAGTTTGTTTATAATAAAAATTTCTTTTTAAATAAATTTTTGTCTATTAAATCGATTAAGCGCCAAGAAAATTCTATTAATGTGGGATAATTTGGAGGTGTTTCACATTAAATTGTAAAATCGAAAAGAAAAACAAAAACAAATTAATTAATGAAAATTTTCGAAAATCTTTTAAAAACGTGTGAGTTTGTGTGTGATTTTAAATAAATTAGAAAATTTTTACTTTTAATCATTTCAATGAAAAATGAAGAAAAAGAACAAATAATTTTAATTGTTTTAAACAAAATTTAAGAGATGTAGGCCGGCCGGTAACGCCAAAGATTTAAACAATTTTGTTTTATAGTCATTTAGGCACCAACAGCAGCAGCAACAACAACAACAACAACATCAGTAGCATCATCATGATTAACATCATTATCGCATTAAAAACACTTGGCCATTGGCAACAATATTTTGTTCTCATTTTATTTTTCATTCATTTTTATGTTTTTTATTAGTTCTTCATCTTCTTCTTGATCAATTAGATTTTGGCATTTTTATTACTTTTGACAACATCTCAGCATATAAAAAATTATATTTTTTTGTTAATATTAAATATTTTGATTGCTGTAATAAAATTGGAGGGAAAAAGTCGAAAAACTAACACGCAAAATATGTATTTATAATAAAATGCGTATAATTAGCAGAAATACGCATTTAATTGTGTTTTTCTCGATTCGAAGACTTCAATATGTTTAATATCATTTTAATAATTTATGCAAGAAATTAATGAATTAATGGCAAAATAGTTTTTTGGAGAAATTTTGATAGAAAGATGGATATAATTAAGTTATTTTTTCCACAAGAGGGTTCAATGAACTGAAAAGTGTTCTTAATTGGTGAAAATTATTATTATTATTTTTTTTTTTTTTTTTTTGGAATTTCAAAAATTACGCAATTTATTATTGATTTTATTTTTTAAAAAATTTATGAAATCTACACAAATTTGTGACTTATTTCATATTTCAATTTCAAAATGCGATTTTCCATAAAATCTTTTTTTTATAAAATTTTGATTTTTCATTTTTTTATTATTAAATGATAAAATGTAGAAATAGTAAAAAGACTATTATCTTGGATACTTAAAGTTTTTTATCAAAACTTTATTTAAAAAATGAACTAATAAATTTTAGAACCTAACTAAAAAAAGATAATAATATGTGATCAATAAGTTTTCGTAAAAATTCTCCCAAAACGAAATAAAGAAAACTACGAAAATGCATAAGCTGATTTTTTTACAAAATTTTATAAAAAATTTATTTAAAAAAAGTCATTTTTAAGAAAAAGGTGAAAATATGTGAAACTGTAAAATATAAATTTTGAATAAAAAATGAATTTTTTATATAAATTACAAAAAAAACTGTAATTTTTGATCACGTTATTAATATAAAAAGGAAATGTTAAAACTGTAAATTTTGCAAATTTTTTTAGTGAAAATATCTTATAATAATTATAATTATTATCTTTATTAAAAAATTTATTTGTGATCACTTATATGTTGCATACAAATTCATTTTTCATAAAAATCTATAAAAACGCAACACGATGCTTTAATTTCTAAAATAAAGCTAAAAATGAGAAAATAACATTAATTTGTGATGACTTTCTTTGCAAAATTAAAACGTATTACATTTTTTTTTAATTTCACTCTTAAGAAAAATACTGCATTTTTTAAAATTAAGCTAAAAAGGGGAATATTACGTAAATTTCCAAACACTTTTCTCTTGCAAAAATAAGACTTGTTTTGAACACAAAAAAAAACAGTATTTTAATTATGTTACAAAAAGGGGAAGAACATTAATCTGTTATAATTTTTTCTTCTAAAAAGTATTAACAAATCTTTTCAAAATGTTCCATAACATATATAAAGCTACAAATGAGAAAAACACTTAAATATGCGAACGAGTTTATTTTGTAATTTAAGTTCTTTTTTTTAACAATGTTCATAAATAAGTATAAGAATATAAATTAAAACTTTATTTCTTGAAAAAATACAAATTTGAAAAGAACAATAATCTGTGATCACTTTATATTAAAAACAATTAAAATTTAAACATTAAACAATATTCGTTATGATAATAAAACAATTAATAATTGCGTTTTAATTATTTTTAATTATAATAACTTTAAGAAAAGCCATATGTTCGAAAATCTACAAAAAAGACATTAATTTGTGATCACTTTATTATTAGAAAACTGAATTTTCCATCAATAAACATTTAACGAAATTTCATAAATGTTCATAAACATTTAACAAAATTTGAAAAGATGTGTAAAAGAACGTCAATCTGAGATCACTTTAGTTTTTAAAATTAAAAGTCTCTTTGAAAAATGCCATTTATATTCATAAGAACCTTTTTATATAAAAGTTTATAATTAACCATAAAAACTTAAAGAAAAGTTGTATTTTCGAAAATAAATGTGCATTTATGAAAATTATATTAATCTGTGATCAATTTTATTTTAGAAAATACAAAACTCCATTAAAAACTCTTTCATTAAGATTCATTATAACTTTAAATGAACTGTATTTTCTTCAAAAAAATCATAAATAGGAAAAGGACATTAATTTGTGATCAGTTAATTTAAAGAAAATTAATTTCTACGCTTAACATTTTTCACATGTATTTATAAGAATATTAGAAAAGGCAGTATTATATCAATTAAAACTAAAAATGAGAAAATGACATCAATTTGTGTTTTGTGAACTTTTTAAAAAAATCTTAAAATTAATGAAAACTAAAATTAAGAATAACAATTTATGATTTTTAGTTAATTTATCTATACATTTGGCAAAAACAATATTTTTTCTCTTATTAATATAAAAATTCCATTTAACTACCTTATTTAAGCCAAAAAAGCAGCAGGTTAAAAATATTAAAACACAAATTCTTACTGATGAGAAAACTTTTTGGTACTTAAGAGAGAAATAACCAAAAAACCTTAATTACAAAACATATAAAACAATATTAATAAAGTTTTAAATATATTTTTCTCTTTCCTCAGTCCCAACTAAAAACCTAAAAAAGTTAAACTTTTAATCCCTTTTTGCAGAAATGAGAAAAAAACTTCAGTTCAAATAAAAACAGAACCCACTGTAACTAAACTAAATATTCCCTTCAGTCTTATTTAATTCACCTGCCTGCCATATCAAAAACTTCTCATGTCTCAGTTTTATAGTTATAATAAGCAGAAAAACACATTAATAAAATATGTATAAGTCTCCTAACTGTACAACAACAACATTTTCTCTTTTAACTTCAATTTTATATTTAATTTTATTTATTTTTATTTATTTATTTATTACCTGTAAATGACACTCGATTAACATGTCGCTCCGTGGGGGTATTAAGGATGCAAATTATTATGCCATTAACCATCATTACGGATTTTAGTTTTATTATAACAAATATTTCTTTCGTTTTTTATAACATTCTAAAAATACGATTTTTCTCTCGCTCTCACTCTCTCTCTCTACCATTCTCATCTACCAGATATTGATTTTATTTTCATACTTCCAACCCACAAAAGGCCATCAACATTATATTAAAATGACATTATTACAAACATTCTAATAACGCTATTTTGTTAGTTTTTCATGGTTCTATTGGCAAATTATTTACACAATCTTAATCTCAGAATTTTGTTGGTATTAAAGAAAGAACATAATGATTGACAATATGAAGATTGGCTGGAATTTAAGAGCAATTTGTATGAAATTTATTAAAATCAACAAGAGAATTTAAGTTTAACCTTAAGTTTTAATACACACAATTTCTAATACAAGAAATAAGTTCCTTAATAAAGCTTTAAATAAAAAAGAACTTTAATCTATTATAATTTTTTTTTAAGTCAAATAAACCTTTTAATAAAACTCTAAATGAGAAATCAACATTAATTTGTGATCACTTATATTTTGCAAAATTTAAAATTTCCTTGAAAAAATATTATAAATAATTATTAGTACTGACAAAGAAATTGTAAATTTTCAAATAAAGCTTTAAATGAGAAAAGGACTTTAAGCTTTAATAACTTTTTAGGAAAATTTTAAAATTATTTTGTTAAAATTAAATATTTTAAAATGAAAAGGATACTAATCTGTGATCACTTAATTTTTTTATAAATAAAAATTAGCTAGAATATTTTTAAAAATAATTAGATAAACTTAATTTAAGCTTTAATGAAATCATCGTGATCACCTTTTTATACAAATTAAAAAATTATTAAACACTATTTATATTATTACACGAGAAATTCTTTAAAAACATTATACTTCTATTGAGACACTGATACAACTCTTAATTTACAAAATAAAGTTCCAAATGAAACAAAAAAACAAAAAAAAAACAATAATTTATGAACACTCTTGTTTTTGTACAAAATAATTTACTGATTTCTTAAAAAAGACTTCTAATCAGAAAAAGACAATAATTCGTGATCATTTCATTTTTGGAAAATTTAAAATTTATTTAAAAAATATAAGAATCCATGTAAAGGGTTCAAACATTTTTTAAAAACATTGGAACAAATTCCAATTTTCGAAATAATGCCCTAAATGTGAAAATAATATTAATATGTGAAAACGTTATTTGTGGAAAAGTAGAAATTATTAAAAAAGTTATATTTATAATTAATATAATTATTGTAAATTAAAACTTTATTTTTTTAGTTAAATCTCCAAATGAGGAAAAGACATGAAATTGTGATTATTATTTTTGACAAATTAAAAATTAATTTGACAAAATTTTATAGGGATAAACATTAATAAGAAGCTTTTATTTTTTTAAATAAAGTATTATCGGAAAACAGCTTTAATTCATCATCACACTGTTTAGGAAAATTAAAAATTCCTTTAAAAATTCGGATGAAAAACTGCATAAACATACCTTTAAATAATGCTTTTTTGAAAATGACATCAATTCGTGTTGATGAAAAATTATACTACACTAAAATAAAATCTTAAATTCTTAAAAAAGCTCTAAATGAAAAAATACATAAATTATTGATAACTTCTTTTCTACTTAATTTAAAATTATTTAAAAAAATATTCATAAACATTCGCAAGAAAGCATAAATATGCATAAATAAAGCTCCTAAGCAGATAAGACATTAATTTGCGATCAATTTATAAATAAGCCTAAAAATAAACTCATATTAATTACTTAATTATTTGTGATTATTATATTTTCTCAAAAAATGTTCATTAGCACCCAAAAATAAAAAATAAGTATTTATTTCCTAAATAAAGCACCTTATCAGAAAAAGTCGTTCATTTGTGATCACTTTATATTTAAAAAATTAAAAATTCTTTTGATAAATATTCATAAAATTCCATAAACAATTTAAAATAAACTCTAATTACTAAAATAAAGTCCTTAATGAGAAAAGGACATTAATTTGTGATCACTTCTTTCTTTGCAAAAATTAAAAATTCTTTTGTGAAAAATGTATCTTAATTATGAAAACACATAGTGGAAGTGAATTAAAATAGTGCCTCCAACATAACACTAGCAGAGCAAAACCAAAAAAGAGAGACAATTGCAAATCATAAAATTAATCTTTATTAACACTAAAAGCTGCCCGTATTAAAGTCAAACTGCTGGCAAGGAACAAAACAAATAAACGCTTTCGGGAGAAAAAAAGAAGAAGCTAAACAAAAAAAAACTCGCACTCAGGCTAAATCTAAAAAATAAACTGTGTTAAAGCCAAAATAACAAAACAACATTTAGTTTCATATTCCCGAGTATAAACAACACAACCTTGAAGAAACAGATGCTCAGGCTTGCATACATTTGCATAAACAAATAGTTTTCGAAATGGACAGAGCGAGAGACGAACAGACACAGGATGGTGAAAAACCACAATAAATAGACAAAATAACATGATGATTGTATTAGAGATAAAACACATACAAGTATACATATATTAGCTATTAAAGAAGAAGAGAGGAAGTTTATAGTGTTGGCGGCACAATTATAATTATTGCCGTAACACCCTGCTGTTATTGTTTTACTCAAACACTGAGAAAAATCTTTGAATATCTCTTATTTAAAGAAATACGTTTTCACATTTGCTTTCAAAATATATAAAAAAAACTTTAAATCTTTCTTAAGTTATCAGTACGATTCCATGTTGTTCAATTCATATTATTTTAGTTTTTCTTTCAGTGTAAGGGGATGTTTTTGTTTTTATTACCAGAAAATTGTAAACAAACCAACAAATAAAAATAAAAAATACAACAATATTAAAAACAAAAACATTTGGTTAATGCATATCACGTAATCGATTACGTTTGTACGAGTAATAACAATAACAAAAACAACAAAAACATCAACAACTATAAGATGAAGATTATAAAGCAACAACAATAATAACAACAATGAATACAACGGCATCACGAATTTTAGATAAAAGTAATACAACATTTAGTTGTTGTTGTTGGTCGTTTGATTTTGTTTGTATGATAATCGTACATTTTTATTTTTAAATGCTTTTAAGTCTTAAGTCTGTTTACGTTTTATTATTCTTACGGTCAAAATACAATGCACAATGGGTCAAGGGAAATAAAAGAAAATGTTCTGTAGAACTGAACTAGAAATGAAATAAAACTGCACTTGAACTGAACTAAAGTTGAACTTGAACTGAACCACAACTAAACCAGAAGTGAACCAGAACTGAGCTTTAACTGAATTATAATTGAACTTGATTTCATGAAGAAATTTTTATTTTTATTATTATTTTTTAATTGAAAAAAAGTACAAAAGTACTAGTTTTATGAAAAATCCTCTTTTATAATGAAACTAAAGGAGGCGTATGATTAATATTAATAATTACGTTTTTGTAAAAATCGATTTGGTTCAAATCTATTTCAAAATATTAAAAAAATTCTGAGTAAACTAATACATTCAAATCAATAGTTAAAAAAGAATAATGAAAAGTGAGAAAAATAAATTAAATAATAAATAATTATCATTTTTAGTTTAAAAAAAATATACATAAATTTTTATATAACAGCATTTCAGTTATTTCTTCGTAAAGCTGTAAATATAATTTAATTAGTTAAATTTCCTGAAATGTTTCATTAATTTTGGCTTTGTTTAACAGCTTAAAATTAATTTCTGTTTTTCTGATGAATTTTACTAAATATGAAAAGGATTTAAATAAATTTTCCAGATAATTACAATTTTATACTTTTTTTATAAAAATAGCAATTTTTCCTTAGAATCAAAATTTGTTTAAAAATTAAAAGTTGTTATGGAAAATCCAATTTTGTTTTAAAAACATAGGGAGCGTATGATTAATATTAATTATTACGATTTTCTACAAAATCCTCATTATTTAATGAATTTTTCAACATAATTTAATTTTAAAAAAGATTTCAATAGAAAACAGTGTCTTTTATAATTTTCTTAAATAAACATAAATAAAGTGAAAAACAGCCCATTGTAATTTATTGTTTTATTTGCAAATTTTTTTCGTAAATTGTACTTTTTATATCCCTGTTTACGTGTATAAAATTTATTTATATAAACATTTTACTACGTTTAGTATTTATATATACACATATTAATATTTATTTGGTTAATTTGTATATTTCTATGTATTTGTTTCTGGGTAATTTAAACATTTGATTGTGGGTTTCATTATTTTCTTTGTCTGTATTTTAACATCCGTTTAATATCAAAGATTACATTATGGTTTGAATGGTTTTGTTTTTATTTTAACAAAGTGTTTTTTATGTATATTATATAACAATTATACAAATGTGAGAATATATATTTATATTAGAATACAAATTATACGGGAAAACTTGCACTGAAACGACTTTAAAACGTCCGTCCTTCTGTCCTGTTCACTATGATCCACAAAAAATTAGGTCAAATAAAAAAAATTGAGAAAAATATAATAAATTCTATAACTTTCAACTGATCGTTATGAAACCACTCAACTGGATACAGGAAGAGTATGTTAGTACAAATTATCAATTTGAATCTATTAAACCATCTAGAAGCCCTACAAAGGCCTATCAAAATAGGGTAGTTAATGTAAAATGTATTTTAATATGTATAAAGTTTTTTTCTTTTTTTTTCCCCAATGTAGGGTATTTTAAGGTCAGTTTTAAGTCTTCTTTACTTGCCTTTTTTAGTATTTAATTTCTATTATTTACAAGGAACTAATGTTTTGTTGTTGATTTTTTTTATTTTAATTCAATCGAGCATAAAATCAATGTGATAAAATTGCTTAAGTGTTTGTCTAATAAATTGTATTAATTTCCTTAATACAAGATTTTTGCCAATACAGAATGAAAATAACTATAAAAATTGGAAAAAAGATTTAATAAACTATTAACATATTTCATATAGAAACTAACTTAAAGACAAATCTCCAAATAGCATTTCAAGTTATTTATAAAACCCTAATTACTCTAACCTCACTTTCTTTTAGTTTTTGAAAATTTAATTATGGTTTCAATTCTCTACAAATAGTTTTCTATTTAGGAAAACATTCCATTTCAAAATCCTTACTATTTGCTTCTATAAAAAAATTAACCACAAAAAAGAATTTAGTTTTATAAATAAAACAAAGGACCCCTTTAAAATAGAGAACTTTTTCTGTTATTTCTATTCAAAATAAACTCTTATTAAAGCATCTAATTCAGTAATGAAACAAAAAAAGTAGTATTAAGTTTTAACTTAAATATTCAAGAATTGTGGTTTTAAGGTTGATAATAAAAAATAAATAAAATAAATACAAACCAGCAACTTGTTTCCCTGGAGCAATTTTTAGTTTCTGCCAAGAAATCTCAACAGGGATACCAAAAAAAAAAGCAAAAACATAAACAGAAAAAAAACAACAACAAAAGGAAATAATTTAACTAACCAGGCTGGAAAAACCAGCCAGTCAGCCAGAGCAGCCAACCAATACAACCGACATAGTTAAGCAATAAACCCCAACAAAATATACAAAATTGAGCGGAAGTATTATCCTTGTAGCACAAAATTTATACAAAAGAACACACACATACATACAAACAACATATTTATTAAGGCTTTTAGTATTATGTTTAAATAAAGTTATAAGCCAGGGATGTAGAAAAGGATTTTGAAGACTTTAATCTACCAAATTAACTACACAGAAATGATAGCTCAAAAGCCAACTGAGGAACATGTTACAAGTATTGATAGTGAAACTGATCTAGGAATTGAATAGGCAGCTGAACTAAGTACTAAACTAGAAATTGTGAAAAGAACTAAATAGGATTAGCACCAACAAAATTGGATTAGATACTGAAAATTCTGAACATGGCTTTGAACAAGGAACCCAACAAGGCACTGCTGTGGGAAATGAACTAGAAACTGAGCTAAAAACTGAACTATAAACTGAACTAGAGACTGAGCTAAAAACTTAACTATAACAGAAACTGAACTAGAATCTAAACTAGAATCTGAACTGGAATCTTAACTTGAACAGAAATTTGAACTAAAATCTGAAATAAAACTGAACGAGAATCTGAACCAGAATATAAACTAGAAACTGAACTAGTAAATTAACTAAAACCTTAATATAACTGAATCTGAACTAGAACCTAAAATAGAATCTAAACTGCAATCTGAACTAGAATTTAAACTAGAAGCTGAACTAGAAAATGAACTTGAACCTAACTACAACTGAACCTGAACTGATCAAGAATCTGAACTAGAATCTGATCTAGAACTGAACTAGAAATGAACTAGAACTGATCTGGAATTGTAATACAACTGAACTAGAACTAAACTAGAACTGAACTGGAATTGAACTAACACTGAACTCGAACTTATCTACAACTGAACTAAAACTGAACTAAAACAAAACTAGAACTGAACTAATACTGAACCAAACAAACATTTCTCATCTCTGATGTCAAAGAAAAAAATAAATTTAAAACTGGTCGACATCCTCTCGTTAAAAATGTATAAACTTTTTGTTTAAAAATGTTGTTTGTAGTTTTTGTTAGAATTTTCGAAACATGAGTAAAATATATCTTTTACTATAAAAATTTTGTATACAACACTGTTTTGTATTGTATTCTGAATTTCCTGTTTCACTGATGAACATAATTAAAACAATCAAATAACTTTAAATTTTATGCTTCATATTCATTGTAGCCATATTCAACTATAAATTGCAACAATTTTTTACTCCGATAATGAAGGTTGTTATGCAGCATAAGGAAGCAAATTATTTTATTTTTATTTATATTGTAAAAGATATTTAGTAATTGTGAGCAAAACTTTTTTATTTTAGATTTAAAAAAATCGAATATTAATTTTCTGAATTCCATAATTTGTAAAAAATTTACATAAAACCTTTTTTTGTAAATAAGTAAAATAAATTTTTCCAAAAAAAAACTGTTGCAAAACTTTCAGCTAAATTTAAAAAATCCCTTTTTGTCTAATTTTAACAAATAAAGAAGTTCTTGTTATAATTGCAATTTAAAGATAAAAGGATAAAATTTTAAACAAAAAACCAACAAAAACAGAAGAAAAACTTATTTCTTTAAAAGTATGTCCTTAGTTACATGCTTCAATGGTCATTAATTGAAAAAAAATATGGGATAAAACTGAAAAATTAACAAAAGGTCCCTCATAACAGATTATCTTTAGTAAAAATAAACACAAAACTTAGAAAAAAAAGTTACAAATTGATTTTCGTCAAAAAGAAAACCAACAATTTTCCCCTAACACTCCAAGAATCAAACAAATAAATCTTTATCTTTAATGACTCAGCTAAATTTTTAAAGGAAAATGAAAATCCTTTTTCTTTATATATATATTAATCATTTTTTCTGGTTTGACACTTACATTCTTTATTTTTATCCATTTGGGGTTGTAAAGGACTGGAATCAACAATTGCCTTTGGTGGCGATTGTCTAGGATCATAAAAATCGGAATTTGTGCCATCATCACTACTGCCTCCCAGAAATGATGGATTTAAACGTTGTTCACCTTTAAAAAGAAAAGGAAAATATAAAAGTTAATAAACCCAAATGATAAGGATTTTTTTCAGTGTTTAATGCTTTTTATTATATAAATAATAAATCATTAATAATATTTTGTATTATGTAAAGTCATTTATAAATGACTCAATATGGGGTTAAAGATATTTTGAAATTAATGAAAATACATTAAGTATTAGTTTAAGGAAGCACTGTGGCTAATTTTGGTTCTAGTTCAGTCCCACTCCAGTACCAGTTCTATTCAATTCTAGTTCAGTTCTAGTACAGTTCTAATTTTCTAGTTCAGTCCTTGTTCAGTTCTAGTTCATTTCTAGTTCAGTTCTAGTTCAATTCTAGTTGAGTTCTAGTTGAGTTCTAGTTCATTTCTAGTTTAGTTCTAGTTCATTTCTAGTTCATTTCTGGTTCAGTTCTAGTTCAGTTCATGTTCAGTTGTAGTTCACTTCTAGTTCATTTCTAGTTCACTTCTAGTTCATTTCTAGTTGTGATATTATTTTCTTTACTCACCTTCAGACATATCGTCGTATGCTTCTTGCAATAATATTATATCGTGAAACGAATGCTCAAATGCGGTCTTCCCACTCAACTGTGCCGACGTCAAGAGACCGTTACACGATGAATCGGAAATAATTTCAAATGTTGTTGCCGAACCCGGTGATGAGAATGTTGCCAGTAATGAACCACCACTCAAACTATGTAATGATGGTGATTTTGGAATTACACGTGTAATAGTTGTAGCACCAACTGAAGCAATCGGTTGATGGATATTATTGAGAACACCAACTGTACCACCTAAACCACCAACACTTGCTACACTTAAAACGGGTGTTGCTATTTTCGCTGTTAATTGTGAGTTTATTGATGTTGTTGTTACTGCTATTGCTGTTGTTGCAGATGTTGGTAATGTTTTTGTTATGTGCCCGTTAAGGGTTTTATGTGTCTTTACATATGTTTGTGAGGGAAAATCACAATTCCGTGATGATTTTGAAGAACCCGTTGAGGAGCAGGAATACGATGAAGAAGAAGATGATGATGATGATGACGAAGAAGAAGACGATGATGCAGACGAAGGCGATGTAGATATATAATTATTTGTTTTACTACAATTTAAGGATAATTTCCCGTTACTTAGTTTTTGATTGCTGTGTGTTGAAGACGATGAGGATTTTTTTGATGAGATCGTTGAGTACGAGTGGCCCGAACAATTTGAAGTTATACTAGAGGTTGGTGAAGCTGATGAACTTGAACTTGTTGCTGCTAAAGGAATTGTAGTTAATATCGTTGGGGAGTTATTGTTATTGTTGAGAACGTTTGCTGTTGATAGTAAAGTTGTGGCAGCTGCACCGTTTAATTGATGCAAATGGAGTGTATTATTGTTGATTTTATTACCGTTGCTTAATAAATGTTGTTGTTGTGAATTTTGATTATTATTCAAATATGTTCCCGATGTATCGATTGTTATCGGTGTCACACAAATTGTATTATTTAACAAATTTATACCGTTTTGTAAACCGTTTGGTGTTGCGGTAATAGGTATACTGTTACCGTTACACGTTGTTGTGGTTGTTTGATTATTATTCGTATCCGATGTGGTTAAAAATGTTGTTATATGATTGCTATTGTTGTTGTTATTGTTGGTGTTGTTGATATGATTGTTGCTGTTGTTATTGTTATTGCTGTGATGATTATTATTACTATTAACAACAGCCGCAGTTGTTGTGATTGAAGATGTGTTATTTGTAGTTGTTACGGTTGTTGTCTGTGGTTGAAACCAACTGGGGAAACTGCCTTTTAGCGTGTCAATAAGATCCTGATCGAGCGTTAAACGCCACGATACAGGGCCGTCCACGCCGTGCGTAGACTCTGCAAAGAACAAATAAATTTTTATTAAAAACAATAATTTTTTATTACAAAGAAAAAATTTAATTATTTGAATTTTTGTTTACTTCTTAATTTAGCTTTAATTCAATTTTATTTTATCAATAAAATAATTATTATTTCAAACGTTTAATTTATTTATTTATTTTAGTTTTTTCTCGTTGTTTATTTTATTACAAATTTAATTATTTTCATTTTTTCCAAAAAGAGATTAAAAAGAATTTTTGTTTACACAGTTGTAGAGTTTTTTTACATCTTCTTTTTTAAATTTATGAATAAATTTTTAAAGAAAATTAAGGTCAAGTTAAATTTTGCTCTAAATTCTTTAATTATTAAAGACAAAAAAAAACAATTGATCACTATAAAGACCTCTGGATTTTTAACACCAAAAGCAAGTGAAATATTTCCATAAATTTGTTACCATAAGAAGACATCAAACTGAACTAGAAAATAAGTGGAAATAAACTCAAATTGAGCCAGAAATGAACTAGAACAAAACTGGAGCAGAACTAGAATTGAACCGGAAGTCAACCAGAACTGAACTAAAAGTAAAAATAATTTGAAACTATTTAAAGAATTTTAGGAATTTCTATTTTAGTTCCTTTAAAAACTTTACTCTTAATAATGTTATATTTTATTTGTGACCATTTAAAGGTCACATCTTCCATTTTATTCCCATTTTAACAGTAAATCAATTACCTGTGAATTAAATTTCTTCAAATTCTTTGAATTTTTTTCAGTAAGAAACATCAATTTTTGATCACAAGATGACAACTATTTCCCATTTCAATATTTCAAGGCTTTAAAAAATGTACAACAACTACTGCGTATATAAGTTGTTTATGAATTTATTTTACAAAAAAATTAAATATTTAACACTTAAAAACAAAAGGAAAAATTCATAACAAAAGAAAAATAATTAAAAACATCAACCGAAAAAAAAACACAGAAAAACATAAACAAATTTCGACATGTGAAACGTGAAAAATTATAAAATTAAAATAAATTAAAGACAAAACAACTAAAAACATATTGAAATAAAATCGAAACTAGACAAATATCATACAAATGAAGAAGAAGAAATTGGGTTATTTGGCAACAAACAATTACAGACATAATAATGATAAAATAATGAAAATTAAAAAAAATGTTTACTAAGAAAAAGTATTAAATTTGATGACTTTTTTGGAAAAAGAAAATTAATAAGAAAATTTTTAAATAAAAATAATTCAATAATGACAAAATAAGGATAATCAAAATTTTAAGACGTTTGAAAAACATGACTTTCGGTGTAAATTAAAATCAGAATAGATTTAAGGAGTGAGATCGAATACAAATTAACACATGTTTTTCACCAAAAATTTTAAAACAAGTATTATTTGATTTTTAAATCATGTAAATAAACTTAAGATTTATCTGATTAAAATGAGTGACCAGAAACAAAAACCTGGTCCAATAAAAGGTAGGCAAAGTCAACCGTAAAACTGTATTAACAGCAGAGACAAAAAAATATAAAGCATTTTCTAAAGAGCGCCCAACACATACGTTAGGAAATCAACCCCATTTGCTTAGTGCTATGACTATTTGGTACGAAAAGTTGAAGATAATGCATGCAAAAAGTCCTTGGCAGGAACCCTCTTAAAAATTTTGAGGGCAAAAACAGGACACGGGAAGTTTTCTTGAACAACAAAATGCATGTACTGGAAGATTTTCGCAACTTCTTGTTGAAAATTTTTATGTTGCTGTAGCTCTTGGAAAAGTTGCAGAGTGGTTAAGGACCCAAAAGCAGTCAAAATTTCCTAAAATGTTCTTGGTATGTTAAGCAATAAACAGTTGCAACAAGAAAAGCAAAACATTTGTTACCGAAATTTACATCAAGGAATAATAACAATAAAGTTGCTTTCATTAATGTGTCCCCTTATTTTTAGCCCGACTTGGTAAACAAGAGCAATAGCATGGTATCTACTTTAAGTGAACCAAATCCTCCAAACTGCCCGGAGCTAAAGCTAGTGCATAGATATTCTCTTATTAAAAGAGAATTTAAGATCACAAAAATGTTATTTCGATTTTAAACGGAGATGGACTACTTGGTCGAGCAAAGTGACAAAAAGTACCATTAAAACGTTTGTGAAAGTGCACCTTTAAAGGTTTAAAATTTAATTTTAAAAATATATATTTTTTTGGTAAATTGTTATAATTTCCATAAAATAAAAAAATAAAATCTTAAGTGGCTTCGTTTTTATTATCGTGTATGTATGTTAAGAATTTTTCAATCTCACTCCTTACTCTCGTCTATTAGAAACACTGTGACTGTCGTATTAATGTTATGATCTTAATAACGATAAATCGGATTATTTCTTATCTTATCAACTTGGATATATGCTGATAACTGGACCATAAAATTTGGTCCAGTTATCAGCAAGTTGTGGATCAATATCAAAGACATCTAGAAAACTCAACAAATTACAGTAAAATAAATTAATATTTTCCAATATTCCTTTATGAGTCCAAGAATATTTTCAATCCATTTTAAAAACAAAATTAGTACTTAATTGTGTGTAACAAAATGTCATTTAGAAAATAAATATTTACCACTCAATTATGCCTCAAGATATTTTAAAAATACTACAAATTATATTCTCACTTTCATGGTCCCATAATACCTTCTAAATACAATTTATGGCACAAACAAACATACAAACAATCAATAAACCTAAATATTGTTAATTGTTTGACTGAATATTGAATTGAATTTCAAATGAATGAACACGAGATGCTAAAATGTTAAATCAACATCAACCAAATGAAAAAATATTTAAAAACGAATTTGAAAAATAAATGATGCAATCGAATTTTTACTCTTGTTATTCGTAGCAACTGATGCAATAGACGACGACAAGTACTTTTTGGTTGTAATTTTGTCTTTTTTCATTCTTTTTTGCCAGACAGAAGTCCCTGCAATTGAATCGACATGAAATTGTAAAGCAAATCGAAATGAATGCTCTAAAGGCTGGGCTAAAGTGGTTGGTTCGCTGGCTGGCTGAGTGACTGGTTAGCGTACTGGCGAACTGATTTTGCCAAAAAAGAGATTAAAAAAAGCCAAACGAAATCGTTTTTTTTTTAGTTGCATACTTAATCGTTGTAGCACAAACAAATAAACACTTTGGTTGCATGCAAAATAAAGGTGAAAAAGTTTTGAAAAATGTATCTAGATACAATTTTAATCAAAGTGAATAATGGTACTTAATCGAATTTGTATAATAGACAGGCTTGAAGAACATGATATCTTCGCACAAAATCAAATAAAATTCTGAGCAAGAAAAGAGCAACGAAACATAAAAAGAACTGAAATAAACCAGAATTAGAATTAAAAGTAGAATCCAGAAGCTGGACAATAAATTTAACCAGAATCAAAACTAAAATCTTAACAATAAAATACATTCTGGACCAAAATTCGAATTAGAATCAAATCTAGAATTAAAACAAAAGAATCTGAACTAAAACCTGAATTACAATCAGAACTAGAGTCTGGACAAAAAACCGAACAAGAATCAGAAAAAAAAAGGAACTAGTGCTTAAAGTAGAAACCGGATTAAAACTGAATAAAAATCTGAAAAAGCAATTTTACAAGTTTCTTAACAAGAACTTGAACTGAAGTCTGAGTTAAAACTGGACCAGATTCGGAAAAAGAATCTTATCAAAAGTTTACAACAGAATCTGAACTGAAACTAAATTAGGAATTGAATTAGAACTGAACAAGAATAGAACTAGAATTTAACTAGAATTAAACTAGAACTGAGCTAGGAAATAAACTTGAACTAAACTAGAACTGTACTGGGAACTGAACTAAGAAGTGGACTAGGAACTGAACTAGAACTAAACTAGAACTCATCTAGAACTGAACTAGAATTAAATTAGAACTAAGAAGAAAACTGAACTAAAACTAAACTAGAACTGAAGTGGGAACTGAACTAGGAACTAATCTAGGAACTGAACTTGGAACTAAACTAAGAAACGAACTTGGAATTGAACATAATTAGAAACTGAACTAGAACTTAAATAGAACTAAACTAAACGGAACTGAACTTGAATTAGAACTGAAATAGAATTGAACTAGAACTGAACTAGAAAGCAAATAATATTGATATAAAAATTCATAAAATTCGGAACCAAAATTAAAATCTTCTTCTTCTAGTATCATTTGTGCTATTCTTGTCTCCTTTTCTATAAACATAAAACACATTCACATACTTTTTCTAACTAAATAAGCTTGATGATATACGCGTGTTTTTTATGTTCTGTGTGTGTGTGTAAGTGTGTGTGGATCTGAGTTTGACACAACAACAAAAATATAAAACAATTTTGTTAACAAAAACGAATTAAAAGGAATAATAAAATTTCAAATGCTTGTGTGACTTTTGTTATGTATCATTTTCTTAATTGTATGTCTGTATGTGTGTGTGTGTGTATGTGTATTATATATACTTTTAACAAAATGACTGACTGACATTCACTTGTCAATTGCAAAATGCGGCTGATTATTTTCTAAACTGAAACAAAAATATAAAATTAACAAAAATGAAAAGATCCTTTTCTAAAATGTTCTCAAGTAAAGTTTTACGAAACAAAAAGAACAATAAAATAAAAAACCCGAAAATAAATGATTTTTTTTTACAGAAATAGTTTTGCTTTCATGTAATTCTTTTCACAAACACACACACACACACACTTATAAAATTTTAAATTAAACTAAAATTCTATCATTTGCGACATGTCGCACGTTTTAACGCCTGATAAATCGACAAAAAAAAACTAAAAGAAATAAATTTTATAATTTAAATCATCAACTAACTAAAATTATAATAAATTAATAAAATTATAATAACGATAATATTTAACTAAATTTATAATATTTAAATTTGAAAATGAAAAAAAATGCATTTCGAAAATTTTGAATTAAAAATTTCAAAGATCTTATGAGGCATAAAGGCATGACATAAGTTGGCGCGTCTATTTAATTTTATTTCTATTTTAGTTTTCAGTTTTTTTTTTTAATTTTTATTTTAATTTGGCTGCATTCTTTCGACAATTATTCAACAAATGTTTACGCCATCTTTTACATTTGTAATTGTTTGTGTATCCGTCGTACCCTGAGATTCTAGACAAAAGGTTTTACAAAAAAAAAAAAACAAATTTTAACAAAATTTAAAAAAATTGCTGTAAATATTAAAATGATTAATCATAAATATATTTACGTTGATATATCATAAATGACGAATCTTCAATACCCTCTACAAGAAATGCATGTGAAGTACATACGTTATGTTATGTACATATACACTCACAGACGTATACAATATAGAAACTAAAACTTTTTTCTACTACGAAGTACATAAAATTTAATATAATTAAAAAATTTCATTCTAATTTTTATAGTACTTAGAGGTTGCCTCAGATATATCTATTTTTATATGCGAAACTTCTCCGTGTTACAGTCAAAAACAGACAGACGGACGGAAATAGCTAAATTTATTCAGATTTGTTTTTGATGCAAAAATATATATTTTTAGTGTTACACATGGTATGACACCACCACTTATGCTGGTGTAGGGTATAATAAAATACAAAATTTTACTTCGAAAAACCAAAAGATTTTCATTCAAGATTTCGGTCTATAGAAAACCATTCTCACAGTCGTACTAATAATCCAATCTCAATGAAATTTCTTTTCGATTATTTATTGAAGTCCCACAAAGCTGGGAATTTAAACTTAACAAAATTTTAAAAAATAACCATAAAGTTATACACCAATTCTAAACTTAAAATTTAAGTAAAAAATGATGAGTGATTTTGAAATAATTGAAATTTTCTTCTTTTTGAAAAATTTCAATTATTTAAAAATCTCTCATCATTATTTACTTAAAATTTATAGAAATTTTCTTTGTACCTCCCAAGTCTTAACATTTTTTCAATTGAGGTTGTCACGATAATATGTGATTTCCGTCACATTTTTCGTAATTTGAAATCAATTTAATCGAAAAATATTTTAAAAATTTTATAGTATTTTTAATTTTGTGCATTAAACAAACGTTTCTAATTTAAAGAAAAACAATTGAAAATTTCTATTATTTAATTTATTGAATAACAATTTTATAAAAAAAAATAAATTTATTTTTAACTAAATAAATTTAAACAATAATAAAACGTCATAAAGTGAAAAAGAACTCGTGATCGAAACAACAAAAAAAAAGGAGAATAAATTATATTTTATTTTAGATTGTCTTGTTTATAGTCTAGTTCATTGCCTTGACGATAGTCTAGTTTATAGCTTTGATTATAATGTATTCTATAGCATTGATAAAAATTGTGCCTTCAGTCTAGTTCAGAGTCTTTACAATAATCTAGTAAAGAATGTTGCTGTAATTCATTTCATTCATAAATGAATCCGGAATTCCATCTGGAACTGAACTAAAACTGAACTAAAATTAAACTAGAACTAAGCTGGGAATTGAACTAGAACCGAACTAAAACTGAACAAGAAATAAACAGGAACTGAAGTAGAACTGAACAAGAACTGAACTAGAACTGTATTAGAGCTAAACTAGAACTGAACTAGAACTGAACGAGAACTGAACAACAACTAAACTAGAACTGAACCAGAACTGATATAAAACTGATTTAAAACTGAACTAGAATTAAACTAGAACTAAGCTGGCAACTGAACAAGAACCGAACTAGAACTGAACTACAAACGAACTAAAACTGAACACGAACTGAACAAGAAATAAACAGGAACTGAACTAGAACTGAACTAGAGCTGAACTAGAACTGAAGTAGAACTGAACTAAAACTGTATTAGAGCTAAACTAGAACTGAGCTAGAACTGAACCAGAGCTAAACTAGAGCTGAACTAGAACTGGACAAAATAGCTATATTGTATATTGTAAGTCGTAGTCTACACTACGATGTATTTTTATGATTAAATTATGATCATACCTTAAGATCCCAACTATGATCTAGTAAATAGCCTTTATAATGATCCGTTTCATAATCTTAACATGTTCTAATTCATAGTCTTATCTATAATAAAGTTTCTTCTCTTGATTATGCTAAAATTCTAGGATTCAGGATAAAGATTATGGTCTTGATTATGATTTAGTTCATAGTTTAGCCCATATTGTAGAGTATTATAGGGCCAAATTCCAGATTATAACTTTTCATATATTCATTCTTCCATTTTTTCCATTTTCCATTCACAAACCCCTCTAAATTTATAATAATTTCATCAATAAATCATCAAAGAGTTTCCCCATTCAAATATCTTTTTAGACCCTTAAACAATGAAAAATACATAATTTGTTTCTCTAACGAACAATAAGATAACAAATCATTCAGTTATTTCAATATTAATTTTATGACATTAGTTCTCCCCCCCTCTAAAAATAGCAATAGCAAATGCAATAATATTAAGTTTTAAGATTTTGGCCAAAACAATAAAATGTATTAAGATTGTTTTGCCGCATTTTAAACGAATTGTTAGCAATTAATCTCTTTTGAATACGAAATATATGAAAATTCACTTAAATTCTGAAGAAAACAAAGTTCACTTATTAAAGGAAGAAATGAATACATTCAGATTGATGGAGGAAGAGATAGAGGTAGTGAAAATATTGAAATTAATCGATGATGTATGTGTTTACACGTGTGTATGTGTAATATGTAAATATTACTCATACATATGTTATACACTCTAATACAGGATGCACATATACATATTAATATCACATGAAATAACGTAGGAGGTTACGTGTTTTAATCGTAAATCATTGGACCATAAAAAAATATGACTTTAGCATATAAATATGTTTCTTTTTTTCCATATTTTGTAACTGAAAGATGCCACAAGTTGAATTATTAAATATGTAAAGAAGTTTATTTTGGAAAAGAAACTTTAGAAAATCATTACCACCCTAATAAAAATATAGTTTAAACTGTTTTCACAATTAGAACTCGTTACTGAACACCAGAACGATAAACTAATGGAAAATAACTAAAGGAAAAACTGGCAAAACTCAACAATTTTATTAACGACTTAAAGGTTAAACTAATGTTGGAGAAAATTCATTTAGAAGGGAAAAAATTCTTAAGGAAATTACTTGTGTAAACATTACAATCGCATAACACACTCATACAAAAAAACCCATACATTCTACAATGTGAGAAAATATGCCCAACAGGATCCGAACTAGAAAATTAATCGAATTTAATCAAAATCCGAACAAGAATCTAGATTTGAATCAGAAATAAAATCGGAAATTGAATATGATCTAGAATCGAAATCAGAACTTTAATCTAAAATAGAATCTGAACTAAAATCAGAACTAGAATCTGAACAAGATTCTGCATTAGAATCTGAAATAGAAATGAAGTAGAACTAAACTAGAACTGATCTAGAACTTAACTAAGCTGAATAAGAGGTGAACTATAACTGAACTAGAGCTTAACTATAACTGAACTTGAACTGAACTAGAACTAAACTTGATCTGACCTAGAACCGAACTAGCACTGAACTAAGCTGAATTAGAACCGAACTAGAATAGAATTAAGCTGAATTACAGCTGAACTAGAACTAAACTAGAACTGAACTAAAATTTAATTATAACTCAAAAAGAGCTGAACTTGACCTAAAACAGAATTTAATAAGAACAGAAATATTCCAAATCAGAGTCTTAAGTCTTGTTCAATTAACAGTCTTAAATACTTTGTCACAGTCCTGACGATAGTCTTGATCAATTATGTGACCACCATAGTCTTGTCCACAATCTTGCTTATAATAAAGTTTATTAACCCGTTTACAATTTAGTCAGTATTTAATTTTATGATATTGTCTACAGTTTAGTATTTGTTTTAAAGAGTGATTTATATTCAATCTTTAAACCTCAAAACTGTTGGGCATTTGAAAACCCAACAATTTAGTTGCATATTTTAGGGGTTTTATACAAATGTGTATTTTAGTTACAAACTCTTATACATAAATTAAGATGCCAGAGCTTATGTTCATCAATGTGTGTTGATGTATATTCCTGACTAAAACTATAATGCGTGATATATGATTACTTATGTATGTTGATGTCGGTTGTTAAGAATGCCAATGAATAGGAAAAAAAGGGAATAAAGGAATAACATAAAACTTAAATTAGAAATAGGCAGAATAAGTGAAAATAAATGAGGGGGAGGGAAACCATTAGAGCCTTATTTGTTCAAGCAAATTTATGTAAATCTATAATTTGACGGCATAAATTTTACTTAAACAAAAACAAACAGAGATGATGTCTTGAAAACTAAGAGAAAAACAATAATTTATTGGAAACAGTTAAAATACATTTTGTTAGCAATTTGTAAGACGATTTAAAAGGAACGAGGAATATTTTTATTTTCAAATATTGATTTGTACTTGAAAAAAGTTTCTATTACATTTTAAATGCGGAAATATAAAACCTCAAGAAAAATTGCAACAACGTTTCTTATTTTTTCATGAGAAAAAATTTTCTGTCAAAAAATCTCATTATAAAGTGAAAATATAAAATAAAAAAATAAATAAAAAAAAAATATTTATAAATTTTCAAAAAATTATGTTAAAATGTCGAAACCAACCAAAACTAGCAAACTACATTTTCTATCAATATTTCAATAATATCGAGATAAAAATTCACATATTAAAGTAGTTCCTTGTTAAACGCATAAAAAAAATCTGGCCGCAAATTTTTTTGGACCTTGAGCGAGAGGGCGTTTAAACGTACAATTGCTGCAGCGCTGTCGGTTGGCGGTAGTTGAAAATAAATAAAATTTGAAATTAAATTTGGCAAAAGTGCGAAATTTTGTTGTCGCTATTTATTGCTGTTGTTGTTGTTGTCGTTGTTTGTTGTCGCTGCTATTAAAATGACATTTTTGTGGGTATGAATTTTTGGTTTATTTTTGATTGCATTATAACGCGTGTATAAATGTTTTTCTTTTAGTGTTTTTTTTTTTTGGCAATTAAACATTTTGTTTAAAAATACATAAAAAGCTATATTATATAGTCACAATTATTTGACTCGAATCTATGGACTTGACAAAAGTTCAGAGTAAAAATTTGACTAAAGTGTAGTTAATAATCTTGACCATAATATTGTCAATGGTGTTGACTTTAATATAGTCAATATTGTTGACTATAGTATAATCAATAGTGTTGACTATATCTTAGTCAATAATATTGATTTTAGTACAGTTAGTAGTGTTGACTATAGTATGGTCAATTGTGTTAGTTAATAGTGCTAATAATAATATAGTCAAAAGTGTTCCTTAAAAGTGTTAACTAGAGAATAGTTGATTGTGTTGACTATAGTATAGTCTAATTTTATAATAAAGTGTCTGCAGTCTTTATAGTCTAAACAATAGTTTAGTTTATTGTCAGTTTAATTAATGAAAATTTCATTCATGTTATACAATAACTTAGTTTTTATTAAATTAGTTTTTTTAAGTTTTATAGCATTAACTATAGTTTAATTTATAATAAATAGTTTTAGAGTCCAAACTCTTGTTTATAATCTAAACTTTTTAAGTTTAGTTTTAAGAAAAGATTTCAGTTTAAATAATGCTGCACTTCAGTTTATAGTTAAACAATAATTTGCTATATAGTAAAGGCTGTAAAAGTTTTGTTTGGAGTGCTATTTAGTTTAAAGTT
This sequence comes from Cochliomyia hominivorax, assembly GCA_004302925.2. Classification (NCBI taxonomy): domain Eukaryota; kingdom Metazoa; phylum Arthropoda; class Insecta; order Diptera; family Calliphoridae; genus Cochliomyia; species Cochliomyia hominivorax. The sequence goes on along the minus strand of PYHX02000413.1, from coordinate 20,245,260 downwards.
TTAACTACAATTTAGCTTCTAGTTTAACCTAGATTAATTTAGTTTATCTAAGCAAAAGTGTCAGTTAATAATGTTGATCATATTATAGTTAAAAGTGTTAATTATAGTTAAGTCTGTAGTACTAGTTAGTTGTGTTATTTTAATATAGTCAAAAGTGATGACTTAAGTATAGTTAGTAATATTGACTAAAAATTCAGTCATTAATGTTGACTATAGTTTAACCAATAATATTGATCAAAATATAGTATAGTACATAATATTGACTATACATTAGTTAATAGAGTCCACTATAGAGTAGTAAATATTGTTCTGATGACTATTTGGTTAATAATCTTGACTATAATTTGGTCTTGTCTAGTTTAATACAGCCCATCGGTTTTACTATAGTTTAGAAATATTAATTTGACTATAGTTCAGTCAACTTTTTTAATACAAAACTCTCTTATTAATTATATTTTTTAAACTTCCACCCATCTCATCTGTTAAAATAGCATCCTTCCTCATTCCATCACAGTATTTCAATTAAATTCTTTTGTCATTAATAAAACTCAAACTCAAATTCAAATTATAAATCGATAAATCTTATTTCACCAACATTTTATATTGATTAATTTGTTTTTAATTTATAATTATATAATTTTTTATTGCCATTATATATTTTTTGTTGTTGTATTAATAAAAATAAAAACAATTTTGATTGCACCAATTAATTCACAATTAAAACACAGTTTTCAATTTACTCGATTTCGTTTCGTATTATTTTTTTTTTCCGAACGTCATTTAAATAATTAACTCACTCTCATAAAGAGTGAAAAAAGCGCTTAACAAAATTAATTAAACGTTATTGAGTTGATGCATCAGGAATTTTATTTTTAATGCGGCATTTCAATTCTTTGACTGACGGTCTGACTGGCTGACTGAATGATGAATTAAATAGTTGCTTGAATGATCAAAGTAAAACTTTTTTTTAATTTATTTTAAATTGTGGTTATTGGTTTTCTGTACGTGTACAGGAGTACAATAGCAAAACAGAAAAGGCGAGGAAGAAGAAGAAAAAAATAGCTTTTTTTTATAAAAACTGGCTACTAAATATGCATTCATAAAAAATATGCATAAAGAATAGCAATGAGGTTTTTTGGTGAGAACTTTTTTTCAAATAAAAGATTTTATTTATTTTATTTTGTTTGTTTTTTTTCTAGAAAAAAAAATATAAAGAAAATATTTAATATAAAGAAATATTTAATAGTCTCGACTATAGTCCAGTCAATAGCCTTTACAATAGTTTGTATAATTAAGATAACTAGAGTTTATTTGCTTATAGTTCTAAAACAGCATTATATTCATTTTATACTCCTCTTAGGTATATAGTTTTTTCCTATATTCAGGACTATAGTAGTCTTGAATAAAATTTATTTTAAAGTTAACTATATACTTAAGGCAACAGTTATTAGTCTTTACTATACTATTTAATTCAGTTTAGTTAATAGTCTAAGCAATAGTTTTATTTAATAATCTTACAAATAGTTCATAGTAAGGTTTTAATGAAGACTGTAGTCTCGTTTTTAACATTAAAGATAGTATTGCATATCTTTACAATATTAACTATAATTTCAAAAAAACTTACAACAGACTTAGGCCTTAATGCAGATTATAGTCCTGATTAAAAGTTTACAATATAGACTACAATTACTTTATAGTTTCTGTTATAGTTCAGAGAAAAGTATAATAATATAGAAAAAGCTATAAACTTTACGCTAGAATATAATTTAATAAACTGTCTAGATTAGGGTTTATGATCTGGAGTACAGTCTGGATCTTATTGTACAATAGTTTAGTTTTTTATCAAAGACTATAATTAGTTTTATAGTATTTACGTTATTTGATTTATAACAAATAGTTTAGTTCATAGTCTCTCAGGTTGTTTAATTTATAGTCTTAACTTTAGTTTAGTTATCAGACTAAATTTCAGTTTCAGACTAAATTTCAGTTCAGTTTATGCTGTACTTCAGTCTATAGTTTTAAAATAAATTTAATTTAAATTATATGCTGTAAAATACAATTTATTATAGTTTAAATTCTACACTATAAAATAGTCTTGACTAGCTCATGGTTCCTAATGTAAACTATACTTGAGTTTCTATTCTGGACTACTATTTAGGTAATAGTTTAGACTACAACATAGTTTCTAATGTTGCTTGAAGTTTAAATTTATAGTTTAGTCCATAGTTTGATTGATTCATATACAGCTCAGTTTCTTTTATAATATTTACTGTACTATATAGTTTGTAGTTTATACACTTATAAAGCGCGAAGGCTCAGTTTAGTTTATAGTCTATACACAGTCTATAATTTACTTTATAGTATCGAGTACATTCAGTTTATAGTTTACACTACGATTTAGGTTATAGTCAAAAGACTATACTCTAGTATACATTACCTTTATATTAATTTAGCATAATAAAGTTTATAATTCTAACTAATTTATAGCTGTAGTCTAAATTACAATTTAGTGTTTAGTTCTATTTTTAAATAATTTATTATTTAGACTATTTCACAGTTTGTAGACTGAAATAAAATTAAGCCTTATTTACAGTCTAGTTCTTAGTCTGACTAAAGCCTAAATTAGCTTTTAATCTAGACTACTGCCTAGTTTAAAGTCTTGACTATGGGGTACTTTATAGTGTAAACTTTAACATATTTTAAGATCTAGACTATGTCTTAACTTATGGTTGGATCTATAGTTTATGGTCGAGATTAATTTATAAGCTACACACTACAGTTTATAATTATAACTATATTTAATAAAAATCTAGACTATAACCCAGTTTATAGTCAAAACTTTATATAGTTTATAGTGTAGACCATAAACTATAGGCTATAGTCTTAATTAGTTTATAATCTATTGTATATATTATAATGTAGACTATAGTTTACTGTCGAGACTATATTCTATAGCTATACAGTACTTTATAATCTAGAAATGTTTATAATCTAGACTAGAGCTTATTTTGTAGTTAAAACTATAACCTATTTTTTAGTTAAGACTACGGTCTAGTTTATAATAAAAACTATAGTTTATTAATATGTTTAGTAAAGAGCTCAGATTAAATTTACATTTATAGTCCATTTTGGTTTATAATATTGACAACTGATTAGCCCGTAGACTTAAATATGGTCCAAAGTCTTGGGTATAATATAGTCCATAATACAGACTATGAAATAGTCTGTAATTCAGACTAAAACATAATCTGCAGTGTTGACTAAAACATTATTTATAGTGTTTTCTATCGTTAATTCTAGGAAACTTAAGAGTAATTAATTTCGATAAAAAAATGTTTAGAACTTGACTACAGTTTAGTCTATAGTCTCTAGTATAGTTAAGTCTATGTTTAAGCTTTATTTTAGTTAAAAGTTTTAATACAAATAAATTAGAAAACTTCACCATAATTTGGTCCGTAGTTTTAAATTTCATTAAAAGTTTTTAAGATTTACATTTTTTTGAAAATTTTGTTTCCACCCTCGTATAATCCATTTATCAATATATAATTTGTTTACTTTAGTTTATGTTTTTATTAATTAATTAAATATAAAATGACATTTGTGTTGAAATAATAAATGTTTACATAAATTCTTGCTACATGTTTTTTGGCGATTTTGTTTATAACTTTGTTGCTGTTGCTGTTGTTGTTATATTATTAAGAAATAATGTCATAAATAAATGTTTAAACAAAAAAGAAACCGAGAAAACTAAAAATTTATTTAAACATTTGGTTAATATGACATGCGTAGGCAATAATTTATCTAGTTAAAAAATAAGAGACAAAATATGAAATAAATATAAAAAATTATATATCAAAAGAAAGCTAGAAAATAGCTTATTTATTTAATTTTATAATTAAAATAATAAAACTTAATAAATTTTAAATAAGTTATTTAATAAATAATAAATTTATTTATAAATAAACAAAAAAGTAGCATTTTTTTAAAGAATTTTTGCCCCAAATAAAATTTTTAAAAATTTATTTATTATAATTTTTCTTTTTTGTTTTTTAAATAAAATAAACAATTTTTTTTTTTTGCAAAATTGCAAGTGTGCAAATCCAGTTTATTTTATATCTGACATTAATATTGAAAACATTGTTGCCTAGTGTTTATTTTGGCCTAGAGGATCATCATGATAATGATGATGATGATCATCATCATGAATGTGATGATGTTATTTGAAAAATATTACGTTGTATTTTATTATTTAAATACAATTTAAACAATTTAAATTGTTTTCGATTTTTCAATAAGAAATATTTAATTATATAATAATTATTATTGAAATTAAAATTTTGAAAATTTTAGCGATTTTTACAATGAAATTGTTTTTGCAAAACAATGACGTATTGAAATTAAAGACACTGCAGGTGAGCAATTCTGGCTGAGAAGAAATTTAAATAGTTTTTTTGTTTAATAAGTTTTTGGCAAAATAATTAAATTTCACTTTATTTCCAAAACGAATGGCAATAATGAAAAAAAAAACAATTAAAAAGAAAGCCCTATTAAAGTAAACAAAACTAAAAAGCTTTCAATGAAATTTTGAATCAAAAAAATATATTTATTAAACTTCTGAGCTTCTATGGACCAAACTATGGTCGAGACTAAAGAATTAACTATAGATTAAATTATAGTCATAAATCGCACAAATACGTCGGTATTGTAAACATATTTAGTCAAATTAAGAAAAATTTAATCCAAAATCGCTGTGTGAAATTAAACGAGGATCGAACGAGGGCCAAGCTTGGCTGACTATAACATTTTCACTTATTTTTTATGATCAAGAAAAAAGTGCGTACTTGATCCTACAAAAAGTTGGCCAAGCATGCAAAGGTCTGCCTTTAAGCTGTTTTCAATATTATTAAACAGAATTGGTAGAACTTTTCCTTATGGTCCACATGATAAGGAAGCCAATCATTTGTTACAACGGGCTCTAAAGGTTAATTCATTCATATGACTTCATTATGTGTCCACTTATTTTTGGCCTGACTGTGCATCCTGTCGATATCGTAAACAAACCCTTAAGAGGTACAAGAACAATAATGTGATATGTGTATCCAGAGAGACAAATTCCCAAAACTGCCAGGAGCTAAGGCAAGTGGAGAGACATTGGACTCTTGTTTAAAGAGAATTGACGAGCACAACACTGGTGTTCGAAAGTGTGGTAGATTTAAAACGTAGATGGACTTCGAGCAAGTGACAGAAGGCACTATAAAAACGTTAATGGAAGGTTTCCGAAAAAGGTTCAAAATTGCATCACTTGTAATCAAAACTTTAAAAATTTCAATTAAATAAAAAAGTAAAACTTAAAGTTTTGTGGTTTCATTTTTATGAACATATATGTATGTTAAGGATTTTTCGATCTCACTCCTTAAACTAGTCAATAATATGGAATATAATATAGTCAAACCTAGAGACTAAAATATAGCCGAATTAACTACTAAAGTATTTTTTTAAATAAATAAAAAAGTTTTAAATAAAATTTAATTTAATTTCTGGTCTATTTTCGTTTAAGTGTATAGAAAAGGATGTTCAAATTTAATATTTAACTACATGTTTAGAATATTAAAAAGCTTTTATTTTTAATAAAAACACACTTTTTATTTTTATTATTTATTTAACCTGATGATGAATAACAATTTAAAAACGCTACATTGTTAACACTAATATAATTAGTTTTGTAATTAAAAAGTAAATTTGTTGACAACAAATTATTTATTTATATTTAACATAATTTAATTTAGATGATTTTTAATTTATAATAATTTATGAAAAAATATATAAAAATTATTACAAAATAATTTTTCTTAATTATTTTTAAATATTTTTTTTTTAATTTTTTGCCAAAAATTTTATTTAATTTTATTAAAAAACATTGAATTAATTTGCATAATTTTTGTACTAAATTTTTCACAGTCTAATAGTTTTAATGAAATAAACATTTTCTTGTTTTTAATTAAATTTGTTACAAAATGATAAAACGTTTTAATGATTTTCGTTTAAAAAGACAATTTTTTCTTTAAAATTGAAAGGAAAAAAACTAATTATTTAAAATAATTAATAAACCAAAACGTTTTAATAATTAACGAAACATAATTAAGAATAAATCATACAAAGGGAATGATTTTCTATAATTAACCTTAATTTAATCAACTAATTTATTGACAAATTAACAAACAAATTAATTTGTCAATAAATTAGTTTATTAACTGTACTGGTGCATATTCCTATAAACTCACATAAATAAAAAATAGAAAAAAAGCAAGAATGTTTGCAAGTTTCAAAGACATTTTCCTTTAAACGCACTTATGTTAGTTTACCAATCTCTCTAGCATTACTTATAATGAGCGGATGATCCTTTGTTGTGAATTACCCCAAAAATACGGCCAGTTATTGATTCCACTAATTTCTTAAAATTATTGAAATCAATTTCCTCCCAAACTTGCTTTATTTTTAGTCTTAGCTCTGCTAAAGTCATAATGCTTTCATTTTGCACATTATTTGAATAAACTTTATGGGCCACGTATCCTAAGAAGTTCTCCATTGGATTTACGTTCGTGTTGCAGACTAACCAGTCCAACAGTGGTTAAATCATGATTTAACGAACACAGCATATGATTTTGAAACATGTACCGCAGCATTATCTTTCTAAATGACATTTAACAAAATTAAATAAAAATAACAAACTTTAGATTTGCCAACTGCAGAAAAAGCTAACCATCGCCGAAATTACGTTCTAATAACCTGAGTATTAGTCACGACCGTCTTTCTTATAATTTTGTGTAAATTTTTATTTAAAAAACATTTACTTTACTATCGGCTGAGAACAGCAACATTAAGTGCGTTTATAGAAATATACATCAGTGTCTACGCTAAACTATAGTCCAACCTATGGACTAAACTATACTTGAAACTGCAGACTAACTATTGATCATACTATAGAGTGAACTAAATTTTAAACTATAGACTAAACGATAGTACAGACTATGGATTTAATGACCGTAGACAGCATAGACTTTTGCCAGAATATAAACTTCAATAGAGTCTTCATTATAAAATTATCAATATTCCATATTATTCGCTATAGTCCAGACTGTAGACCATAGTCAATATTATACTCTTATCTATAGTCTCTAAAATCTCTAACGTCTAAACTAAAGACTTATCTTTAGATCAGACTATAGATTATTCCATAGTCTAATCCAAGAATTTCAAAAGATCTGTTTCTTGCTACACACTATAATATACAATTTAATCCAGACTTTAGAAAAAGCATAGTACAGATAGACTATAGTCGAAACTGCAGACTAACAAAAGTCTACAGTCTACAGCAGACCAACAATAATCTAAACTTTTGTCCAAATAACAGACTAAAATAATCTAGAATATAGGTTAAGCTAAGTCTCAACTATAGTGTGGACTACAAACAAAATTATAATCCAGATTATAAATCAAGCTATAGTTCATACAACGAAAATAACTATAGTCCAAACTGTAGTCGAGAGTAAGGCTAAACCATAAACCATATTTTAAACAAATTATAGACAAGATCGGAAGTCCAAACATTTGACTAATTTATAGCCCAGCTATACCCAAAGTCCAAGACTATGATATAAGGATATAACCAATAGTAAAACTGTAGTAGTAATGTTAATTGAATATAGTCCAGACTTTTAATTAATGATATCATCTGATTATAGAGTTTCTTATACCCAGTAAAGGGTACTTCAAAATATATCTCATCCCATATTAATATTATTTCTCCTTTATTATCTTAATTATTTAATAATCAACTTTATAACAATAGGAAATATGCAAAAAAAATAATAACAACAACAAAAAATCCCCCCTATAAATTCTCAGTTCATATTGAAGCAAAAAACCATAGAAATATATAAAATCTTGAATAACAGTTATTTATTAAAAAAAAAATAACAATAAAGTCAATATTTATGGTTGAATAGAAATTAATACGGTTCAATGGCCAAAGTTTGTTTTATTTTTTTTTTTTTTTTGTGGATTTTTGATTTAAAATAATAAAAAATAATAACAAGAAGAAGAAAAACTCATATAAAATTAATGTTAAACAATTATTTGCCATTTATTCAGAACACTCATTAAATAAAAAAGAATATTTAGAAAAAAAGAAAAAAAAAAAAAAAACAAAATTTAGATAAAATTTTAAAAATAACAATGAAATTTCTTACCCAATTAAACATTTAATTGATTTATTTAAAACATATTTTTTGTAGTCTTACCTAAAAAGAGAGGGAAATAGGGAAAACAATATTAAATAAACAAATTTTTTTTAAGAATAAATAAAATATGAAAATATATAAGGAGTGAGATTGAAATATTCTTAACATACATATTTATGTCTATATAACATAGAATTTGTATGTATGTATGTGTGTATGTATGTATGTATTCATGTATGTATGTATGTATGTATGTATGTATGTATGTATGTAATGTATAGATGAAATTTTCACAGAATGATCCTAATATACCCGAAAGTAACACAGGATATAAAAAATTTCGATAGGACTAGGGGAAGGGGTACTTATAACTTAGGAATGATACAAATGAAATGTAGTATAGATAGGATCAAGGGGAGGGGTATACCCCATTATAGTTTTCATCACTAGTGATAAAATATTAACCCTTTTTCGGAAACCCTTCAAATAACGTTCATTTGCTCGAACAGGTAGTTCATCTTCCTTTAAAATCTATCACACTTTTGGATACCTTATTTGTGCTCTTCAACTCTCTCTTAGCAAGAGCCCAATATTTCTCCGCTGGGTTCAGCTATATACCACATTATTTTTATTGTACCACTCAAGTCTTGTTTACCAATTCAGGCCACAAATTAAGTAGACACATAGTGAAGTTTTATTTATGTAATGATTAGCTAATTTTGCGCAACTTTATATAACTTGCCATTCTAAGAACTTTTGGAAACTTTGGATCCTAAACATTCTTTCAACCAGGAAGTAGCGAAAAATCTGCCAGAATTTTAGCAGCGTTCCTGTCGCGAACCTTTTGAGTCCTACTAACTTATTGCACCAACTAGTCTGAGCACTGAATTAACCAGACTGTTTTCTAGGTGGATGTTTTGGGAGCTTTTTTCAAAAAGCTTTCTATTAATTTGGCTTTAGAAACAACATGTAGACCATTCCTTTTACCTAAACTTCTCCCAGTACTATTTAAAAACATTGGAAATAGTTTGAAGGCAGACATTTGAATGCTTGACCAACTTCTTGTAGAACCATAAGGAGTTTTGTTGCAAATCTATAATAATTTTAATACCTCCTTTTTTTTTGATCAGTAATAACTGACATCTTTTACAAATTCTATTTCAATCTAATTCAAATTTAAGTTCAAGAGTCCATTATTAAAACTTAAATTCCTTAACCTCAAAATATTTTCAATAATAAATTCATATTTAAATTCACATGATTCATTTTCATTAATTATTAAAAATTATTCAAAATAAAATTCATCGATTTAAAAAATATATTTTCTTTATTTTTAAAATTAAATTAAAATTGAAAATATTTTCATTTTTATAATCCATAGAAAATAATAAATATGCAAGATTATGTATGACGGTTTTAAATGAATAAAAATTTAAAAATATATAAAAATGAATGCCAGTGTTGACGACACACTCATAAATGATTAAACATTCAAGAAAAATAAAAAATAAAAATATATATTTTTATAAAATTTTGGCAAAAAAAATTATGGTTGAAATAAGTTTTAGACTAAAACTCTGGCTAATCGCTGGCACCAATAAACAAAAATATTAAGAAAAAGAAAAAGAAAATTTATTATAAATAAAATATTTTAAATAAATTAAGCAACAACAATAAAATCTGTCACATGAAATAAAATTTTTCTATTAAATGTTTAAATTTATATTTTTTAAAATATTTAATAAAAAAAGTTGGGAAATTAACAAAAAATCCATAAAAATTATAAAATTTTTTTTAAATAAAATCATTTAAGAAAAACAGGTGAAAATTAAATAAAATTTTAGCCAAAAAAAATGGAACGAGGATATCCGTCACTAAACAAGACCATTAATAAAAATCACTACCAATAAATAACAACAGCAACAACACTACAGCACTATTTTTGAAACGACAACATAACAACAACAACATTAAATGTTTATCATAATTCTTAAATCGACAGGCTTAAATAGCAAAACGTGAACACAACTAAACTTTACGTCGAAACAGAACTATTCAAATACACAGAAAGAAATTAAAAAACAAAACTATTTTAAATAACATAGTTTATAGTCTAGACTATAACATAGTTTATAGTCTAGACTATAACATAGTTTATAGTCTAGACTATAACATAGTTTATAGTCTAGACTATAACATAGTTTTTAGTCTAGACTATAACATAGTTTATAGTCTAGACTATAACATAGTTTATAGTCTAGACTATAACATAGTTTATAGTCTAGACTATAACATAGTTTATAGTCTAGACTATAACATAGTTTATAGTCTAGACTATAACATAGTTTATAGTCTAGACTATAACATAGTTTATAGTCTAGACTATAACATAGTTTATAGTCTAGACTATAACATAGTTTATAGTCTAGACTATAACATAGTTTATAGTCTAGACTATAACATAGTTTATAGTCTAGACTATAACATAGTTTATAGTCTAGACTATAACATAGTTTATAGTCTAGACTATAACATAGTTTATAGTCTAGACTATAACATAGTTTATAGTCTAGACTATAACATAGTTTATAGTCTAGACTATAACATAGTTTATGATATAGTTTATAGTATAACCCATATAATAAAGTATATAAAAGCTATATTATATTTATGGTCTACACTTTAAAGTGATTCCATTCATTTCTTTTCTTTCAGTGTAAACGTTCGTTCATTACTAAATGTTCATCGTCATTATTAAATGTTGAAATGAACAAATACTTAAAAAAAATAACGATATTAAATAAATTTTCCAAAATGTGTCACTAAGAAAAAAATTAAATTAAATTTTTTTATATCTTACACTGGTGCATATTACTATAAACGTATAAAACATTTTTTAAAGAATTTTAAAAAATCTAACAAGAAAATATTTAATGCGGAAATAATAAATTTTATATATAAATTTATTAGTTGATTTAATAATAATATTTGTTTAAAATATTTTTACTAAAAGCTTTAATTGTATTTTTATAAATTTTAGAGTTAAATTGTAATTTTCTTATAAACACACTTAAGTTTAGTTTTAACTCTATTAAAGTCATTAACTCTATTAAATGTTCTCTAATGGGTTTTTGTCTGGATCGCAAGCCGGCATGGTTTCAAACACCGTAATTCTGTTTTTTCTTAAAGAAATTGAGCACAACACAATTTCAAAACGTTAAATTTTATGACCAATTGCTCTATTGAAGCATCTTTTGTTGTGGAATAATTTTGGATCTTTTCTCTATCAGATAAAAAAGGTCCCTCAAACATCTTTAAACGTTATTTTGTTATTTATATAAAACTTATATTTTTAATATTTTATTTTGGGTAATTTTTTTAAAATCAATTTTCGGGTCTGCGTTTATAGAAACAAACTTATTGCCTCTCATTAAAAAACTTTGACTTGACTTTTGGATGAGAACAACAAAGACAAAGCAAAAATAGAGAAAAATATTAAATGCTTTTAAAGGAATATGCATCGTTGTACATACACACATACATACATATACTTTTGTGCTAAAGTCGATGTCATTTATTATTTATACGTTTAAAGTGTTTCTCTATTAAAATGTCACCGTGTCATGTCATTTTTTAAGCAACAAACAGTTGTTGTAAAAATGTTTATTTTGTAAATCAATTTTATTCAGTCAATTTTTATACCCTCCACCAGCACAAGTGATGAAGAGGGTATATTAACTTTAACATTCTGTGTGTTACACTAAGAAGGAATCATCTCAGATCCCAAAATGTATATGTATATTCTTGCATCAATTCAAAATCTGAGACTCTCTGTTGTAGGCTCGCTCACGTCCGCAATAATTGAAAGAGCTCAATGAAAATTGGCCTGAGTATTTCTTATAGTCCTGAAAAGTTTCCTATTTAAAAACAGTAAAATTGGTTCAGTATAACAAAAGATATAGACCGATATCTTAGGCCACATCTTAGCGCCAGAGAAAAATTTCCTTAAAACTGTGAATAAAAAATCGACACATTTTATATTCTTCATTATCATTCTAAAAAATTATTAAAATCGATTCAGTAGAAAAGAAGAGTGTCTATATAATGTATACGTTTATGGGTGTTTGTGTGGAACATATCTTATTTACTACATGCATTTGTGGTGAAGGGCATAATGAAGATTCATCATAGCCGAATATTGAATTCCAACTTCTTATAAAATAAATTTATTTTTAGCTCTTTTTTCTAAATGAAGTTTTCTTTTCCGAATAAAAATAAATAATAATAAGGATATTAATGACGATTGACGTCAGTTGGATTTAAATTATAAATAAGAATTATTTTTAATAAATTTTTTCCGATTTTTCTTAAATTTTTAATAAAACGCAAATTAAATATTTTTTTTCGTATTTGAGCGATTATTCATAAAAATAATTAATCATGATTTTGTGTGTGTGTTTTTTTTTTTAACTTAAATTGATTTAGCAAATTATGTTAAATCTTGTCATTTATCATTTCAAATCATAAGAAAGAAAATATCTAAATTTATACTTAAGATTTCCATTGCAATAGAAAGAAAATTCTTTTCACTCCCAAAAAGTAGAAAAACAGTTTTTTGCAATTTTGGTTGGAGGAGGATCAATTAACTTTCAAGGTTTTAGTTTTAAACAAACAAAAAATTGAAAATAATGAAAATATTATTGCATTTTTAGATAAAGAAAATATTTTTTAAATAAATGGTTAAGATTATAATTTAAAAAAAATGCAAAAAAAAAGTTAAAAAAAATAATTAAAAAATAAAAAAATAAAAAAATAAAAATAAAAAATAAAAAATTAAAAAAAAATTAAAAAAAAATAAAAAGTAATAACAAAATAAAAAAATTAAAAACAAATATAAAAAAAATAAAAAAAAATAAAAAAAATAAAAAATAAAAAAAAAATAAAAAATATAAAAAATATAAAAAAATAAAAAATAAATAAATAAAAATATAAAAAAACTCTCATAAAAATCAGTAGTGTATTCAAAAATTGAAACCGGTTTCGAATAATTTTTATTTTCGAATTATTCGTTATACCGATTTTTTTTAGTCGGTTAACCGGTTTTTAATAGTAAGTACATTTTAATCTTTCCATAACACATCTAGAGTTTTTCATATCTTAAAAGTGTAAAAATTTTCAGAATGAAATCTAATATTAAACAAAACAAAAACATTTAATTCCTTTTATTTTGGAAACAATAAAAAATTAAAATTTGCTGTTCGAAACGTAATCAATTGATAACATTTCGTGAAATATTTTCTGTTATTCAATCTCCTTTTTGGAAACAAATTCGTGAGAATAGATGTTAGCATCGCTTCTCATTCGTATTCATATTCTCCCTTTTAATAAGCCAAAGAGGTTCTTAAAGGGATTCAAATTCGCGTGCTGCGGTTTTTAATCAGTAGAACCATTAAAATTCAGATGGATTGTGCCATGTAAGAAGAACCAAATAAAGTCTAATATGTTTGAGATTTCGAACAATGCTGTACATGTACATATTTCATGATTGAACAAAAACATATACAATTTTTCATTCCGTGTGTAACACGAACAAATTGCTTTTCAAGACTTATTCCAAAAATCACCTATATGAGATCAGCTGATCTATTGGTATACCCCACATATAAAAGGCATTTAATAGTTTATGATTTTATTTATAATAATTTTTTTTACATTTCGATTATTATAACTCCATTCCATTTAAAGTTCATTTCCCGGTTATTTTTCCTATAAATTTATGACAACCAAACAAACACCGGTTAATCGATTTTTTTACAAAAATCGTATTCGAAAACGGTTTTTAACAGTAAATTTTTCGTATAACGATTTTCTAAACAATATAACGGTTTTTGAATACACAAATTGTGACACATCTTTTCCTTTAAAAAATAAGTGAAATATTTTTATTTTAGAAATAAAATATTTGAAAATTTTGTTCAGTTATTAATTAAAATTTCAAAATTTTCATTTCTTCATTCATAGAAAAATATTTTTATTTTTATTCGTATTTTTTTTTTTCTCTCTCTCTCTCTCTCGAATTAATACATTTTGAGTGAATAAGTGAGTATTGCCTCATTTACAGCTGTTGAAATAATGAATATTTATTAATTTCTATTTGTTACAAACATTTTTATTACAAATGAGTTGTGAAGAAAAAAACGTCCACAATGGCGTCGTGTGTGCAAATATGGCTGCTGTTTTCCGTTTTACAAATTTCGGGTTTTTTTTTTTTCATTTTAAAAATTTGCAACAGCTAAATAATGTCGTCACTTGCGCAATTTTTAGGCAAAAATTTGAAATAAAAAAAGTGAATTTTAAACAGTGAAAAACAAAATTGTTATAACAAAAAAATAATAATTAAAGTTAAATTTTACTTTAAAAATAAGCTTAACTACTTTTTCAAAATTTCTTATTTAAATTTCTGTTACACTGTAAATAATTTTTTAATAAATTTAATAAAAACACAAATATTTTTTTTCTATATTTTTTTACTTAAAGTTGTCTTCCACTGTAAATTAAGATTTTTTTTAATATTAATAAAATTTTAAATATTTTATTCAAAATATCATTATAACATTTGTAAGTGTCAAAAAACTGTTATAGCACAAAAAGCGCAAGAAATAATAAATTTGTAGCAAATAAAGTTCAGTTTCCGTTTCATTTAAAATTTTTAAAAAGACTATTTTTTAAACTAAAAACTTTAAAATCTTTATATGAAATAAGATATTTGTATGTATGTATGTATGTATGTATGTATGTATGTATGTATGTATGTATGTATGCATGTATGTATGTATGGAACGTATTGACTCCAAAACGGCTGGGCCAATTTTGATACAATTTTCACAGAATGATCCCAATGTACCGAATGTAACATAAGCTACAAAAAGTTCCAATAGGACCAGGGGATGGATACTACCCATACGAATCAAAATATTGATTGCCGAATATCTAAACAACCTTTACAGGATAGTGCTCAAATTTGGTACCAACGCCTTTCTCAAAAAACTGTTTTACTGGACAAAACATAGGATGAATAGAACCAGGGGAGGGGAATCCTCTTCACAAAGGTAAAATTGATTTTCGAATATCTAAAGAACTTTTACAGCGAGTGTTCTCAAATTTGGACTGATTTACTTGGCAAAAAAAATTGGACAATAAACCAGTCAGGGTGATGGGTATACAAAGCAAATATTAATTATCGAATATCTAAAGAGCTATAATGCATATCGAGAGTCTTAAGATTTTGCAGCGATTATGCTACTGTGAAATATCATCACTAAGAAAATAAAGGCCTGATTGGATCAAGGGAAGGTACCCCCAATACACAGCAAATTTAAATTATTAATCATCTATTTAAATCGTAGGATGATGCAACACTACTGTTTGCTTAGAGCCAGCAACACCCTATTTTTTTTTGCAAGACGAAGTTTGTCTTTTAAAAACTGTTTCTAAAAAACTATTAATAGTCTAGACTATAATATATATAGTTTATAGTTTATGCTCTAAAACAATTTAGACTACAATACAATTGTATATTGTAAATTTTACTAAAGTTAAGACAGTACTATTTACTGAAGAAAAGTCCACAGCTTTATCTCTAGTCCCTTCCAATCTCTAAACTATAGTCTAGTTCAATAAAACAGTCTGAGTTAATAATAACTTTATAACTTAATATTTTTATAAAAATTACCAAATTTTATTTTTAGTCATTCTATTTTTTTTAAGCTTCAATAGGTCTGTATGGGATCTACTATTATTTTAGGACATTTTCTTGAAATTGGACGATCTTTGCAAAATTTAGGACAGTTTCTTTTTACTAGTGTCACATTATTATTAAATAAAATATTCGTATTTCTAACAGTTTTAAAATAATATCCCAGAAATAATTAAATTTGTAATTAAATTAATAACAAAAAATCAATTAAATGTTAAAATAGATTAATTAAAATATTATTATAACACTTTTTCGGGTTTAAAACTTAAACAAATAACGAAATGACAATCCAAAAATTGTTAAGTCTTATATATTTAAAATTGATTTTTGGATGTGGATCCATTGGGAGCTACGGTTATTGGCAGAGTACGGAAAAACTCGAAGCAAAATTTCTATTTTCAAATGATCTTTATGACTGATTTCAATAGCCTTCTTCTTTGGGGCAAAGTAATATGTACTATAAAATTGCCACCAGTAGAGTGTAAAAAGTTTACAAGTACTAGCATCGGGTAAGATATTTATTTAAATGGTCTCTATAATTCGAAAGTATCAAAAACTTTTCCAAAATAATAATTATAATAATAATAATAATAATAATAATAATAATTTCATGCATATCAAATAAAAGACAAGAATAAAAATAACAAAAAAATTTCTTTCGAAATGATTTTCTTAAAAATCGATTGTTAAACTTCCATTTCATGGGGGCCAATTGCAACAGAACAGCTGTCTAATTTTTGCCCCCACCCAACCTTGAACTAAACGACAAATTAGATGAAATGAAAAAAAAAATATCTGAAATATTTTCATCTTTCGTAAATTTTTTTTATTAAACAAAATTTTAATCATTTTAATGCAACAAAGTTTTTACAAAACAGAAAATAATTTGTAAATTTTGACAAAAACTGATTCATAAGAAAAAAATATATTTTATTTTTAAAGAAAAAAAAAGCGCGCCATAAAATTCAATACTCACACACACCTTCTCCTATACAAATGTCGAAAAGGAAATGCACCCACAATTTTACGAAATGAAAAATATATCTGTATTAAATCGGTCGGTGGATCGTCAATGTTCCGTCAAAAAATTTTACAAAAATGTTGAGGATGAATGAATCGTTTTGTATATAATTTGTATTGAAGAAAATTTTGTTGGTATGTGAGTTTGTGTGTATGTCTGTGTGTTTATTTAAAATGTATACAAATTTACAGTTTGTCAAATATATATTTGTAATCTTAAAAAAATATGACAAGTTTTTACTTTATTAATGAATTTCAACTAAAAATTCTTTAATTATTAAAAAGAAAATTTCATTGTCATACAGTGTTGCCAATTCTGGAGAAGCATTTAACAACTATATGGCTAAATTGGCAACACTGTTGAGAAACCGGTTTGTGATTATACGAGGCTCATACTTTTAAAATAGAGAGGCAGAGAGATTACAACAACGGCAATAAAAAAATTACACACTTTGAAAAATGTCAAATAAATGTTTGCAAAAATATATAAACACTGAAAATGTGGAATATCTTGGCGATTTTTTGCTCAGTTCTGTTTCTTTTATAAGGGAGTCCGTTAAAGTCCATAGTAACCTCATAATTAAACGCATCATATGCTTAAAAGACTGGTTTCAAAGAATCGGGTCACATTTAAGTATTATAAATACAAATCCGTTAGAGACATCGATGATCTGTTATCCTTTTTTTTGGTGTCATATAGTTGTAAACAGGTATAGCAAAAAAATGTTAAAGAATTTTTATTTAAAATTAATAAATGAAGTTAAAATTTATTTATTTTCATATTTTTTTTTAATGATTTCCAAAGATATATTTGACAAACTGTATTTTAATGTTTCTTAAAACTAATGATGAAATGTTAGCAGCTGTTTAAATAACCAAAAACACAGTTTTGTTGTTTATTTCAAAATTATTCGAAATATTAAAATTTAACAACAAAAACAAGAAAGAAAAATAATTCATTAAGAAAATTGTTTGTAGTTAAAATAAAATAATTATTATTTTTACTGTTATTTAAATTAAAATTTAAAATGAGAATTTTTCATATAAAAATATAAAAATATTTTTGATTATAAATCTTTTTCTTACGTAATAATTTGGTTATTTAATGAAGGAATATTAAAATAAATATTATTACATCAACAATTTAATGTTATGACAAATTTATGTCTTCTATAAACAAAAATGCACAAACACACACACACATACATGTTAAAATAATAAAAACAATAATGACAAAATCATATTAATTTATTATAATTTAAATAATTAATAATTTGTTAACAAAAAATATATAAAGTGTCGAACTAAACTTAAGTCAAAACTACAACAACAAACCCAGCTATAGGTATGACTGAGATCTTTAATATAGACAAGACTTGATTAATGTCTTAACATCATTAAAATGGGTAATAAGTACTTTAGAAGGTATAATAAAATTATCGATAAGTCTGAAGAGGAGCATAATGCATTTATTGAAATAGTAATTAAGTACATATATCTCCTATATGTTGAACCGATTTGGCTGGTTTTATATGGGAACACAGTCATACAGCCTACTATGATTTTAGTTGATGCAAGAACATAATTATATTATGGGGTCTGAGATGTTTCCACTACACACAGAATGACAAAGTTAATATACCCTCTTCTCCACTTGTGGTGGTGGAGGGTATAAAATTAAAAAGTCAAAACCAAAATATGATAGAAATTTATGTATAAGGATACTCTAGGTTAAGGCCTAAGCTATAGCAGACAAGACTTGATCAATGTCTTTAATCACTGAGTTAATAAACGATATATAAATAAGAAAAAGAAATAAACAAAATTTCCTATATGTAAGTCCTAAAGAGATCAAAACACGAACCAGAAAAAAAAACAACAATTATTTTTATTGAATTTTTTTAAGTGTAAAATTTAATAATTTTCATAAAAATTTTAATTATCATCAAAAAATTTAACTTTTTTTATAAAAACTAAAATCTTAAAAATATCAAAAATTAAATTTTCCCTGAAAAAAAAACAAATGTTTTCAAAAAGTGCACATTTTCGCTAAAAAGTGCAAATTAGCACTTGTTTTTTTTTTTTTTTTTTTTTTTTTTTTTTCTAGAAAATCAAAATTTCAATTAAATATTATTATTTATTTCATTTTGTTTTAATTTAAATAAATAAATAAATTTTACACTTAAATACAAATCTCCGCGAAAATATTATATAAAAAATGCAAATTTACACTGAAAGTACAATACTTTAATTTTAATAATTTTATTTTTATAAAAAATGCAAATTTATACTGAAAGGGCAATACTTTACTTTAATTTTAATAATTTTATTTTTATAAAAGGTGCACATTTTTTTCTAAAATGTAAAATTTTCTCAAAAAGGTCAAAATCGTACTAAAAGTGTAAATATTAAAAATGTAAATTTAGAAAAATCCACATTTGACTTTAAAATTGTACTTTTCCTTTAAAACTCATAAATTTTCCCTTAAAAGTGTGCAAAAACTCAAACTTCCAATAGAAATTCAAAAAAAGTTCAATATTTCACTAAAAGAAGACAATTGTACCAAAAGATCAAAAATTACAAGAACAAAATTTCACCACCAGTAGAGGAAAATTTAGTAAAATTACAAATTATTAAAGTGGAAATTGTAAAAGTTTTATTTCATTTATCACTACACATTTTCTTCAAAAGAAAATTATCACAAAAAAGCAATTAAAAAAACTCATATTATCAATTTAAGTGATATTTTTTCTAAAAAGTGTACATTTGTAATAAAATTGCAAGTTTAAAAAAAAAATACCCAAATTTCAGTTTAAGGTGCAAGTTGAAACTAAAAAAAGAAGGCAAAATTTTCACTAAAAGTGAAAATATTTCACTAGAAAATGAAAACTTAAAAAAAATTATAAATGTTAAATTAAATTGAATTTTCACCAAAAAAAAATATGTTTTTAATAAAAAATGTTAATTTTGATTAAAAATTAAAATTTTCACTATAAATGAAACTTTTTACACAAATTAACAACATAAGCGAATTTTTTACTAAAAATGCAAATTTTCAAAAAAAAAAAAATGCAAATTTCCAAAGTGCATTTTTCATTAAAAATATTAATTCTTAATAATGCAAATATGCCTGTCATGAATTGCCTTAAACAGCATTTATTTATTTAATACAAAAAATAGCAAACTTTTTCATTAACAAATTAAAAAAGTGCACTTTATTTAATTATATAAAATTTAAAAGTCAACATTAAAAAAGCTTCTTTGTTTTCATAAATAATAAATATCTAAAGAAAAAACTTTGTGTAAATGATATTGTTGTAATTTTTTGTTAATTTTTGAAACAACAAAAAAATAATAAAAAGAATTTTCAACTAATAAGGATGGACAGAAGGACAGACAATTAGAAGGGCAGATAGATGAATGGATGAATAGACTGTTAACGATACTTAGTTCAAAAAAAATCAACAACAACAAGTTTGCAAAGTTAAATTAACAATAAAAAAATGTTTGCAACAAAATAACAAAAAACATTTGATAAACAAGTGAAATAAACAAGAAGAGAAAAATTAATCATGTCGAATTTAAAATAGAAAGAAAATGTTGTAATAGAAAATAGAAAAATAAAAGGGGCATCACAGATTTTTTTAAAGTAAAATTTGAAAATAAAATACAGATTTTTTAATGAACAAAAAAACAAATAATATTTTTTTATTTTAAAAATCTACATTTTTTGTAAAGTGCCTTAATCTGTGATTTGCCTTACTTTCTAATTTAAATACATTTTTGTTGCATTTTAAACAAAATTTGTTAATTTATTTTTTTTTCACAAAATCTGAATTTTTTGCTAACAACTGGTTGGCCGGCTGGCTGCCATTAGAACTGGGACTTGTTGCTGCCACATGACAAATGAAATTAAGGAAAATTCAAAAATTAAAAATTAAAAAAAAAAAATATTTAAAGGCAAAATACAAAAATTCTACAGGTGTTTTCTGGGTGCAAAAATAAAATCTATTTTAATTAAAATTATTAAGTTAATTAAATCAATAATAAATAATAATGGAAAATTAATTGATTTAAAATTATAAAATCAATTAAATTTTTCACTGAATTAATAAACAAGAAATAACAAAATTTTTAATGAAATAAATAACAAAAAATCAATTAAATATTAAAAAAAAATTAGCTTCGGGCAGTTTGGAGGTATAAATACCCCAAAATGCACTAAAAATGCACATTTTCACTAAAAATGCACATTTTCACTAAAAATGCACATTTTCACTAAAAATGCACATTTTCACTAAAAATGCACATTTTCACTAAAAATGCACATTTTCACTAAAAATGCACATTTTCACTAAAAATGCACATTTTCACTAAAAATGCACATTTTCACTAAAAATGCACATTTTCACTAAAAATGCACATTTTCACTAAAAATGCACATTTTCACTAAAAATGCACATTTTCACTAAAAATGCACATTTTCACTAAAAATGCACATTTTCACTAAAAATGCAAATTTTCACTAAAAATTCAAATTTTTATGAAAAATAAATAAAAATGCACATTTTCACTAAAAATGCACATTTTCACTAAAAATGCACATTTTCACTAAAAATGCACATTTTCACTAAAAATGCACATTTTCACTAAAAATTCACATTTTCACTAAAAATTCACATTTTCACTAAAAATGCACATTTTCACTAAAAATGCACATTTTCACTAAAAATGCACATTTTCACTAAAAATGCACATTTTCACTAAAAATTCACATTTTCACTAAAAATTCACATTTTCACTAAAAATTCACATTTTCACTAAAAATTCACATTTTCACTAAAAATTCACATTTTCACTAAAAATTTAAATTTTTATTAAAAATGTACATTTTTATTAAAAATGTACATTTTTACTAAAAATGCAAATTTTCACTAAAAATTCAAATTTTTATGAAAAATGTACATTTTCACTAAAAATGCACATTTTCACCAAAAATTCAAATTTTTATGAAAAATGTACATTTTCATTATAAAAATATACATTTTTACTAAAAATTAACATTTATACAAATTATTTTGGGTGAAAAAGTTACATATTTTAAAAATTTCATTAAATTTAACTTAAAAAAAAATAAATAATAAATTAGAATTTTAATAAATTTGGAATTCAGAAATTCAATTAAATTTAGAATTATATTAATTCAGAAAAACTTAATTATAATTAATAATAAAATAATAATCATAATTTACAATGATTTTGGAAAACATGGTACTTTTCTAAAAAGTTGGTACCTTTAAAAGAAACTTAGAAAACTGTTCTTTGAATTTACATATATAATTTAAATCGTAAAATTCAATAATTTAGATAATATATATAATTTCAAAGATCAGTTTTCTAAACTTCTATTAAAAGTACCAACTTTTTAGAAAAGTACTGTTTTTGCAAATTATGATATTTTTACTTATATATTCTTTCTTATTGAAATATTAAAAATATTTGTAAACTAAAAAAAGTACTGCAAAAAGTACCATTTTTAAAAAATTAAAAAGGTATGTAAAAGTAGCAATTGTAGAGATTTTTACCGAAGTTTTAAAAATCTAAAAAAAAACTGAATAAAAGTGAATTTGAATAAATGTAAATCTAAATATAAAATTTGTTTTTTTTTTTAAGTTTAAAAAAATGGTACTTTTTTAAAAGTTATTATTTAAAAAAAAATAGATTATATTTTTTTTAATTGAAGGAAAGTAAAACCTTCAACATTTTGAAATAAATATCGATTAATATATCTTAAATTGCTTATACTCTTGAAGAACGGACAATGTTCAGCCCAAAGGTCATTAAAATAAAATGCAAACAAAAGTCACATGATCATTAATCAAATATAAGTGAGAATTAAAAATTTATTAATTATTTTAAAAATCCTCTCTCTGACTTATATTTTTCTATGAGTGTACAATTGTTTGTTTGTTTGTTTGTTTGTTTGGTACTTATTGTTGTTGTTTTCTTTGGTCATCTAACCTTGACTAATATAAATTTTTCTATTTAACGTTTTTAGCAACCTTGACTTGACAGCCGATTTTGATGGAAGTAGCAACAATTTTTATGGAAAAAAATTATTTATTTTAAAACAACAATAACAACATAAAAAATTTCAAAATTGACAAGAGGACGAAAAAACAAAAAAACGCATACAATTTTATTTCACTAAATACACCCACGTAAATACTTTAATAATTTTTTTTAATTTTTTTCAGGAGGATATTTTTAGCAAAAATGATATTTTGTGAAAAGAGTTTTTCGTTCTTTTTAAGATTTAAAATCACGATGACAATTTACGAGAACAATTTCATTTGATTTTTTTTTTTGTCTCCAAAAGAAAATAGAAAATTTTGAAATGAATAAAAAATATAAATAAATATTAAATTAAAAAAAATACCGGCCGGGATTTTCAAATTGAATGTCAACAAAATTTTAAACAAGTTAGAGTGCTTTATTCGGCTATGTCGAATCTTCAATACCCTTCACCACAAATGCGTGTGTAGTAATTGAATAAGTTATATTTCGTACATACACATTAAAAGTTTTTCGAAATTCTGAACCGATTTTGCTGGCTTTAAATAGGAACCATCTCAGGATTAAAATAAATACTCAGACCGAATTTCATTGAGCTCTGTCAGTTATTGTGGATGTGAGCGTCTTAACAACAGACAGACATACGAACATAGATTTTGATTTGATGCAAGAATGTTTATTAGTGCATTAAAAAAACCGACATTTACACAAAACCGGTTTTCGAGTTATTCGAAAAAATTATTATATATCATAAAAACCGGTTTTATGCCAAAAAAATTTAATCGCTATTATTT
The DNA here is from genome assembly GCA_004302925.2 of Cochliomyia hominivorax. Taxonomy (NCBI): domain Eukaryota; kingdom Metazoa; phylum Arthropoda; class Insecta; order Diptera; family Calliphoridae; genus Cochliomyia; species Cochliomyia hominivorax. The sequence continues at coordinate 20,221,375 of PYHX02000413.1, read as the reverse complement.
CATTATTAAAAATCTATAGAAAATATTGTTTTTAGAAATTTAAAGTTGTTTAACGAATAACAAACTATAATGGTTCCATCGTAATCATATATCATTATTAACCATTCGTAGCAGATTTCATCAAATTATCCTTGCACTGTATAATGTTCTAAATTTTATTTTTAAAGGATTTTTTCCTTTACAGAACCGTGTAACACACGAATGTCATGGCCGAATATACAAAAATGAAGCGGAATATTTTGTCAATTAAAATCGATTAATCGACTGAAAAAACCGGCATGTCGAATAATTCGAAAATAGAAATTATTCGAAACCGGTCGATTTTCTGAAATGCAAAAAAAAAAAAAAAAAAAAAAAAAACTGTTTCTGGTTTCGATTTTTTAATTCACTAATACATATACATTATGGGGTCTGAGAATGGAACGTAATGACAAAGTTAACATTCCTTTACACCACTTGTGTTGTTGGGAGCATAAAAATTCCAAAAAAAATTATTATTATTTATGTTGAAAATTAAAACAATAAATTTTGAAATAAAAATTATACAAAGTGTTTACACCTCTTACTTTTATGTATCCCCGGTAAGCTATAGTGTTCGCTATTAGTAACAATACTGCTTACTTTTGCATATCCCAGCTAATGCTTATGATGTAAGCATCTTCTTTTCAGGTTCAAACTCCTAAAAATGATCAGCACGTGTTGATCTTTAATTTTCTTAATGAAAGTTATAAATCTTTTTTGTTTTAAAATGTATTGTTTTTGTCTAAATTTATCTCCGAATTTATTCGAAATACTAAATGCACTTTTCTATGGTGAATAATAAAGATGACATTTTATTAAAGACATTTATTATGACAAAGAACCAAAGTTATAATAGATTTTTATATTTTGTTTAAACAAATAATTTAAAACAATTAACACAAGATCATAAATCAATCATGAAATAAAGTAGAAAATTCTACATTCACACACAAATAAAAGGAAACCAGATAAAACTCGAAAATTTAGATGGAGAAGTTACAAAAAGAACTTATTCTTAATAGCGAAATTATTATTATATAATACGATCTATAGAGCGATCCACGATCCACCTTAAATACATAATTAATGATCCCATAAGTCCTACTGGTACTAATTATGATCGGGATAATTAATTTGTCGGAATTTACGAAAATTATAAACCGGAAATTAAATGTGGGCTGTAGAAAATTATGGATCCAGCCTAACAAAATTGATTATGGTGTTTTCTATTTATATAAACATACGACAAATTATTACAATACTAAACTTTTTTGCGAAATTTTTGCAATTTAAAGTGATTTTTTGGAAGTGGGTCTGGTGCACAAGGGACCTTCAGTCATTTTGGAATCGATATTCTTGAAATTTTCCATTTTGATTTGGATTGAAACAAAATGTATTTGTGTCAAATTATATTGAAATCTGTAAATTTCAAGACTTTAGAATCTAATTTCGGGAAGGCATTTGTATGGGAGCTACCTGAAATATTGGAACCATTGGTGAAACGTTCTTTTTTCTCAAATAAAACTCGGTACAAGAATGCATGTGAAGTAAATACGTTATGTTTCATAAACAAACACTCTCAGACGTATATATTGTTATTATATAAAAGTATTTACTAAATAAAACATGGAACAGTTAATGAGTTATAAAATAAATTATATTTTTGGCTATAACTTTTTTGTACTGAACCGATTTCGAACATTTTGGGAATGATAATGAAGTACATACAACTTTATATTGCGGCAAAAGATAATTAAAATTTTTCGATTTATAATTGACAAATTATTCGCTTGAATAAAGAGGTTGACTCAGATATCGTTATATCATTAAATATATATTAAACCATACTCAGGACAAATTTCATTGAGCTCTGTCAATTATTGTGGATCGACTCAGATTTTGATTTGATGCAAAAATATATATACATAATGGGGCCTGAAATGATTCCTTCTTAGCGTTACACACGGCATGTTAAAGTTCATTTCACCACTTGTTGTATGATGATCATTAAAAAGTAATAACTTTGGTACCATTATTAACAGTCATTTGGTAGTTTTTTGTGACAATTATTGGAACTAGTTGTTATTTATATCTTTTTTCAAATTTTAATTCAAAATAATACCTTTTTTATCAATTTTTTTTCGTCGCAATTTAAAATTGAATCAATAAAACTTAATGACATTAAAAGTGGTTTTCATCATCATTATTATTATCATTATCTTATCTAAAACTCACGATTTAAAAAATATTTGTTTGTCCAAGTTAACAGAAGAAATTAGAAAATGACTCACCTGAAAATAAATCAATAAAAAAAACAACAATTTTTAAATTAATAAGAAATCGACTTTAATTGCAAATAAAAAAATTAAAAAAGAAAATAAATAAAATAAACAGATATTGAATATAAAAAAATTCCAATGTTTAGATTAAACATATGGAAATAATATAAATAAAATGCATTCACATGAAAAAGTACTGTTTATGGGGATTTGAATGAATGACCCACTGTTTGACTGTCGTTAGCGACTTTTAAAAATAAAGTCTTTTTCACTCACGTATTCACTCAATTTTGTACATAAATTACTAGAAACTTTGTTGAGTCTAAACTTGGATCACCAAACAATATTCCAGCATACGAAGTTATACAAACTATTTAGACAGACATAGCACGATCGTACAGATCGATATGAAAAAATTGAATCAAAATTAATCTAAATTTTTCGAACAGTTTTTGAATGGGATCTGATATATTGTCTACTTTACAAAAATGAATGACATTATTGATAATAATGAAAAATTGACGCTTTTTGTGAAAAAGAGATGTGAAAGTGTTAAACAGTTTTTTTCTAAAATTTTTTCAATTTTGATTTTCGAATAAAATTTTTGTTCCTCAACATTTCTTAGAGAAATATCGATCTTTTGTTACTTAACTGAAATCGATTTACACTATTTTGTTTTCTGAAAATGAAATCCCGTAATTCCCAAAAATCTTAAAAAAATCCCAAACATGTTATTTTTTATTTTTGTTGTTGTATATTCCCAACCAATGTCGGGGTGTGAAAATTATTCAAGAACATATCAAGCTTTGTGAAAAGCTTAACTTTTTTTAAATTCCAGCTTTTTGATTTGAGAAAAAAGCCAAAAATTGGAGTGTTATAAGAGAAAATAGGTCAAATTGGGGAAACTCTAGTTTTCCCAAATCTTAAATTTTTTTTTTAACTTTTTTTGCATTTCTCAAAACTCTAAAAACTAGTGTTTCAGTTAAAAAAAAATTAACTCAAAAAGAGTTTAACTCCTTTTTTCGGGCAAAAAAAAAAATCGGCGAAAATCGTAATTTTTCGAAAATTCAAATTTAACGGCTTATAACTTTTGATTCTATGAAGATATTTTTAAAAATATGTTATTTACAAAATTTCGTTTTTAGTTCTCAGAAATATAAAAAAATATTTTAGTCGAATAAAATTTGGACCCGCTAAAGCATAAAAATTTCACCAAGATAAAATTTAAAGAAAAAATACTAAATTTTTGAAGCTAAATATCTCTGAAACTCTCTCTCTCTTATCATGTGATAAGGTCCTCACCAGCAGAATTCATATGAAAATCATAAAAATCGTTTTGAATATAAGAAATCTGAAACGTTTTTATTTTATTTATGATGCGATGTATATAAATGTGGAACCCTGTGGTGTGGCTTCCATTAGGTTTACAGAATCCAAACTAAAAACTAAAACTTGTATACACCTCTGCTATCAATATATGTCATCTCATGATATGGAACTAATTGTTCGGAAGTTATAGATTTATTTTTATAAATTTTTTCATATGAAACTCTGCTACTGAGAGTTAAATTATGTTTTTCATCATTTCGATTTATTGACATTCGTGTTATGTGTCTGTGTTATGAGGCGAATAACTTCGTGTACTGGAATATTAACCAAAAAATATTTTTTTGTCTTTATATATAACGGAATTTATGAAAGAACTGACATTTCTTTAGATTAAAAAAAAATATAAATAGAAAAATCCTTTTGACACATTCTCCTATGATTTTCTTCAATCATTTAACCCTCAAACAAAAAGACCATAAATTCGACAGTTTAGAAAATTGTTGTTCAAAATTTTATTTCAAAAAAATTAAATATTTTTTTAGATTTTCGAAACAATAATGACTAAATGACAAAGATTTGTTTTTTTTTTAATTATTTTAAATTAAACTCAAAATTTTTCAATTTTAGTATTTTTTTTTCTTATTCACTAATTTTCACTTCAAGGTTAATTGAGCGTTCTTAACAAGATCACAAATCATGTTAAACATATATTTTTTTTTAATTTTAATTTTAAAATTATAAAAACAATTTATTAAAAAATAACAAAATGCGAAAAAATAAGTTTTAAAACTAATAAGTTTTCTACTTAGAGAGAAAAAAACTTATTTTTAGTTTAGGGGTCCTACAAAAGAATGACAATAATTTGTAGGCCCAGTGTTCCTGGGTCCCTTTTTGAAAAAAAAATAATTAATGAAAAAATTTTCTAAAATAAAATTAAATGCAATAAATCAAAATCTATTTAAACTTAATCTGAACCGATTCAGAAAAAATTTAATCAGAAATGGGTATTCGGGGATGAAATTTGTATGGCTGATATTTGAAGAGGCTTAACACAAAATATCAATTTTACTTAAATCTGTTAACAAATCTCTAAAATTTCTACCTGCAGGACAGACATACAAACAGATCGACTCAAAGTCAATTCCCTAGACAACATTGTCAAATTGTCTAGGCAGCTGACTAATCCCAACCACTTATAGTAATGTAGAGTATAAATATCAAGTTCCAAAAAAATTTTTTTATAAGACCATTGTTTTTAATCGATTTTTATAAATTCGAATCTTAGTCATAACACTATGTAGCACTATGGACCTAACAAAACAGCTAGTGAGATTTCAACGATTTCAGTGACAGCCAAAGTCTAGGCAAGTTTAAGTTTGAACTTTGTGAATCTAAAGAGGGCCATACCGAAAAACACTAACAAAAAACTTTTATATCCCTTTCCATTAAGGCATAACCTGTATGACCTTTATGACCTTTATTATTATAAAGGTCATTACACGAAATATGTTTTTATTGATTAAACTCTAGATAATAATTGTTTTCTTCAAAATTTTTAAAAACCGGATAAGCGATTTTTAAAATAAAACCGTATTCGAAACCAGTTTTTTTGAAAAGCCTATTTTTCGAATAACTCGAAAACCGGTTTACTGAAACATAATTGAAACATTATTTTAATCAAATATCATTGAATTCTACACAATTTCGCCATTTTTAGGCAAATTTTAATAAAAATTTTCATAAATTAATTTTGCACTATGGACCTGATAATTTACATTTTAAAATTTGTAATTTTTTGTAAAATTAAAAATTTCTATTCAAAATCAAATTTTAAAAATTTATTTCTTTTTATTTTTTTTTTAGTTTTGAATTTACAAAAAAATAGAATCGCGCAAAAAAGACATTATTTGTAGCATTAAAATTATTTGGCACGCAATTTGTTTTATTTCGAAAGAAACAAACAAAAAAATCACAAATAGATAAAAATTCTTGGAGGCTTTTTTCTCGTCATCTTCTTCTTCTTCTCAAAATACTTTAAAATGCCCATAAATTGTAGAATTTTATGCATAAAATCTTACTTAAGAAAATCTATTTATGTTTCTAATGCACTTATGGGCCAAAATTTATAGCATGAACGAACATTTTTTCGTTGTAGTTGTTATTGTTGTTTCAATACTTGAAAATAACACGGCGGCCTAAAGAAAAAAAACGAATTGAAATGAAAATAAATTTTTATTTCGAAAAAAAAATGAAAATAAATTTCAATTCTGCTTTTGTTCACTTACAAAAGACATTTTTGAGAAAATTTTGAAAAAATAGAAAAAAACTGCAGTGAGCGGCCGGCCATCACACCACAACTGGTGACTGCTCAATTGCGTGAACAATGTTTTGTATATTTTTGTTACAATTCTGAAAAGAGCGTGTGCCATCCGTCAAAATGTTGTGTTTTCTAGTCAATTTTTTCTTTTTCTTTTTTTTTTTGAATTTCAAATTCTATTTCGAATTTCACTTTTACAGTACAAAAAAAAAATTTGAAGCGAAAAATTAGACTAAATGACAGACAAAAACGAGTGACTGAAATATTTGTAAATAACAAAATCCAAAAAAAAAGAAATGAAATTTTAGTCTAATTCTTAGAAAAGTCTTCTTTTTGTGAGTTTTTTCATTTTTACAATAACATTTGTTGGACAAATGTCATCGTGAGTTTTGTAATACTGGAAATTTTTATACCCTTCACCAGCACAAATAGTAATATAAATATAATAAATTTATCATTCCGTGTGTAACGCTTAGAAGGAATCATCTCAGAATCCTTGCATTAAATCAAAATCTGAGACGATTTAGCTATGTCCATCTGTCTGTCCGTCTGTCTGTTATTGGCACGCTCACATCCGCAGAATTCCATGTACATTGGCCTGAGTATTTCCTATAGTCCCGAAAAGTTTCCTTTTTTAAATTTAATAAAATCGGTTCACTAGGTTAAAATATATAGACCGATATCTGACGCAAGCTCTAAATTCAAGCAAAAAACTTTCATAAAATTGTCAAAACTTCTAAATATTGTATACGACTATGAGTGTATATAATGTATATACTTCACACGCATTTGTGGCAGAGGGTATTGAAAATTCGTCATAGCCGAATGCAGCATTTTGATTTGTTTGAATTATAGTGCTTTTATTATTTCTTTCTAGATTTTGGTAGACACACGAAATTTCTTTGAGAGTCTTTGATTTTTGTTTTTTTCTGTAAAAAAAACAATTAACTAAATTTAGTTTTAGAATTTTTAAAGGCTAAAAACGAAATTTTTGTGTTAGTTCTTTCTAAATAAATCAAGGGATTTGATTTTAGACATTTGAATTTGTTTTAAGTGTTTTTTTTATTTTTTGTCTATAAATATTTCAATACTTCTGTTAAAATGTCTGGAGTTTTTAAAAATAGAAGAATTAAATTAAAAAGTTTTAACATTAAATGATTTAAATTTTTTTTTTCAGAAATAATATTTCTCCTTTAAAATTAAATTCAACATTTAGGCATGTTGAAATAAAATTGTAAATTAACATTTTTCATAGTTAAAATAATATTGTTCAATGTTATTTTTAAATATACTTAATACGTTAATTCTAAATTTTAAATTATCGCTTTTAAGTTTGCTGACCATTGAGTCCATTGATAATATGATGTTCATTAAAAAATTCTGAACGGGCAGCCCCGGAGTAGCGACCGCTATCAGAATGCGTTCTACTTAGTAAAGTGTACCAATTAAATATAGTGTGATTAAAATAAGTCGCGCATTCTATATTCTCAAATTTGAAACTTTAAAGGATGATATTTACAATTGACATTAAAGGGGCACAAAATAATGCTGATGACCTACTAGCGTCATATTTAACACTTTCGGTATTCTTTAATGAACACTACTGACTCAATTCTGCAAATAAAATTAAAGTTCAACAATGTTCCATAATATATTTCAACTATCACTATTGCTGTAATTAAATTTCATATTTAATGTTATTTTAACATGTTACAATGTTATATCAACATGGATTTATATTAATTCAATATTGAGAAATCATAAGAGAAAACAATTAAAAATATTTACATTTAAGATAATTTTATATTTATCTTCTGTAAGAACTCGACCCAGTTGCCTATTTGGGATCCTCCAAAAATGATTTACGAATTGTATCGTTTCCCGCCGAAATGTATGGAAAATAATTAACTGGAGAAAACCTAGTTTAGGTTGGACTTTCATCCAACCTATAAACTTCTTAGCCAAGTATTTGGTATCTATAAAATGGCTAGAACTAATGGATTCAGAATTGTGGAAAATGAAATGTTACGGTGATGTCAAAAATTATTGAAAAACTTTTTCCCATGAATTCAAGGAATTCAAAATATTCTCCACTATTCCACACCAAAAATTCCCAAATTTTAATTTACATTTTTCACTGAAATGATCGCTTTGCCATTATAGGGGTCACAAGGTAGAGGAATATCTGCATATACAAAATTTCTTTTATCTCAATTCGTAAATGAATTTTTGGTTTATTAAAAAAATCAATAGATCATCACCTTCTATGCTTTTGAACAAACTAACGGTAATTATAGTCCAAATATCCTCTGACGTGTGAAAATCTCGCTGAGATTTAACAGAATTATGTGTGTATATTTGTGACACTCCCAATAAAACTTAAAATGTATCTTTTATGATTTTTAAACGTAATTTGTTGATCGATAAAAAATCACTGAAGGCCCCACATAATTGTTTTATAATAAAAAAATTTTTGGAATACCCCATATATATAAAATATCATGTCTACTGTAAGACCTCTAAAGACTAATATAAAAATTTCCCTTGTTTCAATAGCTTTATCTATTGCTAGTTCTGGTCCGATATCTGAAACATCATTTAGAATTGAAAGTAGCAAAAAATATCTTAGATTTTTTAAAGTTTTTTTTTTTTTTAATTTTTGAAACGTTTGTTAATTAGGGGGCGCGATATCTGCCACATAAAGGAAATATGATCTCTTTGAATAAAATATTGAAAAGTAAAGAAACCATTTATTTGTAACAACAAACCACAATTTGTTAACAACATTAAAAATAAATGGAATTGAATGATTCAGTTCATATAACTAAATTATTGAATCCAATAGAGATAAAAACACAACAACAAAAAAACAAAGAAACCGGGAATAAAAGAAGTATGAAAACCCATAAGAAATCCACTTAAATTAAAGTAAGAAATTGATATAAGAACTCAAAACACAAAACAATGACAAGAATAGGAGTCATTATGGTAAATGACTTAAATCTTAAAGGAAACAAACAAGCGCAAATCACAGATTCCCAAATGGGATGCCAGATTTTCATTTTTTCTAGATTCAAAATAAAAGACTCTTAAGAACCTCTGCTTTTGGAAAAATAATAATAAAACAAGTAAGAATTCTATATTCGACTATGCCGAAGCTTTAATATCCTCTACCACAAATGTGTATATGTGTTACATATACGCTCACACATATACACACAAACATGTGCCTTAAAAATAACACAAGAACATTTAATGAGTCTTAAAGTTCGTAATGTTTTTGGCTAAAACCTTTTCTCTACTGAACCGATTTCGATATTTTTGAAACGGCAATTTTACGAAAGTTCTCCACTCCTCAGATATCGTTCTTAATCTTTTAATATATTGAACCGGCTTAATAGGAAACTTCTAACAACTACACAAATTTCATTGAGCCAAGAACACACAGACAGACAGACAGACAGACAGACAGACAGACATACATAGCTAAATCGACTAAAATTTTGATTTGATATAAGAATATTTATATAAATTATGGGGTCTATGATGATTCCTTCTAAGCGTTACACACGTAATGACAAAGTTAATATACCCGCGTCACCACTTGTAATGGTGGAGGGTAAAAAAAAAGTTTATTTCATCTAAATATTTATTCCTCAATATTTTCTTTCCGCTCAACATGATTTTGTGTTTTTTTGTTGTTTTCTTAAGTGTTTTTTTTTTTTGCGTTCTGTGGTTTTTTCGATTCTCTGCTGTTTTCAAATAAAAGTGTTTTTTTTTCTGTTGTTGATATAAAAAAAAAGAATGCGAATGAAACAAAAAACAAAACCACTATAAAAATGAAACGAATTTTGTCAGACTCAGCACACCTGAGAAATCAATCAATTGATTTAGTCATCCGTGAAAAACGTCGATAAAACTATAATACAAAAAATAGCAGCAGAAGCAGTGTATTAACGTTTATTTTACATTCTTTGTTTGTGGCAACCACATGCAGCAGTAACAACAACAACAAGAACAATATTATATATCACATGAAATTTTATGGAATTCCAACATATTTTCATTTTCCAAGTTATTCCTCACTCTCTCCCTCTCCCTTTTAACCCTCATAAATTTTCCTTTAAGCAGCTTTACTTTTTTATTATTTTTGTACACCCTACACCACCGTAGGTGGTTGGAGTATTATACGTTAGTACTGATGTTTGTAACATAGTGAAGAAAAGAGGTGTTACACCCCATTTTAAGTATATCGTTTGATTCAGAATCACTTTCTGAGTCGATTTAACGATGTCCGTCCATCTGTCTGTCGGGCTTGCTGTCCATGTAAACGTTATAAGCATTCTGCAGGTCTCAATTTTTTATAAAATCTTAATGAAATTCGTTACGTATTATTTTTTTGGACTAAAGAAGAAGCTTATTGGTCATATTGGTTCAATACTTCAGGTAGCTCCCATACAAATGTCCTCCCGGATATACATTTTAAGCTCATAAAAGCTCTAAATATAAAGCATTTTATAAAGAAATACAACAGAAATTAATTCTTTAGTATTCTTAAACGATCAGCCAAATTAAGCGAAGATTGGCGATGTTAATACTCATAGGTCCCATACCAGCCCCCAACCAAATAACACTTTGAGGGTTATAAATCTCACATATACGTTGGTATTGTAATTGCAACAAGTCGAATTAAGATAAATATAATCTAACACCGATATTTCACATTATACGAGGGCCGGTCCATTTGCATACGCACAAATTTCACATAAATGTGAGTATCGTAATAATGTATTTCACACTGAATCATACATCAGAAAAACGGGTGTCGTTCATAAAATTTTCGAAGCTGTTATTTGCAACCAACAATGTGATGTAGGGTATTCCATAGACGGGCCTAATCGACTATTACATTTTTACTTGTTTTACTTTTATACTTTCTGTTGCCAACAATCGAATAAAAATTAATGTTTTGTACAGAATTTTTTAAGTGAAAAAGTAATAAAAAAGAGAGAGATAGAAAAGTGTTTAAACATTTTCCACGATTTTTTACGTATTTTCCCCTTCTTTTATAGGTTTAAGCTTTTTTTAAGTCGTCAGGATAATTAAGTTTTAAAAAAAGAGTCTTGAAAATCTTTAGGAAGATTTTTAAAGCACAAATTAATGACCAATTTTCAATATACTTGTGATATAAGAGACCACAATGACCTGAACTTTTTCTTAAATTTTTTTGTTATCGGATCAGATTTTCCTTTAAAGGACATAAAACTTTCAAAGAAAATTTAAATAACTTCAGCATATGGATATTAAATAAAATATAAGTTTAATTGTGGATCCAGCATAACCATATCTTCTCTACACCATGATGCAAGCATAAAAAATATTTAACGACCCTCGTCGAAATAGATTTTATTGTTTGTCTCTGCATTTAAAGTGGTTTTCAGAAGTGGGTTCATGAGGGACTTAAGGTCATTTGTAGAGCGATCTTCTTGAAATTTGGCATGTGGATTTAAAATATGTCCATAACTGTGAAATTTTTGAGCTTTAAACCGCAATCTAGGAGAAAATTTGTATGGGAGCTACCAGAAATATCGAACCAAACATGATCAAACTTAAACAAAATGGCATGCATCAAATCTCATGTAGATCTAAACCTGTAGAGGGTTCAAAACGTTCAAACAGAATGCCAGTAAGATGACTTTTTCACCAATTACTGTTTTCACCGTTCCGATTTGACCGGTTGGTTCTTTGATGATTCTTGTGGGCCTTACAAACGGAGAGCATGAAAATCTGTGATAACTTTAAAAAATTAAAATTATAACTTTGATCGAAATATATCCAGCAAAGCTTTTAATAAATGGTGAAAGCCTAAACGATTTTTTAATATTTCAATTTTCAGATATCGGATCGGAAACTGTCAAGAAAAATGTCATTCAAATGTAGAATAGAATTTCAATGAATTAATATCCAAATTATATGGGTTCTTCAGCGGGTTTTCAGTTATAGAAACAATGCAGTAGACCAATTTATTTTATTAAATAACGATGAAATGCCACCAACTGATCTGATCAATCTTCATGAAATCTTTAACGATCTTTTGATATTTCAGATAAAAAAATAATACTTCAGTTATCAGAGGCAAATCTACAAGAATTTGTTTTCATACTTAAAATTCTAGAAAATATTTTAGAATACGATTAAAACTACCAAGAAAAGTGGTATTTAATCTGGTAGCATTTCAAGGACAGATACCACTTTGCCCTCTTCATTGTCTTTTGATGTTTCTAGTATTGGATGGTATGTCAGATATCGGGCATCAAATTTTCATGGAAAAGTTTAAACAATCGGAATGTTTATGATTGAATTCGAATCTTTAGTTTGATCGACTGAGAGTACCTCTTACATAAAGATGTAAAGTTCTAGATGATGTAACAGATATCTGACCAGAGAATTTCATTTCATTCAGTGTGATTGTCGCTTTGGCCTGGAGAAAAATATAGTCATACCACCACTTTTAATGAAATTCGCCACGTATTTTTATTTTGGCCCAAGAACGATGCCTATTGAAATTGGTTACGATTGGCCCATTTTTGCATATATGGCCCGTAGAAATGTGCCCCTGGAACAGGGTTTTTAGCCCATAAAAATTTTTAAAAATAAAACGATTTTAACAAAATTTTACAAAACTAAGTCAAATAATATTCTAAAACGATATGCCAAATTATACGAGGATCGATCCATTATTCCTTATAGGTCCCATACAATCACCCTTCCAAATATCACTTTGAATCTCATAAATCGCATATATACCTGGGTAGTGTAAAAATATTTAGTCAAATAGGAGATAACAATAAGCCAAAATCGCTGTGTGAAATTTAACGAGGATCGATCCATAGTTTTTTCTAATTCCCATATAACCCTACAGAAAAAAATCACTTTAAAACGCATAATTGTCACATATAAAACATTAATATATTGCACATATAAGAATAATAAGAAAAGCAAATTATACGAGGGTTGTTCATAAATTTTTTGCAGCATACATTTACTAACAACAATGTTGTGTAGGGTATTAAATAGTTGGTCTTGACCGACTTTATTTTTATTTTTACTTGATTTTCATTATATTTTCAATATTTTCACTTTTCATCCTTTTTTCTCATGTTTTTCATTCAGTTTTGAAATAAAGATTTTTAACTTAAATTATTGTTTTCATCTAAAAAGTTCTTTTTATTTAAAAATAAACAGAACAAACAACAAATTCACAAAATACCGCCCAAAATGTCTAAATCGCATGATTATTAATTGAAAGAATGGAAAAAAATATATAGCGCCAAAAAAAAAGGCGGGTTGTCAGACAGAACATCGATCGTCCGACCCTTTTGACATCATTCTCATATTTTGAGAGTCTGAAAAAAAAAAGAACTTGGAAATTCGAAAGGAAATACTAAATCAGGGGATTATTTAAACAAATGTTTGTCAGAGACAAAGAAATCGTGACAAAACTAAATGTTTTAATTTATTAGAATAAGAATTTGTGTTGCTTTTCTATTATTTTATTAAAAAAATCGAAAAATTTTTGGAAAAAAACATAATTTTTTTTATAAAAAAAAATAATAAAATTTTGAAAAATTGCCAAGTCCGTTATAAAAAAAATAAATAAATTGGAACTAAAACAAATAGTTGGTTGGGTTAATAATAAAAAAACAACAAACAAAAGAATATTTTTTTTTCAAAAAAAGTGTTTGTTTTTGTTTTTATTTTCTTTTTTTAATTTTAACTAAAAAATAAATTTGAAACAAAAAATATTTATAGACAAAATGAAATAAATTTATGGTTTTGTTTTGAATACACTTTTCTTCTTCTTCTTTTTTATAGAACTTTTTTAATGTGTGAATACCCTACAGCATCAGTTTCTAAGAAATTAAGTTGATCAGTCCATTTAAAATGCCTTAATCCTAATAAATTCGAACAGCTTTTCACTTTATGGCATTTGCCTCTTTGTCTGATATCCTTGTCCAAGTTCAATTTTAGAAATTCAACCACTTTATTTCTTATATTCTTAAGAATATTGATATTTAAAATCAAAGAAATCGGTTTAATAGAAATACAGTTATAGACCTTCTTACGGAACAGTCTCCATCTCCATCTTTAACTGCTTACTCTTTGTAATGTCTCTCATTTCCAAAGGAATTTTTCAAATTAAATAAAAATGATCTATATATTTGGTTATAATCTAATAATCTATTTGCTACCGAAAACTAAAAAATCGGTTTAGTAGAATCGAAGTTATATACCAAAATTTAAACCAACCTTTTAAAATTTAAAATTTGTGTTTTAAAGTCTAAATCGATTTTAAAATTTGTCATAGGAACAGCTGGAATATTGCAGAATATTATAGACTGAAATATTTGTCAATAAGTCCAAAGGGACTATGAACCCATAAAATATTAGCGCCAGATTTACAAAAAACTTTATATTTTATTTTTATTCCCCGAGATATTTTAGCTTTCTATGACTTCAATCAACAATGTTATACCTTGTAAATTTATGGGTCCATCATATGGGATCCCACTATAATTAGAAAAGTTCTGAGGTCCATCTCCAAAAAGTGTAGTTTCCGAATTGAATTTAATCTTAAAAAAAAAATAAAATTTAATTTCGTGCAATTTATTTCTTTTTTTTTGTATTGGGATCATATGGAACCCGCAAATAGAATCACGCTTTCTGAAGAACACTTCTAAGGAAGATCGCTTGCAGTCCCGAATTTTGGAATTGAAATTCGTATTCCCAAAAAATTGAATTAACTGATTTTGTGGATTTACTTTTTTAGTAATCTTGACCAATAATGACATTTTTGGAAAATTTGAAACATTATGTCATATGGATCCATGGCATGGGATTCTTGCTATATGGATAATACTTCATAAATGCCTCGCCATTATGTTTTGAATGCGATATTAACTTTATGAGATTATTTAAAATTTAATTTTAACAAATTATGATTTTTTTTTTTTTTTTTTTGGAGGATTTTAGATATTCTGATATTCCGGGAATCTTTTCTATAAATCTCAGACGGTTAATTCCTAAATTATGTTCCAAAGATATAAAAAACAATTCTCAAACTTCAGATTGATGAAATTGTTGATACAACTTTGACAAATTACAACTTTTAAGCTGAATTTTGAAAATTGTGACCATATAGGCCTCTCGTATGGATATTTTAGAGATCATCGTTATTAAGACCCCTTAAAAGAAATTCCGAAAATGAGTTTGTAAGTTTTTTTTTTTAATTTTTTAAATTACACTTTTACTTTTTTAATTTTATGGATGAATTTGGACATTGTGACTTCATGGAACTAACGATTTTACCTTTGAGGATCATCACTACCATGCCCGAAAAGTCAAATTATCAGAATAGAGTGTGAGAGATTTTAAAAAATTTGTTGAAATTTAAATTCTTGATATTATGACTTATGTGGAGAACTTTGGCCCCAGAGAGACTATTTGAAACCATTAAATGGAATCCCACTGTAAGGAAAATATTTGTGGAGAACATCGCTATCATTCCCGTAAATTAGTCTTCCCGAATTGAGTTTATGGGATTTTCAAAATGTCTGAAACTTTACTTCAACCAATTATGATTTCTATGGAGAATTTTTGATATTGTGACTATAGGAACCATCAAGTGGTGATTCCTTTATGGGGAATACTTCAGAGAGTCATCGCTATAACTGTTAGAAATTTGAAATTTCTGAAATCAGTTTTTGAGATTTTCTAAATTTTTATTTTGAAATTTAACTTTAACCAATTATGACTTCTATTAAGAATTACGAACATTGAGAGCAAATGGAACCTCGTTTGTTATACCAATATATGAATAATATTTCCCAGGACCATCACTATTATTTCCAGGGATTTTATGAGATTTTTTTAAATTTTCTGAAATATAAATTTTAAATTAATTAAAATTTACAACTTGAAAGAAGAATAATAATTTTGAAAGGACATTTTTTGGGGTTTATAACTTGTAAACTCAAAAAGTATATATTTTTAATTTCCTTACATTTTGAGTGGACATTTCAAGGTTTTTTATATATTTTATAATTTTTTTTTTTAAATTCGTTTATACTTTAAAGTTTTTAAGAAGGTTTTGAAAAAATAAATCTGACCCGATTTGCAAAATGTCTGAAGGACATTATTTTAAAATTTAATTCTCAGTTTTTTTAATTATTTCTGAAAAATATAGAAATCGAATTTATAGAATATATTAAATATTTGTTTGTTATCAAACACTTGACATCAATTTAATGTAAAGCTGTTGTCATATTGAAATTAATTTGTGTTTTAATAAAAAATTTAATTAAATAGGGTGCTTTTCTAGTCGTTTAAATTAATGAGTTAGATTTATTTAAGTCACATAATTTATTTAAAATTTTAATATATTTAAATAATTTTTTTTTTATTTTTGTTTTTGGGTCAAGTTCAAATTTGTTGCTCTAAGAATTTTTCAAACAAAATTGTAGAAAATTCTATTAAGTTTTTAATAGAAAAAACATTTAAAAAAATTTAAATAATTCTAAATATTTTTTTATAAAGAAATTTCTGAAAGTGTACTGAAATTGTTTTCTATTACAAAATTGTAATTTCAATTAAATTATTTTTGAAAATTTAAACAAAATTAAAAAAAAAGTATTTAAAATGTTTACAATAAAATGTATTTAATGTCTGGGATATTTATTTTTGTTTTATATTTCCGTCATGTTTTAAACAAATAGTAAATGTTGTTGTTGTTGCTGTTGTTATTGCTGCCTGTTTGTCTAACTAAAAAAGATACAAAATAAACAAGTAAAAATGTAAAAGTCGTTCAAGCTCGACTATGTAATACCCTACACCACATTGTTGATTGTAAATTTCTGCTATGAAAAATTTATGAACGGCCCTCGTATAACTTACTTTTGTTATATATGCTTATGTGTGTCATATATTATTTTGATTTATGTGAAATTTATACGTTTTAAAAGGGATTTCTTACTGGAGGGTTATATGGGAGTTAGCAAATAATATGAATCGACCCTCGTTTAATTTCGCACAGCAATTTTGGCTTTTATTTATCTTAATTTGACCAAATATTTTTACGAAACCCACGTATATGTGAGAGTGTTATTTGAAAGATTAATTTCATGGTTGTATTGACAAATAATGGACCGATCCTCGTATAATTTGGTAAATCATTTAAATATATAACAAGATTACTTTTCCCAAAATATGGTGAAATTCATTTTATATTTAGTAATTTTATGGACTAAAATTATATTCCGAAGGGAGCGATCATAACCAATTCCTATAGGCATCGTCCTTGGACCAAAATAATAGTACGTACCAAATTTCATTCCGACATTTTCAAGACTGCGATCTGTACTTTGTGAACAAGCTTTACATGGACAGCTAGCCGAACGTATGGACAAACAAGCTTAAATCGACTTAGGAAGGGATTCTGAGTCGAACGTTATATTTAAAAATGGCGTTAGGACTACTTTTTCTGTCCTGTACAAAATACTGCATAAACAACGCATATTAACCCCATCACCTATGATGGTGTTATTTTATATCATAATAATGATCTAATGAATGAAAATGATCATCATTATCATTATCATCATTATTATCATGAAACAATTTAAAGGCAAAATTTTCAATTTCTTACTTTTTCTCTCGTAAATTCAATTGAAAATAAATTATAATTTTTTTCTGGTTAAATATAAAATAAAATCATTTAATATATATTTTTTGTTCGTTATTTTCAAAATCCAAATTAAACGTATTTACGTTTCGTATCTTTTTTGTTTATTTCAAATTATTTATTTTGTTGCGTCTCACAGTGTTTCAAATTAAAAATGAAATGGACAAATTTTAATGAAATTTCACATGGTGATAGTAGAAGTGAAGGCGAGTTTTAGTTTCGAATTTGAAATGTGTGAACCTAACGGGGATCAGTCCACAAGATTCCAAAGTTCTTCACTCTTAAAAAATTTAAAACGATTCAGATTTCTTTTATTAAATAAAAGTTAATTTAACATTTATGCAATTATGATTTTGCTTCATAGATAAAAAATTTTAATTCAACATTTTCGCACCACAAACTTAAGAACGTTTCAGTTTAACCGAATTAACATTAGTCAATGTTAAATTAACTATGTTTTCAATGAAGATTTTGCTTTAAATTTACCGACAAAGTTATAGACAAAGTTCCAGGCAATGAAGTAGTAGAAGGTTCTTCTTCCGGAAAGTTCTAATCAAATCTTAGTTAAATGTAAACAATGTTTTCTTCTCTGGTTCTAAGCTCTGTCTTAAGACAAAGTTTTAAACAAAGTTCTATTTAAAATTCCAGGGATGTTTAGTTCTGGTCTAAGTCAAAATTCTGAAGAAAGTTGTAGACAAATTCTTGGTCAAAAATTTACTTAATTTTTTTGAAAAATTTCTAAGTTTCAAAGAAAATTGTAGAAAATATTTTAGAGAAATTTCCAATTCAAGTTTCAGACAATTATTTAGTAGAAATTCTAGGAAAAGTTCTAGATAAAATTTTAAACAAAGTTTTAGGTCAAAATTTTATAGTCCAAAATCTAAACAAATGTTTAGTGAATAATTTAGACAAAAGTCTAGAGAAAACAGTAATTAAAATATGGAAAATTTTGAACGTTTTATTAAAATCGCACCGTTTAAAAGTTACAGATTTATTTCCATTCCATTTTCCATTTGAAACACTGTGCGTCTGTTGCCTTCTGTTACTTTTACAACATTTTAAATGAAATCGCGTAAAAAAAAGATGTTTTTAACAAAAACATAAATTTGGCATTAACCTTGTTTATTTTATGAAAAAATTGTTTAAACAAAAAAATTTTTTGTAAAATAAATTTTTTGAAATGTTTTGATTTTTGCATAAATTTTAGACTATTTTTTTTACTAAAATTAATGTAAATAAATTCCTTTTAATGACACCTTTGCATGGAATTCTACTATATCGAGGCTTCTGGTTATTATCCCCAAAATTCTAATTGTTTGGGGAATTTAAAAAAAGAACGTTGATCACTTATGATTTGTTTTGATGATTTTGGATGTTGTGACCACATAATACCATTGCATGGAATCCCGCTAACAAAGAACAATCGCTATGGTCCACAGTCAATTAAAAGCTCTTTGGAGGGATCTTACTATACAGAGGACACTATAAAAAGTGAAAATCTTAAATTTAATTTTATAGATTTTTAAAAAGTTTTTGAAATCCAATTCTGTCTAATTTGTGTCCTTTGAATGTTGTGATCGTATGAGACCATTTTTTTCGAGGATCATCAGATAAAAGAATTCCGGTATTAAGTTTGTAAGATTTAAAAAAATATATATTTTAAATCCCACTTTAATCAAAATTGACTTCTATGAACGATCGAAAGATTTGACTTGGCTTTTAACAAATTTTAAAATTCTACTTTGATCATTTTTGACTTCAATTGTAGATTTTGGACAATGTGAAATTATGATATGGAATTCCATTATATGTAGAATACTTTATATGATTATGATATCCAGAAAGATGAAAAATGATTTTGGATATCGTGATCATAAAGGATCATTGTATGGAATAACTTTATATGGAAAATGCTCTTGAGGATCATTGGATTATCATTGGTCTTGGAATTCAGCACGAACATTTAAAATGAAACAAGATTTATTTGTGCCGAATATATTTAAATCTGAATGTTTAATGAGCTAAAAATCCCATTCTGTGAAGACATTTAATTTGATAGAAACTACCTGAAATATTGAACCACTCATTACCACTTTCAGAGGTGTTTATTCTTAATAAAAAATAATTTTCTTTAAGATAACTTTAAAATAGCGACCTGTAGAATATTCACTACACACAATGAACGGTTATATACAGGCAAGTTATAGGACCGAGAACCGCTTCACAGGGACCCAAAGTTGGACATCACGGGTCCCTTTCTTCAAATTAGTTTAAATGATTAAAAAAAGAATTAATTTATAAGAATTTTGAAATTCCACTTTAAACAATTATTGTGATCACATTGAGCCGTTAAATGGAATCTATTATATGGAGTATTAATTCTCGAATTGGGTTTGTAAGACTTTTGATATATAATTGAAATTCAAATGATTTTGTACATTGTGACCATTGGAATCATCGCTATCATCACCAGAAAATGAAGCTCTCTTTGTGGCATTTTTTTAAATTTTAAATTTAATTTTTTCCTTTTTGACCTCTACAGAGAGTTATGAACATTGTGACTATATATGACCATTTTATGGAATCCTAACTAATAGAGAATATTCACATTACTATCATCTCCAAAAGGAGATGTTTCTCAATTAACTTTGTCCATTTTCACCAATATACCAAATTCTATGGATGATTTGGTATATTGTGATCACAAGGGAACTTGAAATGGAATCAATTAAGGTCTTAATAGAGGATTTTGAACCATGCGATCATATATAGAACCTTAGTAGAGAAACCCACTACGTGGAGCATAGTTGAGAGGATCAGCGCAATACCAACATCCTCTGCAAGAGGATTTCCTCAATTGAATTCGTTTTACCAATTTCTTTTACCAATAATTTGATCAATTATGAATTCTATGAAGGATTTTATATATTTCGACCATATGGAACCATTTCAGGTATTCTAAATATAGGAGGAATAATTTCGAGAATTAACGTTATAATTCTCTAGAAGAGAAATTTTGTGTTTGTGAAATTCTTCGAAAAAATATTTGGAATAGAATTTAAAAGTCCTTTTTTCCCCTTTTTGAAAAATCCTAAAATTTCTTTTCGTTTATATAAAATTTGTCTTTATTATTAAAAGATTTAAACTCTTTTTGCCTCCATTATTTCCTTTATTTCTAAATGTTTCCAATAATGAGAAAAAGTCAGTTCATATAAAATTTACAAAACTTTATATCATTTTTTTTCACAAAAATTTGCCAAAATTTTCTTGTTTTCCCACTTTTGCAATGCAACAAGTTGCTTGCGAATTTCATTCAACCACAAGTTGTCACAGCAACATTTAACAACCGCAATAAAACAAACTTCTTTCCAACAGACTAAAGATGATGAAGTGCAAATGGGGCAACAACAAATCCTTTCAAAACGTTTTTCCATGTGTTTTTGTGTTGCCAAATAAAGTGTCCTTTTCAAAATAAAAACTGAAATTCAAGATGAAATTCCAAATAGTGTTAAAATCTCAACACTTGAACAAAAAAAAACACAATAAGTTAAATGACATAATGGCTAAACTTGCAACAATAGCAAACAATATGCAACATGAACTTTTACATGACAAACTGTTGCAATGTCAAAAAGTTAGTTATTGGGTGCTTTTTTCTCTTTTTCATTTCTTTTTGTTTAATTTTCCTCACATTTGTGGGTTTTTTTTCGGAAAATTTAGTTTTTTCCACTTGATTGGTTTTAGATTTTAACCGACGAGATTTTTTTTGGTTAAAGTTGTAAAATGTTTTGCATGACTTGTTGAAAGTTTTTTTTTATGTTGCATTTGCAACATATTGAAGGGAAATTTTAAAATACATTTTTTTTTAGAAAAAGTGTTTAAGTTTGGAAATTTGCTTTATCATAGAAAAAATACTTTATTTTTTTAATAAAACTTGATTTTTCAAAAAAAAAAATGTTCAAAATATTTTTGAAACGAAAATAATTTCACACTTTTTTTTAATTATTCAAAATCTATTTTTTGAAAATTTTAATACCGAATTGAAATTTAATATTTTTTCACCGATAGAAAAACAATGTTAAATCAACTATAAAAAATTCAAATTAACATGTTTTCAATTTTGATTTACTTTATAATTGAACTTACACACAGTCAAAGAGTTCAATCTACGTTAAACATAGTTGAACATTGTTGATTTTGGACGATATTAATTTTTATCTTTCACCTAAATTTAAACGTTTTTTAAAAGGTTCTTAAGTTCGGTAGTGAAATAATATTGTTCATATTAGAATCTTTCGAAATTACTTTTTAGTAGAAAACAAATTAAGAAACGAAAAAACTGCATTTACTGTGAGACAATGTTGAATTAACATTTATGCCATCAATGATTTTGTTTCATAGATAAAAAATTTTAATTCAACATTGTCCCATCACAAACTTAAAAACTTTAATTTTAACTGAATGGAAAAAATTTTAGTCAATGTTAAATTAACTATGTTTTCAATGAAGATTTTGCTTCAAATTTACCGACAAAGATATAGACAAAGCTCCAGGCAATGAAGTAGTAGAAGGTTCTTCTTCCGGAAAGTTCTAATCAAATCTTAGTTAAATCTAAACAAAGTTTTATTCTCTGGTTCTAAGCTCTGTCTTAAGGCAAAGTTTTAAACATAGTTCTATTTAATATTCTAGGGATGTATAGTTCTGGTCTAAGTCAAAATTCTGAAGAAAGTTGAAGACAAATTTTTAGTCGAAAATTTAATCATTTTTTTTTAAATTTCTAGTTTCAAAGAAAATTGTAGAAAATATTTTAGAGAAATTTCCAATTCAAGTTTCAGACAATTACTTAGTGGAAGTTCTAGGAAGAGATCTAGATAAAATTTTAAACAGAGTTTTAGGTCAAAGTTTTATAGTCCAAAATGTTATCGAATTTTTAGTGAAAATTTTATAGAAAAAATTTAGACAAAAATCTATGGAAAATTGTAGATGAAATATGGAAAATTTTGAACATTATGATAATTTATATGGTCCCATAGTATGAAATCCATTTCATTTCCAGAAAATTAAATTCTCGAATTTAGTTAGGAGATTTTTAAAAAGTTCTTGAAACTTAATTATGTGTAATTTCTCCTCTATGGAGGAGTTTGGATGTTGGGATCATTAAGGGTCATTGCATGGAATTTCACTATATGGAGAATCGTTTTTTTTTAATTCCATGACTTCTTGGTTGATTTTGGTATAGCGCTCATATGACACGGAATCCAATTATATGTAGAATAATTTTCTTGAACTGAATTTATGAGATTTGTAAAATATTAATGAAATTTGACTTTGGCCAATCAAGAGATCTATGGAAAATTTCCGATATTGTAACTATATAAGAACATCGTATGACATCCATCAATACATGGTCAAGGATATAGATTAAGTTCAGTGGTAAAGTTCAAATCAATTTTAGAAACAAGATTCTAACAAAACTTTAGTAAAAGTTCATGGCAGATCCAAGACCATGGACAAAGTTCAACAACAAAAATCTAAGCAAAGTTTTAAACAAAGTTCAAGATATAAACAAGGTCTTTGCCAATGTTCCAGATAATTTGAGTTCCCTTCTATTTTTTACGTGAAATTTGTTGTTTTAGTAAACATTTTTTTTCAATCACTTTTACTTAACCTAAATTATGGTCATTTTCTTATTTTCATACTCCTCCCTTAAGATATTTTCAATTTGATTTGACGTCTTGTCTTCTTTTCGCATGAACGCATTAACAACTTAATTTGCTTTTCATGTTGTTATTGTTATTTATGGCTGCTAAGTAATTTTCTAATAACAACAACAACAAGATTTTCTTATTTTTTTACAATTTCATATTTGTTGTTGTGTATTTTTTATAAGAAAATTAAAATAAACAATTCAGTATGCTACAACATTCAGTTATGACGAATCATCAATACCCTCCATCACAATGTATGTAAAGAAATATTTTATTTATCATACATACACACTCACACATACACTCACAGACGTATACAATACATAGAATGAGTAATAAATTGAATTTTGACTATAAATTTTTTCTACTGAACCGATTTTGATAAATATTGAAATGACATTAAAGTACATTTAAAAAAATGCTAAAATACTTAGAGGATGCTACAGATATCGATTTATATCTTTTAATATACTGAACAGATTTTAGTGATTTTAAATAAGAAACTTATCAGGACTATAACAAATACTCAGGCCTTATTTCATTCAGCTCTGTCAATTATTGTGGATGTGAGCGTGACAGATAGACGAACATAGCTAAATCGTCTCAGATTTTGATTTGTTGCAAGAATATATATACTTATGGGCAATGAGATGATTCCATCTTAGCGTTACACACAGAATAACAAAATTAATATACCCTATTCATGGTGGAGGGTATAAAAAAGCGGATATTTCAAAATTGGCTTAAATTTTCACCCAATAAAGTTCAATGACTTTTAAAAGTTGAAAAAATATATTTTTAACTTTTTTCTTAACAGAAAAAAAAACATATAAAAGAAAATGGAGAAAAGTGACTAAAGAAAAATCATAATTTTATTAATTTTGAAAACATACCAACAACAACAACATCCACAAACATATCATTTTTATAAAGAATTTAAATTAAAATTTATAACTCAGACATAATAAAAGAAATATATATTACAGTCTCCTCAAATACTGACATTTCATTCTTAAGACCAATTTTTTTTTTTTTTAATTTTTTTTTTTTTTTATAAAAAAAATAATAAAAATAATTTTTAGTTTGAAACAAAATTAAAATACATTTCCGTTTTCTTTCCTTTGATTCATATCTAGAGAAAAAGAGGAAAATTCCAGCTGTTGTTAAAATGTCGAAACACCAAATTTGGCATAATTTTTTTATCTTTCTGTTATAAAAAATAATCAAAACTCTGTAGTTACAGTTCCGAACAAAAGTATATCTACACTTAATAAAAACATATTTTACACTAAATTAATGTAATTTTTAAGAACTTAGTGAGCAAGCTTTATTGCTTTATAACTTTATTAAACCCTTTGGCATTGAATGGACTAAATTTCTTGTAACTTCCTTCCCGATTCTTATCCATTTTTCCTTTAACGCTTTATGAAAATCATATTTATTTGGAATAGATCACTTCTTGACCAGTTTTCCCCACAAATGCTCAATTGGTTTGAGGTCTAGAGACGGAGCCACATTGGTGAGTTAACCACATATGCACATCATAGGCAGAATGTTTTGGACCGTTAATTTTTAAATATTAAAGAAGTAAACTGTTTTATACAAAAGGCCATCTATGAAAACCAGCTTAATGACACCATCAGATGGCATACAGCCCCACACCATTACAACACCTTTGCTGTATTTATCGGTAGAAAAAGATTTTGTTTTTTTTCATGTTCTGTATTAGGCTTTCTCAAGACGTCGATTCGGTTATCTATTTAATTTACTTTCATCGGAGAAAAGTACCTGATTCCAAAATGTAGTTTAAACTCTTGAGCATAATCTAAACGCTTGATTTGGTTTGTTGTAGATATTAATCGTTTACTTCTAGCAACTAGAGCAGCCTAAGGCCCACTCTACGAACAGTAATGGGTTGAATGTTTTGATTATATTCCTGTTGGACTTCAGCAGTAATTTCGCTAGACGATCATTTAGGATTGTGTTTAATATATCGAACAATTCGGTTACTTCCGCGGGGAGTTAAAACTTTAGATTGTACGGTTCTATTCGAATTAAGGAAATTTGAATATCATTTAAAACGTTTCATTACGCTTCTAATAGTGGCCTACCTGGGCATATAACTTGACTTGGTTATGTTAAGATTCGCTAGTTTCTTTTTTGTGTTTGGGGCTCATTTTTTAATGTCACAGATTTTTATTTCAATTTATATCAACAAATTGTTACTTTAACCGATCGGAACCGACGTATAATGAATGAATCCTAAAAATATTATAATTTCTTTTTTCGGAAAATTCAAAAATAATGAACAACCACAAGTGGTGAAGAGAGGATATTAACTTTTTCATTCCGTGTGCAACTCTAAGAAGAAATCATCTCAAACCCCATAATGTATATATATTCCTGCATCAAATCAAAATCTGAGTCGATTAAGCTATGTCCGTCTATCCGACCTTCTGAGTTGTTGACACGCTTACATCACAATAATAACAGAGCTCAATGAAGTTTGTACTGAGATTTGTTATAGTCCTAAAAGTTTCCTATTAAAATCCAGCTCAATCGTTTCAGTATATTGAAAGATATAGAACGATATCTGAGACATCCTCTAAATTCTTAAAACTGACACTGTGATGGAGGGTATTGAAGATTCGTCATAGCCGAATATAGAATTCTTACTTGTTCTTCTTAAATTTATTTAAAATGTCTGAAAAGTTAAGATGAAACTAAAAATGGCCGCTGTGCCAATTATTTTGTTTGCGACTGTATGTGAAAATTTAAAACCTCCGAGAAAAATATGTTTTTGAAATGTTTAAATCATGTTTATTTCGTGGTTGTGGAATAAATTTAATAAAAAAAATTATTTTATTTTTTTTAAATTAAATGCGATTTTGTTGAAAAATAAAAAAAATAAAATATTTGAAAGTCAATATTTGGAAAATCTGTACAAATTAAATTGTCTGCTGTGAGTTTTCTTTATTAAGATTTATTGAAGACTTTAAAACGTGTGTTTATATTTTAGTATTTTAGGATTTTTTTTCATTTCTTAATTCCTAGAAATTTTATTTTTTAGACAAATAATTTTGTTTTGAATATTTTGTCTCAATATTTAATTAAATATAAAATTTTATTAAATTATTTGTTTGTGCTTTTGATGATTTTTCTATGGAATATAAAATTGTTATTTCTTTCTATATAATTTCACAATAAAAATATGGGATTAATTATGGGTAAATTAGGTCCATGAATATGAAAACTCTATAAATCTCCAATTTTTGAAATTAAATTTTTGGTAAATATTTTAGAAAAGTTAAACTTTGTCCATTAGTTCCATTCGAGATTTATTCAAAATTTTGATTTTATTTTTTTTCTTTAACTTTGTATATAATTTCGACCAGATTTTGATCTGAATATTTGTTCATAGCTTTGAGACTTTGTCTAGAACTTTATATAGAATTTTATCTAAAACTTTATCGATAATTTTATTAACCACGTTTTTATGTAGAACTTTAAAACATTGACTGAAACTTTGTCTAGAACTTTAACTAGAAATTTATAAAGAAGTTCAACAATAATTTTGTTTAAATTTTGGTATATAACTTTGTTTATAACTTCGTCTAAAACTTTATCTACGACATTGACTAGATATTTGTTAACAATTTTATCTTGATTTCGTCCAGAATTTTATCTGGAACTTTGATACGACTTTATCTAAAATTTAGTAAAAATTTTCACTATAACTTTGTTAAGAATTTTGAATAGAATTATTTTGAAAACTTTCAGAATTTTATCTAAAACTTTGTCTTGAACTTGTACTAGAAAATTGTCTAAAACTTCTTCCACTTTTGACTTTCAATTTATCTTGAACTCAGACTTCACGAGAACTTTTTTTAGATACAATTCTGGAATTTTGACTTGATTTTTAACAAGATTTTTTTCTAGAACATTGTGAAAATAAAACCCTGTATAAACTTTTCAAGGCTTTTTGTGTAGAACTTCGATCAAAACTTTTACAAGGACTCTGCCTATATCTTTCAATATGAGTTTGTCTAGAATTTTCACTAGAACTTTCTGTATTAAGCTTTTTTCAAAATATTTGCTTTCGATCGTTATTCATTTACTTCACTAAAACTTTTTTAAAGCTTTCAATTTTAATTTCCTTAAAGCTTTAACTGCGATTTAATCTAGAACTTTTTATATACAACTCTTTCCTCTCCAAGTATCCACTTTCACTAGTTAAAAGTTTAATATCTAAATTAAAAAATATTTAATAAAATTAATATCTCAATCTCTGAGATTTTCCTTTAAATAAGTTGTTTTCTCTCAAGTGTAAAGAAAAACCAAAAAAAAATTTCCCTTTTTCTTTATATGTTTTTTCTCTTAATAATTTTCTTCTGATTTTCATTTCACATCGATTTTTTTCAATATTTATTATTGTTTACAGACCATAAGACTTGGAACGGTCACTTGGTCATAATGTTAAGAAAATAAATAAATAAATAAACAAGTGTTTGTTGCTGTTGTTATTGTTACAATGAAAATTAGAACAAAACAAGTTCGAATGCTACATTCGGCTATGCCGAATCTTTAATACCCTCTACCACAAATGTAAGTGAAGTAAATACGTTATGTTTTGTACATACACACTCACACATACACTCACAAAAACATTGAAATAAACGTTTTTTTTTAAATACAAAAAAGGAAACATTTAATGAGTCATAAAATTAGTTACATTTATGGCTTTAACCTTTTTTCGACTGAACCGATTTTGTTAATTTTTGAAATGATAATGAAGAACATATAACTTTATATTATGACTAAATTTTGTACTTATTTGTTCATTTATAATTGAAAATTTGACGAATTTTTTTTTGCTTCAACTTAGAGTTTGCCTTAGATATCGGCCTATATCTTTCAATATATTGAGACGATTTTTCTGGGTTTAAATAGAAAACTTCTCAGGACTTTAAGTAGTACACAGGCTAAATATCATTAAGTTCTATTAATTATTGTGGATGTGATCGTAGCTAAAACGATTTTGATTTAATACGAAACTATAAATACATAATGGGAACTGAGAAGGAATCGATTATATATATATGTATTGCGCCGATTTTGAGCTGGTTTTTAATAGGAAGCTACTCAGGATTACTTGAAATACTCAGACCAAATTTCATTGAACTCTGTCAATTATTGTGGATGTGAGTGGCCAACAACAGACAGACATAACTTAACCGACTTAGATTTTGATTTGATGCAAGAATATATACACATTATGGGAACTCAGATGATTCCTTCTTAGCGTTACACATGGAATGACAAAGTTAATATACCCTTTTAACACTTGTGATGGTGGAGGGTATAAAAATTGAATTGAAAACAAAATTGTATATCAACGATGGTCATTGACTTTTATGATCAGAAATCATCAATAATAAAAAAAACAAAATGGAGTAAAAACTTTATATAAAATGAAATTTGATATATTTAAAAATGAACTACAAATTAAAACTGAAATTTAATTAAATTTAATTAAATTAATAAAAATATTTAAAAAAATATCCTATAACAACAACTATCTCGTGTTTATAATTTAAAAAAAAAAAATAAAACAAATTTTTAATTGTTATTATTTTTTGGACATAAAAACTAATAATGTTTTTTTTTCCTAAATCTGTCAATAATGACTCTAAATGATGACCTTTTTGCAATATTTTGAAAATCCTTCAAATTAGAAAAAAACTGTTGTGGGGATTTAGGCCATTAAAATTTACAACAATAAAAACAAAAAACATATGGTTGTTGTTGCTTTGGAAAAACAAAAAAAACTATTATTCACACATACAGAAACAGAAATCTTTATAAATAAGCGCCACTCACCCTGACAACTTGATTATTTTGTTAAAAAATAAAAAATAATAAATTTTTTTCTTAACAAAAAGAGCAAAATATTTATTTTCAAAAAAACTAACACTCAACAACAACAACAATAGCAACAACTATTGCCACTAAAAAACACAAACATTAATACATTATTATGATGATATTTTTTTATTATTATTATTTTTTTTTTATTATTCTTGTATCTCTTTTTTTTCGAGATAAATTTGGTCAAAAAACATTTGTTTTGTTCTCGATGTAAAAAAAAATTAAATAAAAAATATGCAAATTAAAAAATAAAGAAAAAACGTGTTTAGAACATAAAATTGAACACTTTTGATATTCAATTTATTGTTTTTACACTTGATAAATAAAATTGAATATTTGAAATATCACGAAAAATATATAAAGATAAAATAAATTGTAATTACAGTGGATGAACGTTATAACGAATTATATATTCTCAAGAGCGTTGCCAGAAAAATTGTGAGGAAAAATATCATAATTTTAGAAGAAAAATCATTAAAACAAAATTTAAATTTTGATTAAAAACATAAATATTTGGACTTGAGCAATAAATTTTTCCTTCGATACGATAACAAAATTTAATATACAATTAAAAAAAAATTTTTTAATGTTTATTTCCACAAGTCCACTGATTAAAATTAAAAAAATTTTCAACAAATTTGCAAAAATTCAATATAATATTCATCACCATAACGACTTAAAATGTTCTCCAAAATGAGTAATTTCAATCTCAAAATACCAAAATTTTCATTTTACCAGTTCGGATTTTAAAACCTTAAGCTAAAGCTTCGCCCCATAACTGTTGTTTCTGACTGAAAAATTTCCAAAATTCGTATTTTAATTGAATGACAATAAAACTCAACTCTTTCCATTTTAATTAAATACTTTTCCATGAAAAGAAGTCTTATGCTTTGACCACATATCATTATTCTGATTATTATTTTCGAAATTTTACTTTTCTCATTAAAAAAAATGGCGTTTCAAGAAAAATGGCGTTTCAAGTTTCTTATAAAGAAAATTCATGATTTTGTTAAAAAAAATTCATCAAATCAAAAAATCATTAAAAATATGATAAAATTATCATTCTGGCAACGGTGATTGTCGGGCCCTTTCGAACTATTGAACGAGGCATTTTTTCTGTTTCAATTCAAATAATACACATCAAATATTTGGATTTCATAAATACATTTGTATATAATTTTTTATATTAGAAACTATGAAACAAAACAAGATATAATTAATATGTTTATAAACATATGTTTTGTTTGGCAACATTTTCCAATAGAGACTGGATTTATTCGCATTAAAAAATGACTCGTTTCAAAGAATATGCTCTATAATGTATTATTTCTCACCAGACTCTTTCAAAAATCGTATTCCATAACACTTTTTGAAATTTGTAAACCAACCATCACTGGTACAAAACTGACCATTGTAGAATTTTTTAGGCAGCTCTACAGTTTCGCATTTTAATTGTTCTCCACCAACTATGATATGGAAATTTCTATGTGCTAAAAACCAGTCGTAAAATATATTCACCACTTTTTTATATTCACCACTTTTTTATATTCACCACTTGTAAATCTACAAGGATTTCTTAACGAATTCATGGAATTATCCAGCAGTTCCGTTATTAATTTAATGGCTGTACCATATAGTGGATTTGGATAATCAATTTATATTTGAAATTTCAAACAACGATAATTTATTTTCGTGGTCCGCTTTAATTTTTAATTTATCTTGCAAAGAAATAGTATTTTTATACATCGTTTTAATTCCAACAAAGAAAAAAAAATTCACGAAAACTTCTCTAAATGTGGATGACCGCCAAAGAATGATGTAAAAACAAAATGAAAATTTCACTAATACGTAAATAAGATAAAAATTCTAATAAAAAACCAATATTCGTACTATCGATTAGCAAAAAATGTCCCACTGTTCGTACTGTAGAGTAGTCAATGCAAAATTATTGTCATTCGCATTATACGTTCGTGCTACTTGACTTGATTTTTTATACGCCATTCCGCGTGTAGCGCTAAGAAGGTATCATCTCAGACTCCATAATGTATAAATATTCTTGCATCAAATCAAAATCTGACCCGATTAAGCTACGTCAGTCTGTCTGTTGTTGGCACGCTCTCATCCTCAATTATTGACAGAGCTCAATGAACTTAGTCCTGAATATTTGTTATAGTCCTGAGAAGTTTCCTATTTAAAATCATAAAAATCTGGTTCATATATTAAAAAATATAGATCGATATCTGTCGTTATATATAAGTTCAAGCAAAAAAAACTTTCGTAAAATTGTCAATTATCGGTTATGTAAAAATTAATTTTAATGTAAAAATACATATTTTTATTTAAATATTATAATTTTTTTAATTTTATAAAACTTAAACTTACTTAATTATGTTATGACAGTAACATGTTATGACATGAACATTAACATGAACATTAAGTTAAAATGCTTACCTGCAAAGAAAATATAAAAATTATAATTAAAGTAAATAAATAAAATAAATAAATAAATTAATATAAATAAATAATAATAAATAATAAATAATAAATAAATAAATAAATAAATTAATTAAAAACAAGTATTAATTAATTAATTAATTAAAAACAAGTAATAATTAATTAATTAATCAATTTATTAATTAAAAACAAGTATTAATTAATTAATTAATTAATTAATTAACTAATTAATTAATTAAAAAGCAAGTATTTTTAATTGAAAAACTTAGCTACGAATTTTGACCACAACATTTACTGGAGCTTCGTTAAGAATTTCACTACACAGATATTCTCCTCAGTCCTAGATCTCGGATATTTCACAAAATACGACGTGAATTAAAAAGTAGTGGTTTCTAAATTTGAAAATTCATGCTGTAAGAGTTTTTTAAATATTCGAAAATCAATATTGCCTTTTCATAGTAGCACTTGTTCTTCTGATCCTATACGTCCTACATTTTGTCCAGTAAAACAGTTCCTTGAGAAAGTGATTAAGAAAGAATTTTTAGTTGGAGGGTATAATTTTTTTGATATTCGATGATCAATATTAAATGGGGGTACTCCTTCCCCTGGTCCTATCCGTTCTACATTTTGTCCAGTAGTTGGGACAAAATTGAAAAATTCGGATGTTCTAGATTTAATCAATAAATACTTGTGAAAAACTTTGAACAGAACTTTGACTACAACTTTTTTCAGAATTATAAATCAATGTTTAAACTTGGATTATAACTTTGTCTGGTATTTATTCTAGAACTTTATTAGGAACTTTATCCAGACCTTTCAATATTGTGTAGAACTTTGATTAGAATTTTGACAAGAAAGTTGTTAAAACTTTATCTAGATCTTTGACTATAACTTCGGCTACCTCAGCAAGAACTTTACCTATGAATTTTATGAAAGCCTTGCAGACCTATAGCATGATGTAGAGCTTTGACTAGAATTTCGTTTAAAACTTTGACTATAAATTTATCCGGAACTTGGAATAAAAAAACTGACAAAGTCAGAAAGGGATTATATAACTTCCTCATTCCATTTGTAATTTTCACATCAAAGACCCCCAAAATCATGTACACTCTGGATCAGTATCCATATAGAAATTGTGTAAACCATGTCCGGCTGTCCGTCCATCTATATGTCGGTTGAAATCAGGTTTTTTTGAAAATTTTAAAAATTTTTCATTAAAAAACTTTGACAAATCTCCCTCGTTTCTTTCTCTATGTTATATAAAGATCTTTTACAATAAATTGTTTAAAGTTGATTGCATGATAGCGATATTTTTGACTTCATTTTTTTTAAATTGTTGTTGCTGCTTTTGTTGTAAATGTTTATTATTGTTGTTATTGTACAAATATGACCCATATTTTTTGTTAAGGGAGTGCAAATTAAATTGCAGACAACAATATGTTGTTTATAAATTTATTTTTTTGTTGTTATTATTGTTGTTGCTTCTATTGTTGTTATTGTAATCTTTTGTATAAAAAAATGAAGATGCATATGTATATGTCAAGCCCCGATTTATTAAAGTTATACACCGAATTTAAGAGAATTTTTTTTATAAAAAAACGAAATTTTTAATAAAAATGTAAAAAAAAACAAAAACAATGTAATTTTAGGTAAACAAAGTGTAATTTTGGGACTTTAGTTTACACTACAGCCTGGACTATAGTTTACACTACAGTCTGGACTATAGTTTACACTACAGTCTGGACTAAAGTTTACACTACAGCCTGGACCATAGCTTACACTACAGCCTGGACTATAGTTTACACTACAGTCTGGACTATAGTTTACACTACAGTCTGGACTATAGTTTACACTACAGTCTGGACTAAAGTTTACACTACAGTCTGGACTATAGTTTACACTACAGTCTGGACTATAGTTTACACTACAGTCTGGACTATAGTTTACACTACAGTCTGGACTATAGTGTACACTACAGTCTGGACTATAGTTTACACTACAGTCTGGACTATAGTTTACACTACAGTCTGGACTATAGTTTACACTACAGTCTGGACTATAGTTTACACTACAGTCTGGACTATAGTTTACACTACAGTCTGGACTATAGTTTACACTACAGTCTGGACTATAGTTTACACTACAGTCTGGACTATAGTTTACACTACAGTCTGGACTATAGTTTACACTACAGTCTGGACTATAGTTTACACTACAGTCTGGACTATAGTTTACACTACAGTCTGGACTATAGTTTACACTACAGTCTGGACTATAGTTTACACTACAGTCTGGACTATAGTTTACACTACAGTCTGGACTATAGTTTACACTACAGTCTGGACTATAGTTTACACTACAGTCTGGACTATAGTTTACACTACAGTCTGGACTATAGTTTACACTACAGTCTGGACTATAGTTTACACTACAGTCTGGACTATAGTTTACACTACAGTCTGGACTATAGTTTACACTACAGTCTGGACTATAGTTTACACTACAGTCTGGACTACAGTTAACACTACAGTCTGGACTATAGTTTACCTTGCAGTCTGGACCATAGTTTACACTACAGTCTGGACTTTAGTTTACACTACAACCTGGACTATAGTTTACACTACAGTCTGGACTATAGTTTACACTACAGTCTGGACTATAGTTTACACTACAGTCTGGACTATAGTTTACACTACAGTCTGGACTATAGTTTACACTACAGTCTGGACTATAGTTTACACTACAGACTGGACTATAGTTTACACTACAGACTGGACACTAGTTTTCACAAGTAGTGAATCTAATTTTGTATAAAAAATATAATGTAATTTTGATCGAATTTAAATAATGCAATTTTACGTAAAACATACGAATTTAAGTTAAAATTAAATTTTAAACAATTAATTTTGATATAATTTTATTTAAAAAAAAATATTTAAAAATATAAAATTTCTATTTCCCTTTTACATCCTCCCTAATGTTCATCCTTCTATTCTTTTCTTTACACACGTGTATATATTTTTTCCTCTCTCTTCTTTTTGCTCATAAATTGTTGCAACTAAAACGATCTGACACTATTGAAAATCATGTAACAAAATGAAAAGAAGAAAAAAAAACTCATTCCAAGACAACACGTAAAATATGCATCTTCCATTCCATATAACAACAAACACACATGTATGTATGTGTGTGTGTGTGTAAATGTTATAAATGTATTTTATATTATTTACAAACACATTCTCATGATGTTGACAGTTTTATTTATACACAACAGGTCATGATAAAGAAAATTGTATATATTGGAGTATAATAACCTGAAATATATTAAGACATAAATACAAAACTAACACAAACATATTTACATACACATACACACATATGTACACATATATTCTATACACAAATTCTTAATGATTGTTGCACACAGCAAGTGATATTTTATAAATAATTTTATTTTTATTTTTTTTTCTATTTTATTATTAAAAACATATGAAAATGTTTAGAAGTCAAGAAGAATAAAAGGAAATTTTGTTGTTTATCTTTTTTGTGCTCTTTATAAAGAAAACTTCATGAAAAGACTTTAAATACTTAAAGGGGGAAAAATCTAAACATTAAACTTTTACAATTTTACATCAGGGATTTGTAATGAAATTTTTTGTTGTAATTTTACTTGTTGTTTTCATTTTGAAAACATCAGATTTCATTTTAAAATTCTACATTTTTAAACATTGTTGTTGTTGTTGATTTTATAAAATGAGAAAATTTTACATTTTCTCATTTTGGTAGATATTTTATCATAATTAGCAAAAATAGTTGATGAGAGCAAAAAATAGTCACTTACAGTCAACAAGAAAATCAGGATAATAAATTTGAAAATAATTGCAAAATGGATGACATTTTCCTTATTATACAGTGGGAGCAAAAATAAGAAGAACAGGAAAATAATATGATTAAAGTTTCATCCCTAGTTTACACTATAGTCTGGACAAGTACTAGTACTGGACTCTGTAGTCTAGATTATAGTTTACACTATAGTTTACATTATAATCTGGACTATAATTTACATTATAGTCTGAATTATATTTTACACTATACTTCAAGCTATAGTTGACACTATTGAGTAGTACTCCAAGTTATAGTTCACACTTTAATCTAGACTATAGCATAAACTATAGACTGTATTATAGATTACACTAAAGCCTTAGCTATAGTTTGCACCATTGTTTACACTATAGACAGAACTATAGTTTAAGCTACGATCTAGACTATAATTTGCACTATAGATCGAACTATAATTTCTACTATATTCTGGACTCTAAACTATAGTTGACACTCTTGTTTATACTACAGTCCAGACTATAATTTACACTATAGACTGAGCTGTAGTTTACATATTGTTGAACAATAAATTACACTATAGTCTGGACTATAGTTTATAAAATAGTTTGGAGCGTAAACTATAGACTATGGACTATAGGTTCACTATAGTCTATAGTTTACACTTTAGTCTATGATTTACACTATAGTCTTGACTACAGTTTAGAATTAAAATTCTACTTTCTTGAATTGAACATCAATCTTAACCTCTTTTTTGAATACATTATTTTTCTTTTTCAATCCGATTTGAAAGAAAATTATGAATATTAATTATGAAAATTATGAATGGAAATCGTTTCATATTTTTTCTTTTTTCTTTGCAAACATGTAGATTTCTATATTACAATTTCACTGTTATCCATCATGGATATCTGTCAGTTACATCGCCATCATCAACATGATTATCAATATCATCATGTTAACACCAACAACTATTAAGGTCAGATTTAACATTTACACTTTAAAAAGTAAATAAAAATTTTATGATTTTTTTTTCAAAAATTTTTGACAAAAGAAAATCATTTCATCAAAATTTGATTTTGTTTGGGAAAGACGACAGTTAAATTTAAAATATGTTTACTATTTTAGATATTTAAGTATCATTTAATAAATTTAGTTAAAGTGATTTCCAAAAATATGTAAAAATATTTTATCATTAAATTTTTAATCGAACAAAAAATTAAATGAGAAGATTAGGAAATAAAGAGTGGCTTTACTTATTTTAACAACTCTGTTATTGTTTCATTTCCTGTTACCATTACCATATCATAGTTAAACTCTCTCTCTCTTACTCATACTCACTCTCTGTATTGTTTTCTGTTTGATTGATTTACAAACAATTTGACTTTATTAGTGTTTTAAATTGTAAACCGTTATTTTCTTTGTTATGTTTTTCAGTGTTGCCACCGAAAAAATTAGAAACTACACTCCTAAATTACACATTTGAAGAAAAAGACTGAGCTTTTCTCGAAATAACATTAACTCAATTTGAATTGAATAATTCAATTACACGATCTTTAATATATCCACTACAAGTGTCATTTAAACGGATAAATATTGATCACAATTTTGTCAAAATATGCAAGTGGCAAAATTTCTCTGCTGAAAATTTGATTTTTGAGTTATGACCAGTATTGTCAGTTTTTCTCAAACGATTATCTTTAAAAAATAAAACCGCAACTAGCGCTGATTGGATTTATTGGAAATATTGTAACATGTTAAAAAATTTTATAGACCCCCCTTCCATGGACCCTCTATGACATTTCACTTTCAAAGTTATAAAGCTGCACTTCTCTGCTATCGCTATATCAAATTTCGTTTGAATCCAACAACCCAATCAAAAGTAACAGGTTTAGTTAAAAAAGACTGTTCTACTGTGAAATATGTTGAAGTAGTTTTATACCCTCCATCACCACAAGTGGTGAAGAAGTTATATATACTTTGTTATTCCTTGTGTTACAAACCATATCAAAATCTGAGTCGATTTAGTCATCTGTCTGTCTCTCAGTCTGATGCTGGCACACTCACATCCGCAATTATTGACAGAATTTGCTATGGTCCTGAGAATTTTCCTATTTAAAACCAGCAAAATTGGTTAAGTATATTAAAAAATATAGAGCAATATTTGAGTCAACCTCTATATTAAAGGGAAGACCTTTTTACAGAATTGCTAATTATAAATCGACAAATTGGAATAAAATTTTACTATAATATTCACTATAATATTCAGTTCAGTAAGAAATACTTTTATAGAGTGTATGTGTTTGTAAGAATTCGTGGTGGAGGTTATTGAAGATTCGCGATAGCCGAATATAGCTTTCTTACTTGTATGTACTGTTACTTATTTCCACAAAAATCTTATCCACTTATGAGCTTCATAAATCGCTAAAATTTCCGTTTATCCCTAAAACTTCACTTTATCCGCCATGAGCACTTCAAAATCGCTAGATTTATCAGGAAAATCTTTAAGCTGGCAACATTGGTTATGATTATCTTGCAGCAAATGAGCGATATGTGACAATTTCATGTCAAAAATCAGTTAAACTATTACACACAATACGTGTAATTATATATGAAGTGGCAACACTGATATTTTTGCAAATGTTTTGGTCTCTCTTCTTCTTCTTCTTTTTTGGCTCTCTGAGCTTTAATGACTCGTGTTTGAGTTGTTTACATTTGAATTTCTGGGTTATAATATTTTGTTTTTTTTTTGTTTTTTTTTTTTTTTTTATTTGATGTTTTTTTTTTTGTCTTTAAACACTTACAAGTGTTTATGTGTATGAGTGTGTTAAAAAAAAAAAAAGAAATATGGCAAACATACTCATCATGACACATTTAAAGAAATCAAAATGATTTTATTTTTATTTTTTAACTTAACAAATAAATTTATTTACATCACCCGCCGCCGCCGCTCACTAAAATTTATAAATAAAAGAATTAAAAATGTTTATGTAAAGCAAAAATATCGTATTATAAATAATATTGTGACATTTTGTTTTTCAATTAAGTGAAACAAAAATAAAGTAAGAATGCTAAATTCGGCTATGCCGAATCTTCAATACCCTCCATTTTATATTCTTGTAAAGTAAATATGTTATGTTCGTACATACACACTGACACATACACTCACAGATGTTTACAATATATAGACGTTGTTCTTACACTGCAACACTTAATGAGTCATAAAATTAGTTATATTTATGGTTATAACCTATTTTTCTACTGAACCGATTTTGAAAATTTTTGGAATCGTAATATATATGTACTTTATTACGATTCCAAAAATTTTCAAAATCGGTTCAGTAGAAAAATAGGTTCTTTTTATTATGACAAAATTTCATTAAAATTTTTTAATTTGTAATTGACAGCTTTATAAAAACTCTACGCTGAACTAAAAGGTTTCTTTAGATATCGGTCTATATCTTTCGACATACTTAACCAATTTTGCTTATTTTAAATAGGAAACTTCTCAGGACAGGACAAATACTCAGGCCGAATTTTATTGAGATCTGTCAATTATGGTGAATGTGAGCGTGCCAACAACAGGCAGACGGACAGAAAAACAGACAGGCATTGCTAAGCCGACATAGATTTTGATTTGATGCAGGGGTACATATGCATTATGAGGTCAGAGATGATCCCTTTTTAGCGTTACACGCGGAATGACACCACTTGTGATGGTTGAGGGTATTAAAAGCTTTTCTTAATTATAACACGGAACTCTTAATGCGTCATAAAATTTGTTGTAATTTCGGTTATAACTTTTTGTTGCTACTGAAACGATTTTAATAATTTTTGGAATAGAAATGAAGTACATACAACTTTATATTATTGCAAAAATTTATTCTAATCTGTCGATTTATAATTGACAATTTTATAAAAGTTTTTTTGCTTGAACTTAAAGTTTATCTCAAATATCGGTGTTAAGCTTTTAATATAGAGCTAATTTCATTGAGCTCTATTAATTATTGTGAGCGTTTCAACAACAGACAGACGAACATAACTAAATCTACTCAGATTTTGATTTGATTGATGCAAAATTATATACATTATGGGTTCTGAGATGATTTCTTCTTAGCGTTACACGCGAAATGACAAATTTTATATACCCTCTCCACCACTAGTGGTGGTGTAGGGTATGAAAAATAAATAAAACTAAAATCAAATAATTTTTTTTCCTTTAGAAATTTAAGTGAAATGTAAAATGGCGAAAAATGCAAAACAAACATGAAATTTTGTTTTGCTTTACAGAAAATGTCACACGCGTGATTACTTGTTCTCTCTTCTACACTTTATGTCATGTCGTGTGTTGGTTTTCTTTAAGAAAACACTGAAAGAAAGATAAGTGTTGATGAAATTTTTGTAGTTCATCATGATCATCATCATCATCATTAGGCGAATTAACATTTATCGCCCGCATCTTTATCATTATTAGCAAAT
The DNA here is from genome assembly GCA_004302925.2 of Cochliomyia hominivorax. Classification (NCBI taxonomy): domain Eukaryota; kingdom Metazoa; phylum Arthropoda; class Insecta; order Diptera; family Calliphoridae; genus Cochliomyia; species Cochliomyia hominivorax. Next base: position 20,181,283 of record PYHX02000413.1, on the reverse strand, counting down.
TGTCTTGTTCTTTTTCTTACGAGTGAGTGTGTGAGTATGTGCATGTGTGTTTGATCTAAATTTCAAAAGACTTTTGCGTTTACATTTCTTCAGTTTCTTATGCCTGAAGTCATTTGAAAATGTCGTCTTTTCTTTCATTTTGTGCATTTTAAATTTAGTTTAAATAAAATATTTTTAGCAAATTTTTGTCAAAATCTAATTGTGCATGAAACACAAAAACAAAAAACAAAATTTTGCTGCTGTAAAAAAAAATAAACTACAAATGAAACATTTAAAAATATTTTAACAAATTAATAGAGATTTTTTCCAAAAAAAATAAAAATAAAAAAAAAAAAAATCGAAAATTATTTTCATTTTAATAAAAACAATTTTAATGTCGTCAAAATATGACCCATATTTTTAATTTAGTGGGTGGTGGGTACCAAAAAATTATGTATATTTTTTTACTTATTGAAAAATAATTAAAAATCTTCAGGCCTAATTTTTTCTTCTTCTTCTCTTTCAGAAAATAAATTATGTTTTCTTCATAAAAAAAAGTAATTTGTATGTTTTCCTTCACCAAAAAAATTACTAAAAAATTTATTTTAAATTCATCCAAATAAATGATGACAAATATTTGTCAATTTCGCCCTTCTCAAAATACACTGAGAGAAAATATTTCAAATATTTAAAATTAAAATATTTATTTTCTTATTTTTAGTTAACAAATTTATTTGATTATTTACTAAAGAGTGAAATCGAAAAATGTTTAACATACGTTTTTCATTGAAATTTTTAAAACAAGTATTATTCGATTTTTATATAAAACATGTCCATTATGATATTTAATCTCAAACAAATTAAATATTGTTAACCTGATTAAAGAGAGTGGCCTTTTTCAACAAAACTCAACTCGGTCCTACATAAAGTTGGCCAAGCAATCTGCCGGTAAATTGTTTCCAAAGTTATTAAACTGTACCAGAAGAACTTGCAGCATTCTCAAAAGCTCCCAATCCCAGTTAGCGCCGATCTCGGTCTATTTGATAGGAAAAGCTTAAACAAATGCAGATTTAAAAACATACAAAACTCAAAAAGTTCCTCTCAGGAACGTTGCTAAATATTTGTAGTCCAAAAACAGAGCACGGAAATTGAGTCCAGTTTCATGGTCAACAATTTTATGTTGCTGATACTCGAGGGAATATTGACGAAAAGTTTGGGTTATGGCAAACAATATGAAGTTGAGGCAAAATAAGTCAATCATTGTTATAACGAGCTCTACAAATACCGAAACTTACATCAAGGAATGTTTAAAAAAAGGCTGCTTCCATTCAAAAGACCAGTGGATAGATATTAAGATCTTGTTAAAGGAGAATTAAAAAGCACAAAAATTTGTCCAAAAGTGTGGTACATTTTAAACGGAGATGGACAAGCTGTTTGAGCAAAATGACAGAAAAATCTATAAAAATGGAAGGGTTTCCGAAAAAGGTTCAAAATTTGGTCACTATAAATTAAAACTACAAAAATATGTTATTTGTAAATTGTAATAATTATTTCAATCAAATAAAACAAATGAAAACTTTAAGTTTAGTGTATGTATGTATGTTAAGAATTTCTCGATCTCACTCCTTATATGATTTATTTATTATAAATTCATTTATTATGCAACATTGTTGTTATTATTTATTATATAAAAATTTATTGTTTATTATGGTTTATTTTAATTCGCCTAATAAAATCTATTAATTATGGGAATTAAAACAAAAAATATTTCCTTCAAGTAAACAAATCTAAAACAAAATAAAAAATCTGAAAAAAATATTTAAACATTTTGTAAATTCATTAACGTGTAAATTGAAAATAAATTTAGCATAACATTTTGTTTTAAGGAAGAATTAACGCCATTTTAATGTAAACAGAATAAAAAGGAAAACTAAAGAATAAACAAAACGAGAAATATATCAATTAAATAACGGTAACAAGAAGAGAGGGAGAGAAGTGAAGAAAAAAATCAGTCTTATAATCTGAACTGTTTAAAAAAAATAGTTTACAATATAGAATATCAATTTATAGTCTGATCAATTTATAGTCTAGACTATTGATCCATCTATAGTCTGAACTGTAGATCAATCTAAAGTCTAAAGATCAGACTATAGTCTAGAATTTAGATCTATCTATAGTCTGAAGTATTAATCGGACTAAAGATCAAAGTCTAGACTATAGATTAGTCTGTAGTCTGTAATATAGGTCAATCTATGGTTTAGCTGAACCATAGATTACACTATAGTTTAGCTGGACAATCGATCACACTATAGTCCGGACTATGGATTACTCTACAATCCGGATTATGGATTACTCTATAGTCCGGACTATGGATTACTCTACAATCCGGATTATGGATTACTCTATAGTCCGGACTATGGATTACTCTATAGTCCGGACTATGGATTACTGTACAGTCCGGACTATGGATTACTCTATAGTCCGGACTATGGATTACTCTATAGTCCGGACTATGGATTACTCTATAGTCCGGACTATGGATTACTCTATAGTCCGGACTATGGATTACTCTATAGTCCGGACTATGGATTACTCTATAGTCCGGACTATGGATTACTCTATAGTCCGGACTATGGATTACTCTATAGTCCGGACTATGGATTACTCTATAGTCCGGACTATGGATTACTCTATAGTCCGGACTATGGATTACTCTATAGTCCGGACTATGGATTACTCTATAGTCCGGACTATGGATTACTCTATAGTCCGGACTATGGATTACTCTATAGTCCGGACTATGGATTACTCTATAGTCCGGACTATGGATTACTCTATAGTCCGGACTATGGATTAATCTATAGACCGGACTATGGCTTACTCTATAGCTTGGACTAAAGACTACTCTTTAGTCTGGACTAAAGACTACTCTTCAGTCTGTTTTATATTGCAGTCGTTAGCCTGACTAAAATCAGCCTATAATTTACACTATAGATCAGTCTATAGTCTGCGCTATAGATCAGAGTATAGTTTATAATTAAAAATATTTAAGACCATAACTTGAATATTACTGTAGTCTATATGTGGATTATAGTTTAGTGTATAATGTTGAATGCAATTAGATCAAAGTCTTGACCAAAGCATAAACTCCAGTCTCATCTAATGTTTAAACTATAGTCTGGACTACAGTCTTAAACTTTTATTATCGAGAATATAGTTCCGTGGATCATGTTAATAAAATTTTAGCACTTTTTTAAAATTATTTACAAAAATTTCATTGAAATTTCAAAATTTATTTTTCAAAAAATTTATAATAATTTCAATAAAACTCAAATGTTTTTATAATTTTTAATAATAGAAAATAATTTTATTTAAAAATAAAATAATTATTTTTTAATTTAAATATTTAAAATTAAATTAATTAGATGAACAAATGCAAGTATGTCAAATAATTCATTAGTCAGCCGACACGATGACAACAAAGTCTATGTGATGGAGTGAAGGAGAGAGAGAGAGGAAGGATGACAGAGAGAAATGAAGAATGCATTTATTAAGAAAATGTGTTTAAAAGCACGTACTAAATGGAATAAAAATTTATTTAAGATGATGATGATTATTAACACATAATTTTTTTGAAGTATTTTATTTAAATAAAAAATTGCTAAAATAGCATTTTTCGAGGTCTTGAATTATGACAAAAATTTTTGAGGATTAATTATTGTTTATTTTTATGGAACTTTAAAGAATTTTTATTATTTTTTTCGATTATGACATATTTTTATGTGTTTTTTTTTAATTTTAAAGAAATTTCATCTTTTTTTTAATTTTTATTAAACAAATTAGGAATTTTTGGCTAATATGCAGTCCCGAACAAAATTATTGGTACAGCAAGTGAATTTTCCTTTTTTCCCAATTTCAAGTCATTTAAAAACTTTTCACACGAATAACAAATGTGTTTGGAAGTACTTCTACCAATGTAGTGAATAACGGAAATAGGTTTTTTTCATTTTGCCGAAACAATGGTACACCTAATAAAAACATATGTTACACTATATATATGTAGTTTATAAGTACTTAGTGGACAAGTTTTATTACTTTATAACTTCATCCAAACATTTTGGCATTGAATGTACCAAATTTCTTGTAACTTCCTCCTAGATTAGTATCCATTCTTCTTTTAACGCTGTTTTGAAGATCATATTTATTTGAAGGAGATCGCTGCTTGAGCTGGCTCTGCAGTTCTTCCCACAAATACGTAATTGAATTGAGATCTGGAGACTGTGGTGGATACGGTAGGTCATGAGCCACATTGTAAATTAATCACATATGCACATCAAGTCGAATAGTTATTTCATCGTAAAAAAGTACCTGATACCAAAATGTAATAAGTTTACTTTTAAACTTTTGCGCATTCGCTAAATGCTTAATTTGCTTTATTGAATAGATTAGTCGTTTACGTCTAGCAACTCGAGCATTATAATCAGCCTTATGCACCACTCTATGAAAAGTAATGGGGTGATTGTTTTTGTTATATCCCCCTTCAACTTTAGGTCGCCCAGTTCTGTTTAAATTAAGGAAACTTAACTATTCTTTAAAACGATTCACTATGGTTCTAATAGTGAAACGACTTCTTTTAATCATTTGACCTATCTGGGCATATAATTTGCCTTTTTTATGCAGGTGCAGTATTATTTTTTGCTTAGATTTTTATAGGTTTTTTTTTGCATCCAAAAAATGTTAGAAAAGACTGTGTGTACCAATACTTTTGTTGACATTTTTTTGTATTTGTCACATTATTGATGGTCGTATTCAGTATTAATAATTTTATCTTCTAAAATTTGATTATAATGACAGAAAGCAAACAAAATTCTTCTTGTGCCAATAGTTTTGTTCGGGACTGTATATATTATTTCAATTGCTTAAAGTTCAATAGCGCTGTTAGTTGTTGTTTGAAAAAAATTTTCAATTTTTTCCATAAAGAAAAACCACATGTTTCAAATCGAAATTTTGCTTATTTTACAAACACGAAAAAAAAAATAGTTTTGAATAAAAATTTGTTTGCATTTAATTTTCAAATATTTTTATTTATAATTTCCAGTTTATATCTCAGAGGAATGAGAGGGAGGGAGTCAACATTTCTTATGATTCAACAAATTTTCATTTTTTTTTTTTTGCAAAATTTTTCTTAAATTTTTAATAACAAGTGTGAAGTATTTATTTATAATGCACAAAATGAATATTTTTGGAAATTTGATAAAAGGAAATGTGCAATAATCATAATTTTTGAAAAAGGTTGCCAGATTTTGAAAAATTAAATATTATGTCATAAAATGAAAGGAAATTCTGAAATTTTTAAATGTAAAAAAATTTTGCGTACTTTATAATTTTCCAGGAATCGTGCTTTACAACACCATTTGTTTTCTACATTATTTTTAAGTAAGAAGTGAGATCGAAAAATTCTTAACACACGTTTTTCATTGAAACTTTTTAGCCAAATATTATTTTTTCTATCAAGTTACACTTGTGAAACATGTTATTTATTATGTTTAATGTGAAACAAATCTGTGACCAGAAAAAAATGCGTACTAAAACTGTTATATACATTATTTCAACAATAACCAAATTGGTCCTACAGAAAGTTGGGTAACCATTCAAAGGTATGGCGTCAAAAGAGTTTCCAATGTTATTAAATGGTTTCGGGAGAACTCGTTTATTAAATAGAAAGCATTTTCAAATGAGCTCCCAACACATACGTTTGGATAGCAGCCCAATTAGCTACGAGCTCAGACTATTTGTTACAAAATGCTAAAGCTAATGCAGGGTCGAAAAGGAGCGTTGCTAAAATTTTAGAGGCCATAAATAAAGCACGGAAATTGAAGTCAAGTTTTCTAAAAAAAATATTCTGAATGACAAAACGTAAGTTTTGACAGATTCCTGGCTGTAGGGAATTTTAAAATAATTTTAGGACCCAAAAGCAATCAAAATGTCCCAAAAAGTTCTTGACAAGTAATATGCAAGAGAATAAAACGAGCTCTATAAATACCGAAATTTACATCAAAGAGTGTTTAAACACATCTTCCATTCAAAGGACTTCATAATGTGATAACTTATTTTTGGCTTGACTTGGCATTCGGTCACTAGGTAAATAAGCCCTTTAGTGGCACAAGAACAACAGTGTGATATTTGCACCAACAGAGAGGCCAGCGATATTGGGCCCTTGTTAAAAGAGAATTAAATACCTCAAAAAATGTGTCCAAAAGTGCGGTAAATTTTAAACAGAGATGGACTACCTGTTCAAACAATGTGACGGAATGAGTTAATGGAGGGGTTTCCGAAAATTAACTACAGTTGTAATCACGCGTGATTAAGAATATAAAAAATATATTTTTGGAAATTGTAATAATAATTTCAATCGACAAACAAAATTAATACTTAAACATATATGTATGTTAAGAATGTTTCGATTTCACTCCTTAAATGTAATTGCAGTAAGTCTTGTTTATTCAAGTAAAAAAAATAATAAAATTCTAAGAAAAAATTGATTTTTTGTTTGTTTTTATTTTCAATGTGAGAGAAAGAAAAACTAATGAACACACATACACACACAGAGACAAAACAATAATGCCATAGATGAAAAACCTAATGGGGATTTTAAATGGCACCTAAACATTGTTGCCAGATTTAACATCATTTTAACGATTTTAGGCCCCAAAAATGATATTTTGACGATTTTAGTCGCAAATTTGATGATTTTTCACAAGAATAAAATTTTTAATTTTGTATTTTTTTTTTTTTTTTGTTTGAAATTTGTATAAAAGTCATCATTGAAACTTTCGATTTTTGTCCGCCTTTAATACCACGATTTTAAGAAAAATTACCCAGATATTTTGAAGTCGTTTCAGTAGCAAACAGCTAACACGCCGTATCTGCAGGTACTTGGAAAAATAACTTCCATACGGCGCAAATATTAATTAATCTAATAGACTAGAGTAAAAGAAGCTCTCCTGAACTATATTATATGAAATCGTTTCCTCAAAAAGTTTTCCATAGATTGGAGATCCCCAAATAAGCCATTTAAAGGAATTAAGAATCGTATGTAAGATTTATGAAATGAAGAGAAATTCCTTTAAAATAATTTCGTTTTAGTGAAATGAGGACGTGATATCTGAAAATTTCCAGGATCATGATTGTAATTATTCAAAAGCCTAAACTGTTAAGTTGTGAAAATTTAATTTGGAAGAGGTCATTTTTTATGTTGACAGTTTTTTGACGATTTGAAGACTTTTTTCCTCAAAATTATATATCTAAGTAATTTGTTTCCCTTTCAGCAAAAATATTTTGTATTTTACAGTGGTAAAACTAAAGATGAGTAATTTATTTCTCTCTACATCCTCTCACTCTCTCTTTCTTCCTCTCATACATTCATTTAGTAATTGTTTTCTAAAGATAATTGTTTTGTTTACATTTAATTTAATCATAATTCTTCTCTAGCCAAAATTAACGTTATATAGTTTTAATTTTAACACAATACTCCCTATCACTCTCTCTCTCTCCCCCTCTCTCTGTCTCTATTGATTACATATAACTCTATTTATTATCTTTAACAATGTATTTGAATTTATTTGTGAGTACAGTGAACCTCCAGTACTACGAACGCTCTTTACGAATTTTCAATAATACAAATGACAATTGATTTTACGAACAGTGGGACATTTTTTCTATTCGATGGTATGAATGTTGGTCATCCACCTTTAGAGAAGTTTCTGTGTCTTTTTGACTTTCAAATCGTTGGAATTAAAACGATTAAAACGAAAACGAAAGAAATAGTCTTTGCAAAATAAATTAAAAATTAAAGCTGACCACGAAAATTGTTTGAAATTTCAAATATAAATGGATAATCCAAATCCACTATATGTACAGCCATTAAATAAAAAATGAAACTGCTGAAAAATTCCCTGAATTGTTTAAAAATCGGTATGGACTAACATGTGGTCAATTTAAACAGGGAAAATTCTATATCACAGTCGGTGGAAAACAATTAAAATGCAAAACTGTAGAGCTGGATACAGTGGTCAGTTTTGTGTCAGTGATGGTTGGATTACAAATTTCAAGAAGCGATTGTTTATGCAGTCTGTTGAGAAATTATATTTTTCTTCTAAAGAAGTTGTTGTGCCATTCATCTATTATTATGGAGCGTGGGCTATCAAAACAAAGCAATTCTTACTGCGGATGAATCCGTATCCTCCAACGAAAATATAGAAACATTCATCGCTGATTGCCTTAGTTTAAGAAAAAGAATCCAAAAATTCCATAAGGAAATATTGAAGAAAGATGTTGGGCAATTACAATTTCGAGGACGAGGATAATGTTTCACTACCAGTAGTACATGACATAGAAGAGATAAAAGCAAATTTCCCTAAAAGAAACCAATAACCAATTTAAATCCGTTTCATTGGTTCCCTTAGTCTGAGAAAAAGAATCCAAAAATTCCATAAGAAATATAGAAAGAAATGTTGGGCTATGACAATTTCGAGGATGAGGATGATGTTTCACTATCTGTAGTGCGTGACAGAGAGAGGAGATATGCAATTCTAAAATACACAATTTACTTGATACAAATTTTACAAATTCACAATTTGACTTTATTGATTTATTTGATTATGATCTTGATGATACAAGTGAAGAAATTGAATTATTGATGAATTCAAAATAATACAAATTAATTATATCTTCCTAATTCATACTAACGAACGTTCACTGTATGTATTAAAGGTGTGTTTCTTCTTGTTGTTGCTGTTTGTAATTAATGTTGTTTTCAAAAAATTTGCATATGTTTTTTTCATGTTTTCATGTTTTTTTTTTTAGAGCAATAAAAACTAAGGTCAGATAAACAAATCGTTTCTTAGCTGCTTCTTTTCTTCACCTTTAAAAATGTTGTAGTTGTTTTTCCTCAACTTTCTGTTGTTGTTATTGTTGTGGTGTGAACGTACAAATAATTAATAATAACAATATAAACATTTTATAGTCTTTTGGTCTATTTAAAATGATTTAATAAAAACATGCAACCTGGAGAGGAGTGTGAATCAAATAATTTTAACACACATTTCAACTCTTAACTGTATAGGGTACTAGACTATATTCTAGTAAAGAGACTTGAATATAGTTCTGAAAGTAAAATATAATGTAGTTTTTAATTTAGACAACCTAAAGGGATGAATTCTAAGCTAAAATCTTGACCACATACCGTATTATAGTCTAGACTAGAAAGTAAATTACAGCTGATATAAAGAAAACTTTAGTCTTCATTAAAAATTAAACGGTAATGTTTAGTACAGATAAAACTAAATTCCAAGTCCATTTTCCAATTGAGTAACTAATAATTAGTTTCTTCAGATTATAGTCTAATTTAATTTCAAATTATAGTCTAATTTATAGGCCAGATTAGAAACTACGTTCCAAGCAAAACACTACTATAGTGCAGACTATAGAACAGTTTAAAGTCAAGACTATAAACCAAAGACTACACCATTTTATAATAAAAAAGCAGTCAATAAAATCTATAAACTAAATTGTAATGAAGACTATAAATTATAGATCAGTCTATAATTAAAACTGAAACAAACTGATAGTCCAGTCTATAAAATCCCAGTTTAAAATTGAGCTATAGTCCCAGTTTAAAACAAACTATAGTGCAATCTATGAAAAGAACTATATTCCATAGTTTAAAACAGACTAATAACAAAAATATAGTTCTTCAATGTATAAACATGAGTACTGACTATATAATGAAAAGTAATCGGTACAGTAAACTAAACAATAGGGAATTTAAACTATACATAATTCGGTCTCAAAACTAATATATAGTCCAGACCATAAACAAAACTTTAGAGTACAGACTAAAACTATAGTCAACTCTAAATAACTTGACTGTAGTCCGGAATATAAAACTAATTATCATCCCGTGGTCAAAACTATTAACTGATCATGAAACCCAGATCATGAAACTAAACTATGAACTATTGTTCAGTCCTTAAACAACACTGTAGTCTAGACTCTAAGCTAAACTATTGTCAAGTCTAAAGTCTACACTTTATAACAGTTTCTAAATTAGACAATAGTCTAGACCAGTGTTGCAAAAAACAAAACAAAAATAGTAGTATGAGTGAACACCTCTGGTCTAGACTAAAAAATAAACTATACTCTGGTCCAGAGATGCCTACCTATACTATTATATATTGGCCTTTGTGTGTATGAAAAATTATATTGAATAAATATGAAATCTGTTCAAATTGAAGAGAGAGAGCAAAAATTGTTTACAGTGCATGCGAGAAGTAAGCAGAATATGTAGTCTAATTTAATTTATAGTCGGGTGGGGAAATGTGTATTTAGGGCATCACTACTCTAGTCCTTAAAAATAACTATAATAAGATGTATAAACTAAATTATATAAATATAGTCCTTTTAAAACATAACTCTAGTTTATAAATCCAATTTTAATTTAATCTATAAATTAAACTATTTCCTGATCTATAATACAATCGTGAATACAAATCAAACTATAGTCTGGTCCACAATCTATTCTCCATTATATAACTAAACATTTCAGACAACAAACAAGACAATTATCTTCAAATATATTCCAAAACAAAATCTATTATTAAAATGAATAAGTCAATTTTTTTAATTAAAATTTTTATAAAATTATATTTTTAAAAATCCCCCCAAAAAAACTGTCATTACATTTTATTACATTTTCCCACCCACCAACCTACACTCGTTCACACCCGCACACTACATTTTTTGCTCCCACAATTTATTAAATAGAAAAATTCAAAAAAAAACAGTCAAGAATGCTATATTCGGCTATGCCGAATTTTCAATACCCTGCAACACAATGTGTGTGAAGTACATACACACTCACACTGTATACAAATTGTTCTTAAATATAAATTGTTCTTAAATATCAGAAACACTTAATGAATTGGCTACAACCTGTCTTTTTTTCTGAACCGATTTTGAAGAATTTGGAATGATAATGAAGTACAATGTTGTACACAATATTATGACAAAATTTTATTCTAATTTGTTGATTTATAATTGACAATTTTAAGAAAAAAATCAGCATGAACTTAAAGGATAACTTAGATATCGGTCTTTATCTTTTCATATGCTGAACCGATTTTACTAGTTTTAAATAGGACTATAATAAATACTCGGCCCAAATTTCATTGAGTTCTGCCAATTATTTTAGATGTGAGCGTACCAACACCAGACAGACAGACAGATAGACGGACATAGCTAAATCGACACAGATTTTGATTTTATACAAGAATATATATATATATATATATATATATATATATATATAATTGGGGTCTGAGATGATTCCTTTTTAGTGTTACACACCGAATGACAAAGTTAATATCACTTGCGGTGGTGGTGGAGGGTATTAAAACTTTCCATTCAAAACAAAAACAAAAAACGTGCTTGTTGCCTTAAATGTTTACTGCATTTACATGATTGCAAGAGTATGTGATAATGAGAATGTATGTGTATGTGTGTTTAAAGTGATTTTGAACACGTTTCATATGAATTTGTTATTATTTTATTTTAATAAATTTTTAATAAGCATTTGAAAGTGACATCTAATAAAAAGATTTTTAAATCAATTAATATTTTCGTTGCTCATAATTAAGTGATTAAAGTTTTCGAATGGGTAAGTGTGCGTGTATGTGTTTAAAAATAAATTGTAGCCCTTTTGGGAACATTTTAAGTTAATAACATTTAGATTTTCAATAATGACCTCCAGTCAAGAAAATCTAATAAAACTAATTAGTTGTTGTTGTATTGTTTAAGGTAAATAAAAAAACCAAACACTCTTCTATTAAAAAAACAACAAATAAAAATATATAAACAAGAGTGTGACACTTAAGCTGTTTTTTACACACATTAACAAAAGTCACCTTCGCAAGAGTCCAATATCTCTTCATTGACCTTAGCTCTGGCCAGTTTGGAGGACTTGCCTCTCTTAAAACAAATACTACATTATTGTTCTTCTATCACTCAATGACTTGTTTGCCATAGTGATGGGATGCCAAGTCAGGCCAAATTTAAGTGGACACATTACGAAGTCTTACGAATAGAAATATCTTTTTTTGTAAGCATTTCTAGATGTAAATATCGGTATTCATAGAATCCGTTGTAACAAATTATTGTCTTTATGGCTCAACTGCATATTACCTGCCATACCAAGAACTTTTTGGGAAATTTTGACTTTTCTTCAACATTCCCTCGACCATCAGCAACATAAAATTTTTGAAAATTGCGAAAAATCTGGTAGAACAAATATTTGGTCATCTGTTATACAGCTAGAGAATTTGACTTCAATTTCGGTGCGTTCCCGTAAGGAACTTTTTGCCTTTTTAAGCCTTTAACATTTCATACCAAATAGTCCAAGCACTCAACTAGCCAGCCTGCTTTCCTACCGGATGCGTTTGGAGCTCTTTTGAAAATGTTTTCTATTTTTTGGCTTTATAAACATCATGTGTACATACGGCAGATTTTTGAATGTTTGGCCTACATGTTTGAATGTAGGATCAACACAACTTGGTTGTTGAAAAATGTTTAATCATTTTAATACGCACTTTTGCCTGTAAAGTCTTCCCCTTCTTTGTCCATGTCAAAACAAATCCATCAGCTTTGCTTTAATCAGAGAATATTACCTTATCCCATAAGTCTATTGCTTTATTGCTGTGCTCTTCTAAAAAAGAAAAATTCAAATGATTCACCTTGCTAATCTGAACTCTTTTTCAGCAAATTCTGGCATTATACCCTGTAAGTTTTACCACTCGGCGTACAGTATGGGGGTGTTTGTAATATTTTAACTTTCAGTTTAGTTTTAAAGTAACTATATTTCACAAATTCAGATAGAAGCGAGGTTTCTTAGAGTTTCTTTAATATTTAGATGTAATGACGGTGACTTTTGTCCACAAGAAATGTTAATTTCATAATAAAACTATTTTTATATGTCATTAGTTTGTTGGACTCAGAAGACCTTCAAACGTATATAGGGACAAATGACGGTGACTTTTGTCCATGTGTGTAAAGTGCAGTGTTGCCAGAAAAATTTTGTCTCATATCCCCAAGCTTAAGCTCAAAGTCCCCCAAAAAAAATCCCCGTTTTTAAACATGAAATCCCAAAATTTTCCTCAAAAGATTTACAAACATAATAAATTGCATTTTATCACAGAATTTCATTCTTAGCGAAATTGGAATCATTTAAATCAACTTACGTCCCAAGAAATGAAAATAATTAAAATCTGATTCGATTTATCTATGTCTGTCTTTTTTGTCACTTTGACCAAAGTAGTCGTTATGATCCTAAGAAGTTTTCTTCTTTAAAAAATAGACCAACGATTACGATTAAACTACTTTTTGAATTTTCGTAAAATTTAGCACTCTGACATTGGTTTTAGGAAAAAAACTTTACCAGGATTAAGCATATTTTGGAAAAGGCAATATCGCATATGTGTAAAACTAATATTTCATATTAAAAAAAATTAACTGGGCTAATTTGTAGACTTCGAAATTTACGGAAAGAATATGAAGAAATGGTATCTCCCTTGCAAACGGGATGGAATTTTCATAAAGTATATATCTGATCATGTTAAAGAGTGGGGGGGGAGGGCTCGTTACAGATAATTTTATCAAATTTGGCGATTGTATGAAATAATAATGGACAAAAATTATAGAGAATGTAATTCTGGAATGGAACACAACCGAGAGGAATCCTCTCATAAATGGAATTTTCAATATGTTCTGAATAAAGAATTCTTACTTGTTTTAATTGCCATGATTGCGAAGCCACGTTCCATATTGTTTGGAAAGTCAGTGTTGGTATTTTTTTGCTTTGCCTCATATCTTGGTTGTACGATTAAGAACCCAGCGAAAATTAAGAAAAATATTGAAACTGACAAACATTTATTACGATTTTACGGTTAAAATAATGAAAAATTTCCAAATTTTAAGAAAATCTCTTGAAGTACCACTTGAAATCACCAATTTGAGGACAAATACCCATATCTGGCAACACTGATAAGAAGAATAGGTTGTACTCTTTTTCTATCTCTCTATCTCGCTCTCCTTATTATTTACAATTATACACTTCATTTGCTGGTTTGTTTACATTTTCATTATAGAGTTACCAGACATTTTATTAACAAACTAACCTTAATTGATTTCAGGTTTTAAATTTTTTAAAACCTTAAGAAATATAATCCTAAAGATATTTAAGGTTTTCTTTTCTTTTGTATTTTTAATTAAAATCAAAATATATATTTTTATTATTAAAAACAAATAAATAAATAAGAAAAATACGCAAAATAAATAAAAATTTTAGAAAAAGGTTTTTGAAATTTTTGAAAAAAAAAAAAAAAAATATAATAATAATAATAACAACAACAACAACATTGTTGTATTTGATTATAATTGCAAATGGTTGGCATTGATTGGTTGCCAATAAAATAACCTTTTAACGCGTGTATGTTGGGATTTTTACAGATTTTTATTTTAAAGTTCTTTAATTCTGTATCTTTTTTTTTCTTGTTTTTAGCTATTTTTAATGCATTCAGAGCAGAAAATAAAATGCAACAAAAAATATATCAAAAAAAAAAATAGAAAGACTCTGTGCTATTTTTCATTTAATTATATTTTATTGAAGTGTGACAAATATTTAATGAATTTTTGCTTGGCTTCTGTCTTTTATAAATGTGTTTTTAAAAAACAGAGGAAAAATCAAAAAAACACCCAAAGAAAATAGTTTAAAATTTATTTAATTAAGGTAATTAATTATTTTAATAAAATGAAGAAAAAAATTAACATAATTTCCGGGATTACAACATGTTTTCCTTTACTAATAAAAAACATATTAATAAATTTTTAATTTAAATATTTTTCCCTTAAATAAAAAAAAATAAAAAACAAATAAGAATAATATAATCGGTTGTACGAAATCTTCAATACCCTCCATCACAAATGCGTGTGAAATAAATTAATTATAATTCATTCATACACATTGTACGTACATGCACACTCAAACGTATGCAATATATAACAGTTTATCATAAATATAACACAGATACATTTAATGATATTTTAATTTCATTTTTAGCTTTAACTTTTTTTCTTCTAAACCGATTTTGATCGTTTTTGGAGTTGTAATGAGGTTCAAACAACTTTTAGGAAAGTTCTTCTATATGTTTTAAAATACTGAACAGATGTTGCTGATTTTAAATAGAAAACTTCTCAAGACAATAAGAAATATTCAGTCCAATTTTCAATGTGAGCGTGTCAAAAACAAACAGATGGACAGACAGACAACGACTTAGATTAAGATTCGATGCTAAAATATTTAAATACGTTATGGGGCCTATTCTATGATTCCTTCTTAGCGTTATACACGCAGTGACCACTTGTGATGGTGGAGGGTATAAAAATTGCGTGTTAAAAGTATTAAACAAATATTTTGTTAACCAAATATAAATTTGGCAAATATTTCTTACTTAAAAAATATTTAGCTATTTTTACGGTGTTTTTTGTTTTTGCTTTTGTTGTTTTAATTTATTTATAAATAAAATAATTTTTTTTCTTTCATTCAACAAAAACTATTATTACGTATGAAAAGTACAAGCCACCATTTAGATAAAAACAAGTACCCACAAATAATGCTTCACTAATATTACTTCTGATACTGATAATAAAATGGTCTGGCAACTTTTACATTGAAAGAAAAAATTACATGAAACTGCCTTTTCGTGAATATAAATCATTCGCTATTTATCACTAATAAAACAATCTGGACTTTTTCGTGAGCAAAAATATATTAAAAACCTTGAAAACCCAGCAACTACTTGAACTGAAATGGAACCTAAAATGTCAAATCTTGCAAGAAAAATATAACCCAGCTGTCAGAAAATCACTTATTTTGAATTTTTTTTTATTTATTATTGCACTTATTATTTTTTCCAGTGTAATTATTCCATTTCCAAATCGCACCTTTCAACAACAATTTTCTTTTATTATTTTTAAAAATAAATTCAAAAACAAACTTTAAAATTTAATAGAAAATTTTAAATTTATAATCGATCTAAATGGAAATGTTGGCAATTTTTTATTAATTTAGAACGCATTTTAGTCACACTATTTAATTTTGAATAAGGTATTTTTGGTGCCCCCAAAAAGTCCTAATAGCAACAACAAATCAAGCGTTATTAACTAAAGAAAACCATAAATCATTCAATTCGATTTTAAAGTATCAAAATAATAGCAAAAGCTTTTAAAATTATTAAAAGTAAATAAAAGCATTCAACAGAAAGCGGAACCTGGTCGTACAGCATATCAGAGTGGTCATCGATTACACAAGGAAAAGGATTCGTATTTTTTGAATTTAAGAAACTGATAGTTCAGATATGGTTCAATTCTAGTTCAGTTCCAGTTCAGTTCTAATTCAATTCAAGTTCAGTTCAAGTTCAATTCAAGTTCAATTCAAGTTCAATTCTAGTTCAGTTCCAATTCAATTCTAATTCAAGTTCAGTTCAAGTTCAATTCAAGTTCAGTTTTAGTTCAGTTCCAGTTCAACTCTAATTCAAGTTCACTTCAAGTTCAATTCAAGTTCAATTCAAGTTCAATTCTAGTTCAGTTCCAATTCAATTCTAATTCAAGTTCAGTTCAAGTTCAATTCAAGTTCAGTTCAAGTTCAGTTCTAGTTCAGTTCCAGTTCAATTCTAATTCAAGTTCAGTTCAAGTTCAATTCAAGTTCAGTTTTAGTTCAGTTCGAGTTCATTTCTAATTAAGTTCTATTTGGTTCTAGATTCAGTTCTAGAATTTGAACAAGAACTAAATCTAGTTTCTGCTCTCGAAGTGAATCTAAAACTCAACCTGGAACTTAATCTAAAACTGAACAAGAATCGAAACAAGATCAAAACTAGAATCTGAACAAAAATCAGAACTGGAAATTGTAGAAGAATCCAAACAAGTATCTGAACTAGAATCTGGAATCTGAAGTAGAATCAGAAGTGAAGCTGAACTAAAACCGAATCGGGATTCAGAACTGAAACTGGAATTTTAAACTGATACTGAATTTATATCTTAATGAGAATGTGAACTACAACAGCAATAGAGTTGAAATAAAACTAAATAAAAGCTTCAGGTTTTCAGATTCTAATTCAGACTTCAATGCAGATTCTAGTTACGATACTAGTTCTAACTCCAGATCAGATTACAGTTCATTTCAAGATCAGTTCTAGATCTGAGAATAATTTTTTGTTTCATAAAAATTAAAAATATTTAAGGAATTTTCAAACAAAAAATACTGAATTCTTGTTAAATATTAAAATAATAATAATAATAATAATAATAATAATAATAATAATAATAATAATAATAATAATAATGATAATAATAATAATAATAATAATAATAATAATAAATAAATATAAAGAAAAAAATCGTACCCTCACAATATTTGCAACATTTTGCTGGTGGTTCATCTGAATCAGCAATGACCGGCATGGTCCCCCGCGAAGGCCCACACAGCAAATGTTGAGATAATTTTGATTAAAATTTTAAAACATCAGAATAACACGTTAATTAATAAATATTTGAATGAAGTTTTAAATTTTTTATTATTATTTTTTTTTAATAAAAATTCCAATAAAATTTTCAATTCAGCTTTTTTTATTGAAATAAAATTTTCACTGCTTTTTTCTCGTTACATTAAATTTTTTATTTTAAATTCGCGTTTTTTTCTTAGATTTCAAATATTTATTTAGAAATTGGAATGTTGTTTATTTCAAATAAATTTTGCGTTTTTTTTTTCACTTAGTAGTTTTCATTTTGAAATGTATGACTTTTTTTGCTCGGAAAGAAGAAGAAAATAAGTGAAAAACTTTTTCATTGAATTTTGCTAAAAATTTTCTTTAACATTTTTTTCTTCTTAGATTTTTTTGCAATAAAATTTTAAACAACATTTATTTTAAATAAACACTTGTTTTTTCGCGTTTTTTTAATTTTTAATTTTTTACTAAATTCGTGATGAATAAATTTTGCTTAATTTATGGAAATTTTCAAAATGGTATGTTTAATTGAATTTTATTAAGTGATTTGAGGTTTGAAATATTTTTTTATTAATTAATTTTTTTTTTTTTTGTTATTTTCAAAATTTTATTTTTTGTCGTTTTATAAAATTTTTGAATATTTTCAACATTTTGGTGATTGAAATCGAATTCCCTTTTTTTGGAATTTCAAATAATTTCAATATTCACGAAATTATTTATTTTTATTTAAGTAAAATATTTTTGACATTTTTTTTATTTTTTTAATTTCTTTTAAAATATTTAAAATATTAAATTTTTCTTAATTTTCAAAATTTCATTATTTTTAAAATTTTTAAGAAAAAAATTATAAAATATTGTGTGTTGTGTGCGCGCTTTAAAAATTCAATACGTTTTAACGTGAAACCTCCGCAGAGACCACTGACATGATTTTTTCGATTCGAAATAAATGTTTTATTTCAAAAAAACAACAACAACACACATCGAAAGAATAACACATTTACGAAAAAATTCTTAAAGTTTTTCTTTTATTTTCCTCTTCGAAAATTTTGAGGAAAATCTTTCTTACGCTCTTAAGGAAAATTTGTTTTGAACGATCACACATTCGAGTATTTAAATATTGAAAATTATCTCTTTTCGAAATTTTCAAACATTCTGAAATTTTGAATTTCTTCACAATTAATTGTGCGTGTATTTTAGATTCAAAAGAAATTTTGTGAATGAATTTTTGAAAGAAAATCTATTTTCAAAATCTCTTTTTTTATTCATTTCTCTCGCTCATTCTCTTCCAAATTTTCTTCTTTTTTTTTTTTGTGTGTAAATTTCGAAATTTATTTTTCGTAAATTTTTGTTATATAAATTTTTCAATTTTCGAAAAATAAAAAAGAAAATAATAAACAAGTAGTTGTTTTCCTTTTTTACAATGTGAAAATGATGATGAACGATAAAGAAAAGCGATAAAACGAAATCAAAAAAAATAGCAAAAAGTCAAGTTGAGTAAAATTAGAAGAAGAAAATGAAGGAAAAAAATAAGGTGTGAAAGTGTTTTTAATTGGGGTGATCGTAAGATTTATATTGATGAGGAAGCAGAGAAGGTGGAGAGGCGGAGTGATAATTAAAAAAAATATAATAATTTGCAAAACAATTAAATTTTATTTTGCAGTTAATAAATTCAATGAAAATTAAAAAAAATTGCAAGAATTTTTTTAATGTGCAAATATGGAGGAAAACTAAAACATTAAACGCGGACTTAAAGTGGAATTTTTTAACTGCCTGAATTCTAACTTAAAACCAAACTGGATTCTGAACTGGACTTTGGATTAGAACCTGAAAACTGAACAGTCCTCTCAACTACTAATGAACTAAAGCGTAAAATAACTAGAACTAGAATTTTTCAATAGGATGAGATTCTAGACTAAAATCTGAAGTTGACCTGAAATAGTACCCTAACAGGAATCTTCACTATAATATAAACTGGATTTTAACTAAAATCTGATCTAAAATATACACTGAAGTCTCAACTAGAATTTGAATCTGTACTAAAATTTGATTAAGACTTTTAACTAAAATCAGAACCTGAAATATAATCTGTACTAAAATCTGAATAAGACTTTTATCAGAACCAGTTTTTGAAGTAGAATCCGAAGTGGAGTGAGAATAAGAACCTTAATTAAGAAAAAAAAACTGAACGGAAACTAAACTAAAATAGAATCTGAAAAAACTTTACTAAAATCAGAGTTACATTCTGAAGTGATGTACTATTTAGAATCAGAATTTGAATCCTGATTGGAGCCTGAACTAGAATATAAACTTATATCAGAAGTGAAATCTTAACTCGAATCTGAAATAAAATCTCAACTAAATTCTTAATTTGAGTGTGAAATAGAATTAAATTCGAAGCTCAACTAAAATCTGAATTAAAAGATTAACTGGAATCTGAAATAGAACCTGAAGAAGAATCTGTACTAGAAACTGAATTTAGATCTGGATTAGGATCTGTACTAGATTCTGAAATAAAACCTAAAGAACAATCTAAAAAATAATCTGTATTAGGAATAGAACCTGAATTTGAACTAGAATTTGCACTAGAATCTGTACTAGATTCTGATCTAGAATCGAAACTAGAATCGAAACTAGAACTGAACTGAAATGGAACTGAACTAAAACTAAAATTGAGTTGAACTGAAAAGTAGTAGAACTAAATTAAAACTGACTAGAACTGAAATAGAAATAAACTTAATTCAGAACTTGAATCTGATCACAAGAAACGATATACTAATGAACTTAATCTGATTTATTATTTAGAAGACGGAGAATTAATTGTTAGATTCCAAACCATTAAAGTTGAGATAACTGAAATAACGAACTCAAAACTATAACAGGAATGAAATAGAACTGAATCTGAACTTCAAATGAAATGAAAATGGGAAAATACTTAATGTACAGTCTGTCAAGTATGAATTTACACATCTTGTAAAATTAATATCTTTATTATTGGTTAACGATAAATTTGAAAAAAAATCTAAATGATGGACAAATACCAGCGAAATTGAACAAAATCACAAAATGTCCCGTAATTTAGTGCAGGAATTTTTACTTTAAAAATGTCAAGCTTTTTACAATAATTTGAAAAATATGTCGCTTTAATCATTCGCCTATTGATATTTAAGAACTCGGTAAAATTGTTCACAAAAGTTTAATCTAAATGACAATTTTGTTAAGAACAAAATATTGTTTTTTATCAGTGTGTAAAGTCATTCTCGACAGGCTGTTGACAGCTTCATGTTAAACAGCAGTTATAATTCCATTCCTTTTTATTCCACCTGCAATCCTTACTGTTTATTTTATTTCGGTTCACTTTTGAGTTCGATATCAGTTGTCTTCAACTATTTTAATATTGTTGTTTTTATTAAACCAAATTTTATCTACAACTGTGAAATGAAAAAGGTTTTATCTAATTTAAATTTATAAGATTTTAACTTCAACTACTAAAAAACAATAAAAAACAAGAATTCAGTTAACCCATTTTCCGTTGCCCTTAATCAAAACTACCATATCTTTTCAGTGATGCCACCATTTTCAAAAAAAAAAGTGAAATCTTTTGTTTTTCATATCATTCAAATTAAATTATTTTATACTTAAAATTAAATAATACATCACACATTTTGAATATATATTTTAGAAATTTCTTTTATATTCTATAAGTTGAATACCTTTTTAAGTTTGAAAAGAAAAATTACATTCAATTCTCTACGATGAGGGTTTCATAAAGAAAATTCATACTCTCCAACACGTCATCATGACTCACCTGAAAATATAATAAAAAACAAAACACAAATAATAAAATATAATGAGCAAAAATAAAATAAATAAAGAAAAATAATCATAAATATAAAAAAAACGTATAAACAATGTTGGTAATATAAAATAATTTCTAAAAAAACAAGCAGAACAAGAACCAGAAACAGCAACAGCAGCAGCACCCAGAACAAGGAAACATATTTTAAAGCAAATAATGAGGATTTGTATACCCTCCCCATTACTAGTGGTGAAAAGGGTATATCAACATTATCATTTCGTGTGTAACGCTAAGATGGAATCATTTTAGATACCATAATGTATATATTCCTGCATAAAATCAAAATCTGAGTCGATTTAGCTATGTCCATATGTCTGTCTGTTCTTGGCACGCTCACATCCACAATAATTGACTGAGATTAATGAAATTTATCCTGAGTATTTCTTATAGTCCTGAGAAGTTTCCTATTTAAAAGCAGCAAAAAATATATAGACCGATATCCGATGCAACCTCTAAGTTCAGGTAAAAATCTTTCGTAAAATTGACAATTGTAAATCGACAAATTAGAATGAAATTTTGTCATGTGTATTCTTGTATTTATGTATATCATTATTATTCCAAAATTTATTAAAATCGGTTCAGTATAAAGAAAGTTAAAGCCAAAAATATAATAACATTTATGACTCATTAAGTGCCCCTGTCTGATAATTCAGAAAAACTTTTATATAATGTATACATCTGTGAATGTATGTGTGAGTGTGTATGTACGAAACATAAGGTATTTTCTGTACACAAATTTGTGGTGGAGGGTATTAAAGATTCGACTTGTAGCTCACATACAGACTACAGAATTTGATATCTAAAAGGAAAAAGTATCTGTTACTTTAATATTCATACTCTTAACTTGTGCTTGTAAAGCTTTTAAATTTAACTTTAATATTTAATTATTTATAAAATATTATTCTTAAGGTTCAAAGTTCATCTGCATATACAACAGAAAAGGTCATTGTAATTTTAAGAATCTTATTTCTTATTAATTTTAAATAAAGTTGAATTCTCTTCAAGGAAGAATAAGAAACAAAATTGTAAAATGTCTTTAAATATTGTCAGGTATGACAGTCACATAAGAAATGTTTTTATTTCATTTGTAAAATCTAATATTTTTTGTAATTTTATAGATTTCTTATTTGACATCCAGTATTAACGTTACATTACATATAAACATGTTCCAAATGATTATTAGTTTTGCTGGTATTAGAGGAGACACCGTTATGTGACATTATTTCCTGTTACTCTCCTTCTTTCTCTATCCCTCTCTCTCCCTCTCTATCTCCCCAACATGATATTTTATTCAGAAGAAAACAAATACCAACAAACAAACAGACAGACCCACTCACGAACTCATCGTGTGGTGACATTTTCTTAATTGACAAAATTCTTTTGCCGTGAATCTTTTTAGGCAAAAATAATATTAATAATAAAACTGTTAAAAATAGTAGAAAAAAATATTATTATTATTTTTATTATTTTTATTTTAAATATTTTCCTTAATGTCATTTCTATTAGAAACAAATATTTCTATCCGATTGACGTATTTTGCACTTAATAGTTTGTGGTTGATGCATAAATTATTATTTTCATTTTTATTTTTATTTTTTCATTATTTTAATGATCAAAAATTTTTAAATTTCTCTGCTAAATTTGTTAATAAAAACAAAACTATTTTAGGTTTTAAAATAGAAAAAATAAAACAAAAACAAAAAAACATGTCATTTGCAAATGTTGGCACGTTTGTGGTAATCAGTGGCAGCTCTGGCTAAGAGCTACATAAGACAGAAAGTGTATTGGATTTTTCAAAAGGTTTAGTCAGAAATCACAAGACTCTGTAGAAGCAATGAACTGACAGAGAACTAAAAGTTAATTAGTGATAAACTGAAATAACAAATTTAGTACGAATATAATGGAACTGACCATGGAATTGAATAGAATCGAAAAAAGGAACGCGCGGGAAATGAAAGTGTAATGAAATAGAACAGTGGAATAATAAAAGAGCACTAACAAATGTTCTTTAGCTTGAACAGAACTTAACTGGAAGTAAACTGGAACTGAGATAGAGGAAATATTAGAAAAGAAACTATAGTAAACTAGAATATCTGGGTGAATGAAACGAAACTGAGTGGGAACAAACACTAAATTAGAAGTCAAATAGGGAACAGAACTAAAACTGAACTATAACTTAAGCTGAAGTGAACTAGAACTAAACTAGAACTGAACTGAACTAGAACTGAACTAAAACTGAACTAGAACTGAACTGAACTAGAACTGAACAAGAATTGAACTGAACTAGAACCGAACTAAACTAAAACTGAACTAGAACTTAGCTGAACTAGAACTAACTGAACTGAACTGAACTGAACTTAAACTAAACTAGAACTGAACAAGAACTGAACTTAAACTAAACTAGAACTGAACAAGAACTGAACTAGAACTGAACTAGAATCTGAACTAGAATCAGAACTAGAATCAGAACTAAAATCTGAACTAGAATTTGAATTAAAATCTAAAAGAGAATTTAAACTAGAATTTTAGTTGCAATTTGAACTAGAATCTGAACGACAATTTGAATTAGAATGTGGACTAAAAATTGAACAAGAACAGAATTAAAATCTTAATTAGAGTTTGAACTAGAATTTGAACTAGAATGAGAATTAGAATCTGAAGTATAATCTAAACTAGAGTTTGAGCTAAAATGTGAACCATAATTTTAATAAACTAGAACCTTGACAAGAATTTACTAGAAATGTAACTAGAACTTGAAGTTAAATCCGCAGTTCTAAACTAAAACTGAACCTAAAACTGATCTAAACAAATAAACTGTTGTCCAACCTTCTTACTCTCTTCAAATGTTAACATAATATTTTCTGTATTGTAGGGTGTTTATAGAACCGTATTGCACCTTTAAAATAACAACACCTACATAAATGACATTTTTTAAGTTTAAGTTTTAGCAAATTGAGGAATAATTTGTCTGTGGCTGATAGAGTTTTCCGCTTAAAGTTAAGCGGCAACACCTGTTGCCATTGATTTGTAATAACATTCGGAATTTTCTGAAAAAATAAATTAAGAAAACAAAAAAAATATTGTACAGATCTAATATAAAACGATATATATTATACATGAGGAATATATAATTTAAATAGATCTCGAATTTCTTTTGCCTGATAGTTATGTCAGTTTTGTAGTTTCATATTAATCTGGCAACTTTGTTTACAAATAACTTTTTAAGTTGAAATCCTTTTACGACCATTTTTCTTTTACAAAATCCCCAATATTGAGGATTTCTTTTAGGAAACCCCTAATTGGCCACAATTTTATTTCACTGAGTCAATAAAATTATTTTTAGTTTATTTGATTTTTTAAAAATAAATACGAATGAGATTTTTTATATATTTTTTTATTTCTTTTAATTTAAATTCAGTTGTTTTTATTACCTGATTTTTTTCTTTTTTCGGTTAAATTTATTTCAAAATTTAAGGTGTGAAATTAGATAAAAATAAAGAAATTTATAGAAAAAAATAGTTTTAGAAAAACTAATTAATTTTTTTAGGTGAAAATTGTTAATTACAAAAAGATAAAACTTTTAATGTTTAATTCTGTTATTATTTTTATACATTTGAGGTTAAATTTAGCAGAAGCCATCTTTAATTTTAAATATATTTTTTTTTATATTCGAGAAAATTACTTAATTTCTTATTTTGGCCACCTGCACTAAATGTTCATCAAATTAATTGATTTATAATTAAACTGGGGACACAACACAACAACAACAAAAACAAAAACAACAACGAAAAATGTCATTATAAACAAACAAAATGAAGAAGAAAATAGAAATCAAAACGTAAATAAATGTTCAAGAACAAATTTAAATTTTCGAAAAAGAATTAAATTAAAAATAACAACAAAAAACAACAACAACTTGTGATTGTTTTCTTTCTTTTGGCTTTAGAAACAAATTAAAATAATTATCCTTTAATTTATCTAAGAATTGTTTGTTCTGAACAAAAAAAAGAAACATTATTTCAGGCGCCGTACATTTGAAATATTTTTTCACTTCGGTGACTTTGTTTAGTGATTTATTTTTGTTAAGTTTTCGAAGAAGGCAGGTCAACGAATTGCATGATTTGTTTGCAATTAGCAAGAAATTTTAATTAAAATTTAATTAAAATCAATGAAAAAGTTCTTTAATTCTTAGCAAATCATGAGAGCGGTAAATAATTTGCTTTAGAGCTAAACTAGAACCGAACTAGAACCGAACTAGAACTGAACTAAAACTGAAGTAGAACCGAACTAGAACTGAAGTGGAAACTGAACTAAAACTGAAGTAGAACTGAACTAAAACTGAACCAAAACCGAACTAGAACTAGAACTAGACTAAAACTCAACTGAACTAAACTCTCAATTAAAACCGGACTAGAATTGAATTAGATCTCAACTAGAACTGAGCTAGAACTGGACTAGAACTGGTCTAAAACTGGTCTAGAACAAGACTAGAACTGGACTAGGACTGAACTAGAACTGGACTAAAACTGGACTAGAACTGGTGTAAAACTGGACTAAAACTGGACTAGAACTGGAATAGAATTGGACTAGAACTTGACTAGAATTGACTAGTACTGGACTAGAACTACACCAGCACTGAACTAAAACTGAACTAGATTTGACTAGAACTGAACTGGACTAAAACTGGACTAGAACTGAACTAGATTCTGAAGTATATTCTGAACCAGAACTTAACTATAAAGAATATGAACTAGATTCTGAACTAAAATTTAAACTAAAATCTGAATAGAATAGAAACTAGAATCAGAACTAGAATTTGAATTAGAATTTGAATGAGATCTGAATTAGAATCTGAACTATAAATTGAAATCCAATTTGAACAGAATCTGTATTAGAATCTCAACTAATTGGAATCTTAACTAAGATCGGATTTAGAATCTAAATTAGAATTCTAACCCAAAAAAATCGCCAGCTACTTTTTCTATTACCCAATATATCTAGATATATCCAAATTATTGCAAAAATCTCTTTATTACTTTTGTCAGTAATATTTTTTTTATTTGTGTGAGATTTTCTAAACAAAATAAAAATTTAATACAAAATGACACTGACACTTTTTCTCTCAAGGTCAATTAAAGTCTTTTTTAATTTATAACTTAAATTTTTATTTAATATTTGTGGACAAATTAAAATCAACCACTAATCAAGTTATGCAATAATTGAAAATGAAATAAAATTAATAATGAAAAAATAAATTCACACAATTTATGATAATTTCGAATTATTTTGGAGAAAAAAAGAAGTAGAGATGGAGATGTGAAGAGAAAAGAACTCATGACATAATAAATGTGAAATTTAAATAAATAAAAAACATAAATTTATTTTGGTTTGTATAATTTGACAGCGAAATAAATAATTAAATTTATTTATGGAAAATCAAATAAAAATAAAAACAAAAAAACTTTATAAACAATTTTTGTTCTTTTTTTCTAAATTTTATTAATAATTAATTGTTGTTGCAACAACAATACAATAATTAAACAGCAGCCAAAAGGAAAATAAAAGTTTTTGTTATTGTTATTGTTATTGTTGTTTTTCTAATGTGACTTTCACTTAGAAGAAACATAACATAAATTGAGAAAAAAGAGTTTGAGGAGAATAAATATGTTTGTAAAATTATGTATGAAAAGATAGCATTAAGCATACACACACTCACCCGCACATACAGACAGACATCAACATATATTTCACTTCATTTTGTTTTTTATGTTTTTTTTGCAAGAATAGAACGTTCGACGATGGCAGCAACCGTGTGAAAAGCGTAGGTGTCACTATTTAATAGAGCCAAAATAAAAATAACTAAGAATGCTACATTCGGCTATGCCGAATCTTCAATACCCTCCACCAAAAATGTGTGTATACTCACGCACGCATACATATGTTTTTCTTAATTATAACACGGAACACCTAATGAGTCATAAAGCAATACTGAACCGATTTTAATAATTTGGATCAGTAATGAAGTTCATATAGCCATATGTTATGACAAAAATCTGTTTTACGAAAGTTTTTTGCTTGAACTTAGAGATTGCTTCAGATATCGAACTATATCTATTAATATACCGACCTGTTTTGCTAATTTTAAATTGAAAACTTTTCAGGATTATAGGAACTCACTGACTCTGCCAATTGTTTGGATGTAATCGTGCCACAACAGATAGACAGGACAGGGGATATGGCTAAATCGACTCAGATTTGATTTGATGCAAAATTATATATACACTGTGAGGGCTGAGATGATTCCTTCTTAGCGTTACACACGGAATGACAAAGTAAATATACCCTCATCACCACTTGTGGTAGTGAAGGGTATAAAAAAGAACAAGAACAGTAACAACATCACATTCTCATATAAATACATTAATTATGTGAGAACAACACATACCCAAACATAACAATGGTCAGAGTTTTGAGATAATGAACTCTCTAAAAGAATTTTATATAAAAAATTGAATTGTTGTTGTAAAAAATAATGTTGACAATTTTAATTTTTGGGAAAATGAATTTTTTTCCTGAAAAATTATATTGTGAAATAATTTAGTTTTTCGTGAAAAAAATATGTATTAATTTTTTGGAAATATCGGCATTTTTGGTGAAAAACTGTATTTTTGGCAAAAAGAAATTGATTGATAAAAATTGATTGATAAAAAAGTTCAATTTTTGTTGAAAATTTTAATTTTTGTTGAAAATTTTAATTTTTAGTGAAAATTTTAATTTTTAGTGAAAATTTTAATTTTTAGTGAAAATTTTAAATTTTAGTGAAAATTTTATTTTTGGTGAAATTTATTTTGAAAATTAAATTTTGGTGAAAATTTTAATTTTTGTGAAAATTTTAATTTTTGTTTAAAATTTTAATTTTTGTTGAAAAATTTTAATTTTTTTTGTGAAAATTGTAATTTTTATTGAAATTTTTATTTTTGATGAAAATTTAAATTTATTGTGAAAATTTAATTTTTGTTTAAAATTTTAATTTTGTTGAAAGTTTTAATTTTTGGTGAAAATTTAAATTTTTGGTGAAAATTTTTATTTTTGGTGAAAATTTTTTATTTTTTTTTACGAAAATAGATTTTTTGTGAAAATTTTATTTTTGGTGAAAATTTATTTTTATTTTTTTTTTTTTTTTTTTTTTTTGAAAATTTTAATTTTTGTTGAAAACTTTTATTTTGGTGAAAATTTTTATTTTTTGGCGAAATAGATTTTTTGTGAAAATTTTAATTTTTGACAAAAATTTTAATTTTCCTGAAATTTTAATTTTCCTGAAAATTTTAATTTTGCAGAAAATTTAACATTTTCATTAAGTATAGAACAAAAAAGATTGAAATAGTTGGTTTAATTTGACTATATAAAACGATATATGATGATCTAGGAATTAAAAATATCATACTGACCTTCGTAGAATTTAATTTATTAATTTGTGCAGACATAATTGCTATGTTTTTAAATATTTTCACGATCTCAAATATGTGTGATTGATGCCATTTGAGGTGATTTTGGAAAGTGTGGATTACATGAGAGCTATAGGAAATTGCGGCATGACTATATCTCGTTTACTAAAAACGCGATTTTTAAATTTTAAAAACTTATTTCTTCTTCGCTATTGTTCACTTCACTTAAGGAAGCTTAAACGTTTGTATGTGAAAAATCACTGCCCCGTGCCCAATTCTATTTAGAGCTAATTTTAGGGCATACATTGATTTAGTGTAATAAGATGAGATGTCTAAGATGAGTCCCTTTTTGACATTACTTGTGCTGGTGGAAGGTATACAAATTTATTTTGAATGCCTTTTTGTAAATGTGGGTTGCCAGATCTACAAATGTTTTAATCTCTTTAATTCTCTGTCTAAATCATCTATTCGCCCTCTACTATCTATGTTGCCCTCTACACTGATTTCGAACTGAATTTTGCTCTATTCGAACTGCAACATTAAATTTTTAGTTATTTTCTTTTAAATTTCCTTTTTCATATTATTTTTTTTAATTTAATGACGAAACTAAATTAAAACAAGTTAAAGTGTTAAATTCGGCCGTGCCGAATTTTCTATACCCTTCACTTTTGCTTATATGGAATTTTTCGTTTCTTTTTAAGTAACATAGATTCTCTAGAGCACTCAATATGCTGCACTAAAACCATACTGATAGAAATATATAAAAGTAATAATAACTCGGCTGTTTATGGGCCGATTTTGAAAACTTAAAAAAATCAAAATTTAGGAAAAAAATAGCTATTTTTCTGCATCAAAATTATGTCCATTTATCCCACAGGGGGTTTAAAATATAGGAAAATATGTGTTTGCCTACAACTCAGAAACTAATGATCCGATTCATTTCATGTCTTCAGCGCATACATCCGCTAAAATTATTAAAAAAAGGACCCTTCAGTTTTTTTGCTAAAATCTGAGCCATTTATGAATCAATTTCCCCGGAAAAAATTCTCGAAAACATTTGCAATCGTTTGATATATCATATATGTTAACTTTAGGTCGGCTTCAGAAATTTGATTTCAACTAACACACGGACGGACAAAGCTCAATCAAATTCTTTTTTCATACCAATCCCGAATATATATACTTTTGGGGATCTTAGTCGAAAATTGTGAAAATTACAAACGGATTGACAAACTCATATATACCCTTCTGATCTAATCAGGTGAAGGGTATGAAAAGAAAAAAATATTTGCCAAAGAAATAAACAAAATAGAAAAATTTTAATGGATCTAAAATTATATGAATAAAAAAAACGGTTATATTGAAAGCCAAAAAGCGATGTGTGGGGGTGGTGAAAAAAGAAACGCATTCGAAATTGGTAAATTTGAATATTTTTTTACTGAAAAAAAATTCAATACTTTACCATAATTCCCTTTATGACATTTAAGGGAATAGAAAAGTTAGAAATGTGACAGCTGAGTTAGTTTCGTTTTCAGATATTGACTCATCTGTCAGAAAAAGTGAACACTATAAAATTATTTTTCAAAATATTAAAAGAATTTTTTCACTAATTTTATTCACTGTTTCTGGCCAAATTTTTAAATTTTCATGACAAATAAAAAACTTAAGTGTTTGTTTAATTAAAAATAAATAATTTAAATTAAATAAACAAACACTTAAGTTGTTACAATCCTCCACCACCACTAGTGGGTATATTAACTTTGCCATTCCTTGTGTATTGCTAAGAAGGAATCATCATAGATCCCATAGTGTATATATATATATATATATATATATATATATATATATATATATATATATATATATATATATATATATATATATATATATATATATATATATATATATATATATATATATATATATATATATATATATATATATATATATATATATATATTATTGCATTAAATCAAAATCTGAATCTGTCTGTTGTTGGCACGTTCACATCCACACTAATTGACAGAGTTCAATAAAATTTATCCCGAGTATTTGTTACAGTCCTGAGAATTTTCCTATTTAAAACCAGCAAAATCGGTTCAGCATATTAAAAGAAATAATATCTAACCAAACTCTAAATTACTTTTTAATTAAAAATCGTCAAATAATAAAAGTCATAACCTAAAATATAACTTATTTTATGACTCATTAAGTGTCAAAATCTGAGTCAAATTAACTATGTTCGTCTGTCCATATTTCTGTCCTTCTGTTTGCCATCTGTCTGTCTCTTGTTGGTACTCTCACATCCACAATAATTTACATAACTCAATGAATTTTTCCTGAACATTTGTTATAAACCTGAAAAGTTTTCAATTTAAAATCGGTTCAGTATATCAAAAGATATAGTCTGATATTTCTAAAGCAAGATGTACTACACTGAACCAAAAAAAAGGTTATAAATAGAATAGAAAAGTATAAGAAAAGTAGATTTAATATCTGCCAACGAAACTTTTATTCATCATAATGAAAATTTTAATTAACTTTTTTGTAAATTCTTCAAGCTGACGAAACATTTTCAATATCAATTATTCAAATTGACAAAAATAAATTCTTTATATTGAAGAATATTATTTAATTCGACTACCATATTTTAATCAAATTTACGAAATTTTAGTTGAATTGAGAAAAGAATTACGTTAAATTGTTGTAATAAATTAATACATAAACTATTAAGGATCAAGGGAAGGAGTACCCCCCAAACAAAACAAATAATGATTATAGAATATCTTAAGAAAAGTAAAAGCGAGAATTTTCAAATTTAGACCCAATGACTTTCACAAGGCACTGTTTTGCTGAACAAAATGTAAGACGAATATGATCAGGGGAAAACAAGCCCCCATACAGAGCAAATATTGATTATTGAATATCTTTAGATCTACTACAGCGAGAATTTGGTCCAAATTACATTTTTTAATACACGTCGTGAAACGTAATAGACAAATAAATGGATGGTAGTAAGCCGAATGACTTATATTTCCGATGAAAAGTTATGTTTGTTGATCAGTTGATCAGTTGATCTTTCATTTGCATATTCTCTTAATCTCAATAATTTTAATTCGAATTTTCTATAAAATATTTTCCTTTTCGTACAGATGTACATCTATATTTCATTGAATATAATATAAAACTATAACACAAAACTATTTGACGAAACAAGTTGTCAAATTAACAAAAATTGTATTCAAATTAACTTTATTTTAGTATGTAGATTTGTGTTATTTTAATTAAAATATATTACTTTTACTAAATATCTGTTGATATAACATGTTTTTCGTTAATTTTTTAACGAAATTTAATAAATTTCTTAATAATAATTTTTTAATTGATTAATTTTTTTAAAGAAATTTCTTCAATTTAAAGAAAAATTATGTTGATTAGAATAAAAGTATGTTCATTTAACAAATTTTTTTCGTTAAAGTTTTAAGAAAATTTTTCATTAAAATTACCTACGACATTTGGTTCAGTGTACATTATCATTTAAAAAATTATCAAAATCGGTTTAGTAGAAAAATTATAGCAAAAAAATATAACTGATTTTATGACTCATTAAAGGGTAAGAAAATCTCTTATATGTGTTATTTACGTTTGTAAGTGTATGTGTGAGTGTCTATGTATGAAACATGACATATTTACTTTGTAGTGGAGGGTATTAAGGATTCGGCATAGCCGAATATAACACTCTTACTTGTTTTTTTTTTATTATAATTTTCTAAAGACACTCATTTTATGTTTATTTATTTAAAATAAAATTCTTTTAAGAATTTAGTTTTCGATTAATTTTATTTTCATAAAATTCACATGACTAAAAATTCTTGTTCGACAAACTTTTTTCACAAAAAAAAAAAAAAAAAAAAAAAAAAATAAATAAATTAATAAATTAATAAATAAACAAATCGCCTCAACAACGACCAGCCCAAGTCCAAAAGGAGATCAACAAATAAGAACCGACACAACACCCACTTATGACATTATTACGTTTTGTAAGAATTTTTACTAAATTGAGACACTTGCAGTTGTAATTAATTTTTTTTCATTATTTTTTGTTGATGAAAAATAATCATAATTTCAGAATAAAAATTTTGTTAGCCGCATTAACACTAACACCAAACCAACCTCCCCCCCCCCCCAAAAAAAAAAAGAAACGATATATTAATATATATAGAAATTGGAACTAGAAAAATGATGAGGATTAGAAACTGAAAATACCAACAAAATATTGTGCAACAAATGTGCCAAAAATTTGAAAATTTGCCATTTTATAGTCAACGAAATTTATGTACAAAATTTTTATGATCTTAAGAAGAATTTCCAATTTGCTTTCAGCGAATTTAAAATATATTTAGAGATAAACACATAAAGTATAATAATATAAAAAGGATTAACAGATTTAAATTTGAATCTGTTTTCCACAGGAATATTTTAAAAATTGTGTTTGTAAGGGGATGCCACTCCCCCGTTCTCTATCCTAAAATTGCGTCGTTTAAAATATTTTCCCAAAAAATCAAAATTTTCATTAAAAATTAAAATTTAAAAAAAAAATAATAATTTTCACCAAAAATTTCAGTTTTAAAAAATTTCTGATTTCACCGAAAACTATAAAATTTCAATATTCACAAAAAATTAAAATTTTACAAAATTAAAAGGAAAATTTTTTTAGGTGATAAAAATTATGTGGCAACATCGTATCAAAATTCGATTATCCTACGGCGGATAGTCGAATTTTGAGACTAAAATTTATTTACCACAAGAAATTTGCAATTTTTATTTATTTTAAAATTTTCATCACATTAAATTTCAATTTTCAACAAAAAAAAAATAATAATTTTTACCAAATTCGATAAAATTTTCACAAAAAAATGAAATTTTTAGCAAAAACTACCAGACCCGGCAAATTTCGTTTTGCAAAAAAACAAAAAATAGGACTTTGCAAACATTAGTGTTGTATACGATTTAAATAGATTTTAGTAATTTAATTTTGATTTGTATGGTCTCCCCCTGGTCTCATCCGTTCTACGATTTGTCTGGTAAAACCGAGCTCTGAGAAAGTGATAAATGCCAAATTTGAGAACTCTCGCTGTAATAATTTCCTTAATGTTCGATAATCAATATTTCCTTTGGACGATATCCCTCCCCTTAGTCTTATCAGTGCTACATTTTGCCCAGTAAAACAGTATCTTGAGAAAGTTGTTAGGACCAAACTCTCGTTGTTACAGCTTTAGATATTCGATAATAAATATCGAAGGTTACTTTCGGGTAGATTGGGATAATTTTGTAAAAAACTTCATCAAAATCGGTTCAATCGTTTTAGAGTCTATACGTTACATATATATATATATATATATATATATATATATATATATATATATATATATATATATATATATATATATATATATATATATATATATATATATATATATATATATATATATATATATATATATATATAAATATATATATATATATATATATATATATATATATATATATATATATATATATATATATATATATATATATATATATATATATATATATATATATATTTTTTTTTTTTTTATAAGAATTTTTTGGGTTATAAAAATTATATGGCAACCCCGTTTTAAAATTTATTTACGACCGACCGCAACTATAACCAGAAAAATATAAAAAAATGATCTTGTTAATATAAAAATCCCTAAATATTTTGACAATATGAGATCATAAAGATATCTGGCAATCCTACAAAGACTAAGATTTAAAGCTCAAAATTCAGAACGCCTTCCCCTTTCTCCTAGACCATTTGATCAACATTTTCTCCTCGTTTTTGAAGTGATCATCAGTTTTTTTTGTATCATGTAATCAGACTCATTATATAATGAGTCTCCACAATACCCCAGATTCTAATAATATCTTCTTCTCAAATTGATAATGATTCTGCTTCCTTAAGAATTCCGGTTTATTCTTAATATATTTATTGCCCTTATTTCACATGATAAGAACTAATAAGCATTCTTTATATCCCATCAATATTGATCAATTATTCTATTATGTTTGCATTTTCCTATAAAGTTTTCTTTTTTCATTTAACTATTGATTGATCCTGATATCTCTTATCCATTTTTGAGATCCTGCTTCAGTTTTCTTGCAAAATACTTAATAAATTTCCAAAAAAATATATATCTCAATTATTATTTGAAAACATATAACAAATTCCGGATTATTTAAGAATAATAACAACATAACTTTTTTCCAAACAATTGATCGATCTGTATCTCATCCCTTTATTTTCAAGAAACGATTATTCTTGCAGTTTATAGTTTAACACAATTCCAGTTAGTCTCCTGCATTTTCACCCAATAAGATCTGATGATCTGATCTGATCTTCATTTAATCATATAATTTGACCCTAAAACAATATCATTCAATTATTTCTAGGAGAGTTTAATGTAAGATTTCATCGAACTTGATTAATCGATATTTTCTTAATTTTATAGGTCAATCCAAATTCTTATTTTTCTGTCCAATATTTTTACTTTTGATCTTTTCTTTAACTCATTATATAATTGGACCAATTCCTCAACCAGATAACACTTAAGATCGTTCGAAGACAAATACAACATTTCAAAGCTAAAGATTTAACGATAATCACCGATGCTGAAGCCTTCTGCTGATTTCACCTACGTGTATGTCACTACCTTTGTGTTAAGTTTGATGAAATATACGAAAGAATATTCTTTATATCGATTATATTTTCAAATCCATAAGATCATTTAGGATCATTCTTTGAAAAAGCTATTTCCCAAGGAATAAACTCATGTTCAATGCGCTCAATTCTTTAAATAATAACAATAAATTCATCTAATTATCAGATTAGTCAAGGTGAAAATATAATGGTTAGATTTTGATCATCGGAAGGGAAGTATATCTTAAGAAGTATAGAAATCAATTATTATTTTTTCTAAAGAACATATACTTTGCATTAAATCTGAATATCACCTTCGTTTTTGGTACCGATAAGACTTAAATAAACTTTAAAACAACCGATTTAATCGGAAAGAATAGAAGATAAAGTATGCCAGATGATCTGAAAGAAATTTCGCTACAAGAGATAAAGGATTGAGTTCGTAAATCCATATATAAGAAAGTGGATCTATCAAAACTTTATTGTGAGAACTATTTCCAAATAATTTTATATCTCTCAGGACACACATGATCATATTATTTAAATAATGAATCATTCTCTCTAAACTATTTTCAAATTGCTCTCTTTGCTCCATAAAGAGAAAAAAACAACTCACTAATGAAACATTTTCCTTTAAAAAAGATCAATTTTTTTCTTAATATTTCTATTATTTTTCATTACAAGATAAAAAAAAATATTTTTTTATCTCTATCAATTATTTACTTGTTATAGTTTAGGCCTGTTGCTACAACCAAGTAGCAACAATGTTGTTGTTACAAATTCTTTGTACAACAATTCTATGTGTTCTTGCCATTTGTTGTAAACAGGGCGCACAGCTTTGCAATGACCATCACCTCATCAGTTGTGTTTTATTGTGGCATTAAATGTAGAAAAAAACAACAACAACAGCAACAATAAACAATTAAACGAAAGTAGTAAAAACAATAAAAAGAAAAAAACACACACACACAAATATTAAACAACAAATGGTCAGACCGTCCAAGAGAAACTAAACAAAAACTCATAAATATTTTAGCCAAAATAATGAGAATATGAGAACAAGATAAAAAATCCAACGAATGGAAACGAAAATAAAAGAAAAAGTAGTGAAAACTACAAAATGATTTGCCACCTCATGATGCCAACTGAATACAACAAGTACGAACTGTTGTAGTTGCCACATCACGAATACAAATCATTCACCCACGCTATGAACACTACGATGGATTCTTTCTACATCATCATCATCATCACCATCATCATTGTAGTTGTAGACGACAATTGAACTGAAAGAGATTTTTGGCATCTTGTCTTTTTACCCAGCAGCAGGCACAATTTTCTCCCTCCTTTAGTTTTTTGAAACTAGAAAATTTTGTATATCAGCCATTGAATTAATGTTAAGATGAAATATTTTTTCGAAGCCAGCCAGGTAAACGAATGAAATCATTATTAAGAAAAAAGTAACGATCCAAAAAAATCAAAATATGATGACGATCAGCCAACGAAATCTTATATATATCTTCAATAATAAAAATCAACGACGAAAGGATCAGCGATCAGATAAGATTTAAATGATATTTGAGAGAAGAGAATTGTCAATTGGGATCCAAATGACCAGTTTTGACAAACGATGTTCATTGAAAAACGATATGTCTTTGTTAGCTTATTTAACCATCATCGACTTAACGCTAATACTGTCGTTTTCTTCCTATTTTCTCGGCTATTTTTAGGATAACGACTAAGCGATCAGATAAGATTTCAATGATATTTCAGTTAAATGAATTGGAAATTAGGATTAAAATGACTCCGTTTTGCAAGTATTGAATGCCAATCTGTGCGATTGATTAGCTTAGTTTATGTCTTGAGCAGATCAACACTCCTCCCTATTTGCTCGGCTATTTTTAGGATATTCTTCAACGACTTAACGATCAGCAATTAACTAGGTCCTTTCCGCTATTAGATCGCCTAAGTTAAGTTGAATTTGAAATTTTTTCCGATTCTGTGTTGAATATATTGCATGTAGGACTTCTCGTAACACATCTACTGAGGTGTTGCCAGGAATTTGATCTAGTAGAGCCATATATATATAAGCCTTCAGTATCAGAAAGCTCAAAAGACTTTTCTGCACTTTTCTCGATATGAAATACTTATTTTAAAATATTTTGAAAGCCACTCAAACACTTCTCTCCTTAAGCTCCATACTCGATATGAAATACCGATTTGATCCAGAAAGGATACCAGATCAAACGCCACAGTACCAGATCTTAGAACCTTCAATGTAGAATCTGATGTTATAATCTGATTTCTGATTTATGCCCCAAATGTTCTCGATTACCAATTACTAACTCTGAGTGTGGTCGCTTTGCCAGCAAATATGTCCATTAGAATAAGTTGCAGTACAGAATTCTGTGCTTCTGGAAGGACATTAATACAATGCCAGCAATTCCAATACACTTTTATAATTTTCCACCATTTCAAAAATCCATAAGTGAGGATTCTACAAACATTCACTTAATGATCTTTGGACAAAGTTCTCATTTCACAAGGAACATTTTTCAGCAGGATGAATTACACAGTTTGCATTTTTCAAAAAAAACATTGATTAGACCATCTGTAAATCTGGAAGGAATATTAATCTTTGTTTAATACTAGAGTCAGTTCATTTGGTTTAGATTTAATTCCAACCACATTCATCCCGAAAAGATTGAGTTAATAACAGTAAACTGAAAAATAGATCTCCAAGTCGGGATTACGCAGTTAATTATCTACGGAAATCTGGATTTAGAATTCTTGCTTCAGTTACGCTTGTATTTACTTGCTGCGAATTACTGGCAATTTTAGGCAAAATAATTAAGTTAGTTAATGTCTATTAACCAAAGTATGTAATGACTGATATGTTGCTCCTCCAATTGACTTTAAAATAATGTTTTAACCTAAATTACACGCGACTAGTCAAAAGTTGTTTATGGAAATCAAACAGTTGTTGATATACTCCCCACCGCTTTTGATGTTAAAGAATATTCTAAGAAAACCAATATGACAGTTTACTACTTATATATTCAGTATAATTATCAAATCATTCCTTTAAGCTTCTGACTATATGGATAATATTAAAAATATGTTTATATATTCTATTACGCCTCCCCACTAGGCTTTTAGCCAAAAATTCTGAAATTTTTCATTGTTTCATTTCGTTTTGCCGCATA
The DNA here is from genome assembly GCA_004302925.2 of Cochliomyia hominivorax. Taxonomy (NCBI): domain Eukaryota; kingdom Metazoa; phylum Arthropoda; class Insecta; order Diptera; family Calliphoridae; genus Cochliomyia; species Cochliomyia hominivorax. Next base: position 20,142,461 of record PYHX02000413.1, on the reverse strand, counting down.
AAAGACTGCAAGCAACACAACCTTAAGAAAAAGACAATTTCAGAAAAATAAGATGTCTGTCTGCCCGTCGGTTTTACACAAATAATTCTTTTCACTTAAACTGTTTTGTTAGACAAAAATATTTTCTATTTCATTAAATTGCAATTTAGTACCTCATTAAACCCAAAAACCCAATAAATGGATTTTTGGGTTTAATAAGTGAGAAACAATAATGACGTTAATACATTAATCACAAATTATTGTCATACAAAAACAACAACGTAATAATCAAAATCCAGTTCGTAAGACCAAAAGGGGTAAAGTAATGATTGGAGAACATCATCATCAACATATCATTATGTTACAAATTAAAACGATTTTTTTATTAAATTTAAATTTTAAATTTATAAGTTTTATTTATTAATTGTTTTATATTCAGTTTTCAACTTTTGTTGCCATTTGATCGATGGGCCGGCCTTTTTATTTTTTTATTCAGTCAGTTGGGTCGTTAAGATGGATGAATAAATAGGTGGGTATCCCAAAAGCTAATCAAAAGAAATTCATATATGATTCATGGCACTTGTACTTGTATGATTCGATATATATATATTTTTGTAGTTTATTTTTAATTTAGTTTATTTCTATTTTGTTGTTGTTGTTTTTTTAAATATATATTTTGATTCATTAATTATATTCATAAAATAGATTTAAAGAATTCTAATTTATTTAGTTTTTTTATTTTTAAATGGTCAAATAATTAATATATTTTGTTGTTGTTTTTATAATATATAACATATGATTCGATATTTAAGCGATGTTTTATAAAACTATGAATCATTAGGGAATAGAATAATATATTTTTCCTTTTAGGGCAATATTTTGAAAGTGCAATTTCAAAGCCTTTAAAAGAAAATGTCTATAATAAATTTGCGATATGTAAACAATACTTTCCTTTGATAAGGTTAGAGGAATTGCTGTAGAGAATCTAAATCTGTTCAAATCTGAACAATGACAGGATAGATAGGACGAAAATTAAAAATCGGAATAATTAAAGCAATTAAAACAAATATACTTCATTTTTCAGCAGCTTTCCAAATATCAAATGAATTGTTAAAGGTTCCATCAATTTTTTATACCCATTCCTTTTCCTACCCTTCTAATAGCTTTGGGATACTGCTCCAGTTTTGGTGTAGAGAATAAATGAGGTAAATTTCTAAAACCCAGGAGGAGCGCGTTTGCATCGATTAAAGAATTTTATTTCATATACACTGTTATATAAATAGTTCATTAAGAATGTTTCATGTTTCATTAAGGAAGCCATGTTTCTATGCCATTATTGTTGTCTTCAAAGTAATCAACTGTCTTCGGTACGGGTTCGCTGTGATCGTCATCCCAAATTTCAACAGCTCATTAGACAAAACATATTATGAACATTTCATTAGTGTCAAAGATAATCGGCTTCGACGTTGATATAGCTTTTTGGAAGGTCTAATCATATGAGTAGAACTATCGATTACATGTTTCTTTTGATGTCAAAATTAAAAGTTATGTAAAAATTGTGTGTTAAAAGTCGTTTTCGATCTTAATATTGGAGTTTTAATAATAGAAATCTGCATTTGAGAGATCAGCAATCGGATAAGATTTCGATGGTATTTCATGTCCAAAACCAACCGACAATTCTATTTCAGCTATTTTCGGAATATTCTTTAATGACTGAGCGATAAAATTTCAGTGGTATTTCTGCTAAGTAAACTGTCAACATCTTTCGGAAACATTGAAAGGAAATCTGTGTTTGTTAGCGTCTTAACCCAACATGAATTTGTCGCTACGACTGCTGTTGATAAGTTCTATTCATGCCATAAATAGACCAGGTCCTCTTCTCCCTATTTGCTCGGCTATTTTTTTGTTTCTAATCTTGCGTTCAGTTTATTCCACGTTTATCTTTGTCAAGTATTCCACATGTTTGTCTTAATAGGCTTTGTCTTTGATAACTAGCGATTACAAGTGCACCAAGATTTGATACCTTTCAGAAGCTTATCAGTCATATTTTTAGATGAAAATTCTTCATTATTATAATGATGTCCAAATCGATTAACATGTATCCCAATATAAAAAAATTGTATGTAACATTTAGACATTTAAAGCGACAGTAATTTTTATAGATCTTTGAGTATTTATGTACCTCATGCAACGCATTCATTCTATTATAAGTTACGTCGAATTTCTCATATTTAGTCCATTTTGAAATAACATCACTACCGTAAGAAACTCTGAAGTCCAGTGTTATAACTAGAGAGACTATATTGTGCACCTGAAGGATACTAAATTAAAGAAGGGAACGAATAGGTGATGCAATCCAAATTCCGATTGTTAACCACCCGATGATCAAACCATCTTAAAAATAGACATACTGCTATAATGAAGATATGATACCGCTTTCAGTTTTGCGCTATAAACTGTAATTTATCATCTAAGCTGACATAAATTCTATCCGAAATATAAATAGATCTATAAATTGCAGTTATGAAACAATTGCGCAACATGTTCGAATGAATGTTCATAGGATTTCTCCGATAAAAAAAGTAACTCAACATGAGAGCGACTTCGTAGTAATGGAATGAAAAGCATAGATTTCTAATGGAGATGCGAGAAAATCGTATGTAGTTTGCAAATATGGCGATAAAGGGAAGAATTTCAAGGTATTTGCTTGTTGAAGAGGTGAGAAGGAAAAGCACAAATCAGTCACCTCAATAAAGTACGTGAGCACAAAATATCCTCGTTTTTTACTAATTCATTCCTAAATTAACTTGAATTTTTAAAAGTCAAAAACCGGATAAATGTCATACTGCGATAAGGCCATTCGCTTACTGCAGGCTATGAACAAAATTTGCCGCAATCTACAAAAATAGTTTTGGAACAACTGAGATCGGGATGGAACATAATATCAATACCTATTAGTTTCTTATTGACATTGCAGTCCCAAACCTGTGAACAGCATGTCCAATCCCAACTCTTTCACAGTCCTAAAGATCTGTGGTGGTTGGCTGGATTTTTTGGCCTAAAGTTAAACTTTAATAGGAACCATATTATTTTGCAGCTGTTACAACTACAAACGTTGTAACATTGGTGCAACTAAGATTAGGATGAAGCAACATACTCAATGCCCTCTGATATCGTTGCGTTGACCGTGCATTCGCAAATCGTTGTGGTCAAAGACCCCAAGATATACGACATTTGTTTCACCGTCAAGCCAATCCTACTTTTGTTTTACAGCTGTTACAACAAACTGAATCAAAATCCATTCATATTTAAATTCTTAGATATTTCAGATAAAAATATTTCAATCTCTAGAATAGAAGATACCACCCTAATGATCCTTATTTTCTAGTTATTTATTGTTATTTTCGATTATAAATAAAAGTTGAGTTGGCAACACTGATACAACTCGCAAAAAATACAAACATAAAACAACAAAAAGGACAAAGCGAAAATGATGATAAAAACATAAACTCAAAATATGCACACATACGCACAGTTTCACACACACACACACGTATGCAATATTATTGCAAATGGAAAAGAAAATCAAATTGGAATTTAGGGCGTTTCGCCGGCAAACAAAGAAACAATAAATAAATTTTAAAAAGAAAAAGATACGAAAAACAAAATAAAAATACAATACAAAAAAACATGTTCCGGTTAAATGAAGAAAAACGTTATAAAATAAAAAATAAATAAAATAAATATGGCAAATTAAAACTTGTTTTACAAAAAAACAAAAAAAAAAAAAAAAAAACGATAAAAATTAAAATTTTAGTATTCGATTTTAAATTAAAAAAAATATTACTAAACAAAAACTAGAGAGGAGTGTAGGCGTTGTTCCAAACAAAAAACTCAAAGCGAATGGTTACTCACTGGGCGAGTAGATGGACAGAGGGACAAATATAAAATAAGATATAAATAAATAATAACAACAACTTGAATAAATTACGAAACATTTTAGACCATAAGCACACACACATACACACACACAAATACACAAAATAGATTAAAATGCGAAAATATTAATAAAATAAATATTTAATATAAAAATAACAAGAAAAAGGGGAAAGAAAGAATTTATAAATAATGACGTCTTAGAAGACAGACGAATGGAGAGTTGGACAAAATATACAGAAAACAACTGCATGTAGACTCTACAGCTGGTAGACTCTACGCTTGATTAGCAGACTGCCCTGGCTGATGGGCTTGTTATTGTTAAATGTGATAGAAAAGTTTTTGATACACAAAAACATAGCAGCTGCTATAACAAAAACTAGTAGAAACAAGTAAGAAATTATAATAGGTCAAGCCAGACCATTTAATACCCTACACCATATTGTTCGTAGCTGCCAGGAATTAATGAACCACACTCCTAAAAGCTTATGTTTTTTGTTAAATCGATTCAGAAAATTATTTTGAGTCGAACGGTGTACTTATAATGGCAGCACAATTTCAGTCTGTTACAATTCTTACACAAACGCATTATACACCAACCACTGTTGTAGGGTGTGAAAACAATACCCTAATCTATATTAAGAGCTTCATGAGTAAATTACTGATTGATACTCGTAGAATTTAGTTGAGATGACATGAATATATTTAATTTGTAAAATTATTAAATAAAATTAGTTTTTTTTTCTCATTTTGATCTTGATATCCTGATCAGAAAATATATTTGTGTAGGAGATAAGTCGAACAAACATTAACAACTTCAGTTGATTTCCTGCCTCTACCAATAAGACTCCATAAAATTGGTTATTTTCATTTTATGCAGAAATAAGTTTATATAAATAGCTAAACAGGCATATGAATGAACGGAGAACACAGAAAATGATTCACTCCTGATCCGTATACAAACATAAGCACAAATGCTTTTGCCTCCTTCTACTAATAGTTGCATAGGGTATGAATATAGTCTATAAGACCCCTCAGCACTTTAAAAACAACAATCTAGAAGAGGAGAATGATATACAACAAAACGCAAAATGTTTATATATGTTTTAAATGGATGTGCTTGCTTTTGGGTGCCTGGGTGATCCACTAACATGAATAATACAAAAAAATTAAAAGATAAATATGAAACGAAACAACTGACAGACAATAGAAATCAAAAAGATTATGGCCATTTTCTACAAACGGAGAAAAAAATTAATTTTCATACGATCCATGGAAAACTTACCTTAATTACACAAAAAAATCCTTTAAAATCCGTCTTAAATCTCTGTGATCCATTTATACACTATAAAATCTTTAATTAATACTGGAAGTTTGTTTTAACTACAACAACACTTTTTTAGTTAAACAATTTATTTATTTATTCCAAATGCAAATTGCAATTTTTTTCTTTCTTCTTTATTTCTTTCTTCTTTGCAACCTATAATTTTACACAGTCGGGAACACTATGACCCACCTTAGCACTAACTGGTAGCTAATCTTACTTTTAGCTCTTTTTAATTTTTGCGTTTTTTTCTTAATATTTCTTGGTATTTTTTATCTATATTTTTTATTTGTTCTACTCCGTCTTTTGAGGTTCTCAAGAAGAATTTCTGGAAACTTTTTCTTACACTCACGTCTCGCGTTTCATTTGTTATTTTATAAAAATCTCAATTTAATCGTTATCATTTTGTTTTGCTTGTGATTTTTATTTATTTCGCTTAAAAATATTAAATAAATTTTTCAATTTAATGCACAGACGTCGCGGAAATTTTTTATTTTTATCTACATTTACACTATTATTGCAGATTCGTTTTATTTTATTATTTTTTTATTCTCTTTATTTTGTTAACATTTTGTTTTGTGTTGCTGTCAGTTGGAATTTTTGACAGTTCTGAACAGCAAGGGCTCTTAAACTGCACAAGATATTAAGCATTAAGAGAACGAGTGCGGTAGAAGCTAAACATTTTGTGGGCGACATCTGGTGGTGAGTAGGAAGTAAATGGAAATTCAAGAAAATCAAATAAATACCCGAATGCAAATCTGCTCTGTGAAAAATATTTGGCGTAAAGGAAATATTTATGAACAAATATGTATTTAAAATTTAAAATATAATTAGATTAATAATTAAGTAAAACAAAATCATATAAGAAGTGTTAATAAAATGAAACCACAAAATCTACAGTTTATTTTATTTGAAAGAAATTATTATTAAAATATACAAAAACAATATTTATATAATATATAAAATTTTGAACCTTTTTTGGATACCCTCCCATTAACGTTTCATACCCTTCTGTGACTTTGCTCGAACAGGTAGTCTATATCCGTTAAGTAATTGCGTTTTTGTTTTGCTCTCTGACACATAATATCATAATATTGTTACAATAATTGAATAACGTAGTCTTTCATTTGAGCTTTTGTTTAATTTCTACTATTTTTTCTATATAAATATGTTATGTTTTAAAAGAATATCTGCAAATTAATATATGCCGTGCACTGACTTCATCTTATCCAAACTCTACTTCACGCTAACAACTCATCAAAAACGCTACATTCAACACGAAAATCTCCATATTGACAACACTGTTCGGCGTGAATTTAGAAAATAGACGCCGAATTTTTTTCTTCCATCACATTTCTCTTTTTTGCTAAAATAAAAATAAGTTTGCTGCTGCTGCTTCTGGTGCAAAAAACATCATTGTACATCGATTCAGATAACGAACAGTGAAAATATATACAAATAATATATCGAAAGGTAAATTTTTCTATGAAATTATTGCGCCCAAATTGTGTATTGAAGAGTTTTTTATTCAGATTTTAAATTAAGAAAAGAAAAAATTGCATACAACAAACAAAATGGCTGACATTTCGACGGAAGAGTTAAAAAATGAAATCCATGCAGTCTTAAAGACGGCCGATTTATCGGTGGTCTCGGCCAAAAAGGTGCGTGAACAAGTGGAGAAAAAGTTGGACTGTTCGTTGGTCAGCCGCAAAAAGGAATTCGATAAAATTGTCATGGATTTCATAAATGCACAGCAAGAAGATGAAGAAGAATCTGAAGAGGAAGATGAAAAAGATGATGCCAGTGCTTCCGAAGAAGAGGCCAGCAGCGAAGAGGAAAAGAAACCGGCCAAAAAACGTCCTCAGCCTACACAACGCAAAGCAGCGCCTTCCAAAAAGAAGCGCAAGTCATTAAATGCCTCTGATTCTGGTTCTGAATCGGATGCCGGTTCTGACTCAGACTTTGAAGTGCCCAAGAAAAAGGCGGTCGCCAAAAAGAAGAAGGCTAGCGGAGACAAACCAGCAGGAGGTCGTAAATCCACAGGTTTTACCAGATCCTATAATTTGTCGCCGGAATTATCTGCATTAATGGGTGCCGAAGCCCTGCCTCGCCACGAAGTGGTCAAAAAGGTTTGGGCCATCATCAAGGAGCGTAATCTGTACGATCCTAAAAACAAACAATTTGCCATTTGTGATGATGAACTAATGAAGGTGATGAAAGTTAAACGTTTTCGTACCTTTGGTATGTTGAAACATTTAAAGCCTCATTTCTTGGAATAAACAAATGCAGACAAGTAAATAATAGACTCTCACACACACCCCGCGGGCGTTTAATGAACAAAAAACATTATATGGCCATTTAGATATACTAAAACAAAAGAGGAAACAAAAAAGAGTTTTAGTAATTTTAATTAAAAATTAATCCCTTTTTATAATTTTTCTTTTTATTATGATTTTCCTAATTTTCAATTTTTTATGGCAATTTAAATTTATATAAAGAAAAAAAACAAATTAGTAATTCTAAACAAAAAAATGAAACAAAATTATACTAAAAAAACAACAAATTATATTAAAAAAAGCATTTCTAAACTAGTATTTTAAGTTCTTTTCTAAATGATTCAAAATACTGTATTTTGTGTCTGACTGCATTTACGCCTGATTACGCGTAAAGTATTCTTTTTTAATTAACATTTTAAGATAAATCTATCTTAAAGAAAAACAAAACTCAGTGTATTCGCAATAAAACTAACAACAAATAATTTCCAATTTGTAATAATTTCTCTCTCTTTTTTTAAGTTCTTTTTGATATTTTACATTTAAGAAGGAAACAAGATATAAAAAACATTAAGAAAAAATAAACTTAAAATGCTTCAATTTAAAAACAAGTTTAAAGAAAAAATGAGTTTTTATTGTTTTCAAATTTCATAATGGAAGTAGAAGGCTTTGAACTTGGATTTTTTAGAATTAAGTAGTGAGATCGAAAAATTCCCATCTTACTTTTTTGTTTGGTCAGGTTACCTCTGTAAACATTTCAGCTTTTATTTTTTAAGTCAAACAAATGAATATATTAAATATTAAAGACAATCCAACTTGGTCCTACAAAAAGGTGGCCAATGGACTCTGCCGTCAAACTGGTTTTAAAGCCGAAAAATAAATAGCATTTTCAAAAGAGATCCCAACACATCCGACATGAAAGCATCCAAGCTAACTTAGAGCTCGGGGTATTTAGTACAAAAAGATAAAGCTAATGCAGATTTGAAACATACAAAGCTCTATGTTAGTGCAGATTTTCACGACTTCCTGGACAAACATTTTATATTGCTTTTGCTCGAGGAAATGTAGAAAAGTTTATGACTCAAAATCAGTCAAAACTTCCCAAAAAGTTTCTGTAAATGCGGCATAAAAAGTAAATCATTTGTTACAACGGGCTCTATTAATACCTAAATTTACATTAAATAATGTTTACAAAAAAATCCACTTATTTTTGTTATCCTGTCATTATAGTAAACAAGCCCTTGAGTGGTGCAAGAACAGTAATGTGTGTGGGTTCTTGTTAATAGAGAATTTAAAAGTATAACAAAGTGGTACAAAAAGTGTGGGAGATTTTTATCGGAGATGAACTACCTCTTCGAGCAAAGAACTATTTTATATACCCTACACCATCAAAGGTGTGGGTATGTGCAGATATTTGTAACTGGCAGAAAAATAATTCTACCATCACTTTTAAGTATACCGTTCGACACAGAATCACTTCCTGAGATGAATAAAGCATGTCCGTCCGTTCGGCTAGCTGTTACTGGTCGCAGTTTTGAAGATATCTTAATAAAATATGGAACGTGGTATTATTTTAAATTGTTTGTGATCGGTCTATTATTTTTTATATATACCATACAGATGTCTCTCAGGATTGAGGTTTAAGCTCATAAAATTCCTTAATGTAAAACGATTTTAACCAAATTTTGCAAAACTAATTCTTATTATATTCTTCTCTTATATTCGACATGCCAAATTATATGAGAACTGGTCCATCTCTTTGAAACTCATATACTTGGGGATTATAAAATATTTAGTCATATATGAGATAAATGTATGTAGCTGTGCGAAATTATACGAGGGTCGTTCATAAATTTTTCTAATTCCCATATAACCCTATAGAAAAAATTCTCTTAAAGACGCGTAAATATTAATATCATAATAATAGTATATTGCACACATAAGCATAATAAGGAAAATAAATTAAACGAGGGTCGTTCATTAATTTTTCGTAGCAAACATTTACAATCAACAATGTGGTGTAGGGTATTAAATAGCGTTTTAAATATTAATAGTACGTATGACAACCTTTAAAAAGACGATAAATGAGTTTATCCTTCAACAATAATACCACGGTTCCTAAAAATATCGAGGTAGTAATTTAAAGCTGATATTCCAAAATTGTTTTCACATATGGGAACTATTGTAGAATGTGAGTTGATGTTCTCAAACTTATTTGATTTAAGTTGATTAAATTACTTATATTTAAGAATTCTATCAGTTAAAATTCTTTTTGGGAAAATGGAGAATTATATATGAGCTACAGTCTAATAAGAGCCGATATTCATGAAATTATTATATTAAAGACAGAAAAAAGGGATAAATCTTTATCCTTTTTCCTGCATTGAATCTAATGTGGAACCTATAACATATATTAAAGGCAGTGGGAAAATAATTTTGCCGAATTTCAATAGAACTATTCAATAAATAGAAGTTTTATATGCCAAAAAGTTTATTCAGAATAAATTTTTGAGGTTATATTCATTTACTGAAATAAATATCTGTTGGAAAATTCCGAAAATCTTCCAAATTATAGATTTATATGCTATTAATGCAATAACAATCTGGCCTAATTTCATGGAATTATTTGATGATTAATTCTGTTGTTGTACACAGAGGCAAGTAAAGAAGGTACTACTTACTTCCCGAAAATTCTCGTTAGAAATTTCTCGGGAATGTAAGGAATGAATTTCCCGGATTTCCGTAGAGAAATCCTATTTCGAAAATTTTATAAATTCCCAATTTTAATCTAAATTAAAAATTATAACATGAAAATTAAAAATAAAAATTTGAAATTTATTTAAAATTTTATTTTTGTTTAATATGACTGACTTACACTTATTGTCTTTTTTTTGTAATAAAAATTATCGTTTTTTGTTTTATTAATAAATTTTTATAAACAATTTTTGTTTTTATTTTATTGGTAAATTTTATTTTTTTTATTTTATACATAAATTAGGTATATACTGTTTGTTGTTGTAGTTGTATTTGTTTTGTTACATTTCATTAAATTGTTTTGTTATCCTGTGTAGTTGTTGTTGGTTTTTATTTATTAGTTAATAAATACGGCAATAAATTTGTTTCCTTTTTATACCCTCCACCAGCACAAGTGATGAAAAGGGTATGCTAACTTTGTCATACCATATGTAACGCTAAGAAGGATTCATCGAAGACCCCATAATGTATGTATATATATTATTTTATCAATCAAATCTAAGTCGACTTAGCTATATCCGACTATCTGTCTGTGGTTGGCACGCTCATGTCCACAATAATTGACAGAGCTAAATGAAATTTAGCTTGGGTATTTCTTATAGTCCTAAGAAGGTTCCTATTTAAAATTAGCAAAATCGGTTTAGCATGTTCAAAGTTGTGGACCAATCTTTGAGGCAACCTCTAAGTTCAAGTAAAGAACTTTCTTACAATCCACAAATTTGGATAAAATTTTGTCATAATATTAAGTTGTATATACTTCATTATCATTTCAAAAATTCTTAAAATCGGTTCAGTTAGATAAAAAGTTATAGCCAAAAAATGTTAATAATTATATGACTCATTAAGTATTCCTTCTTATTAAGTATAAGATAAAGTTTTATTATATTGTATACCTCTTTGAGTCTTTGTGTGAGTGTGTATGAACTAAACATAACGTATTTACTTTACTTCAGTATTTGTGGTGGAGGGTATTGAAAATTCGGCATAGCCGAATATAGCATTCTTACTTGTTTTTATCTTAATATACAAATATAAATTGGTAAATTAATAATTATTTTTTTTTTTAATTTTTAAAAAAATAAACATTTAAACAAATATTATTAATTAATATATAAAATATTTAAAAATAAAATCGTTATTTATTTATTTTTAAGCTTTAAAAAATTAAGTACATAATTGTGGGGTGTAGAGTTTGAAGGTTTGTTTGCTTTTTACAAAAACAATTTAATTAAAAATAAATAAAATGGAAATTTTTAATAAAAAATATTTCTTTAGTTAAAATGGAATAATTTATGATTTTAATTGGCATTTTTATTAATCTTATATAAATTGAATAAAAAAAAATTAAACGGAATTGGAAGATTTAAAAGCATTTTTTTTCAAAGGTTTGCATTCAAATAAAAAATTTAAATGATAAATGCGCTCAAAAACACAAACTAAAGTATTTATTATATAACTATAAAAAAATATATAAAATATTTAATATTCTGATTTATTTTGTTTTGAACGAAATAAAGCAAAACAAAAATAGAAATACCCTGTCGGTAATTACTAAGTAAAAAAATATATAAATTCTTTAAGCGGCAAAAACTTAGTTTTAATTAATTTTTTCAATATTTTTTGTTGGTATTTTAAGTACAACAAGTTAAGAAAATATTTTTTAACTGTTTTTTTATTTCAGCATTTTGATTTTATCTAAAAATTAATAATTTTTGAAATTTCAAAATTTTTGTTTTTTTTCTTAAAATTTTAGAATAAAATTTTTTTTTAATTTCTTTAAACTTAAAAAAAAAATAAATTTAATAAACATTTAGAAAATTTCCCTCCTTATTTTATAAATCTCTTCACTTCACTTTGAACAATTTTCCGTACACAATTTTTGAAACAAAAACAATTTTCATTTAAATATAACTTAAGTGAAGGGAAGTGATTTATAAAATCAGGCTCTTAGTGACCATTTTGAAAATGTCAATTTTTTTGTAAGATTAGAAATGTTTAAAACATTTTTTTGAAAATTGATAAATTTTAAATTTAAATCTGTGAATATAATTAATTAATAATTAAATATTAAAATCATTAAATGATTTAATCAAACTTTTAAAGGAATTGAAAATGTTTTTTAAACTGGATTGAAAAATAAATAAAAAACATATTTGAAATTTCAAAATCTAACATCTTTTTCTTTTAGAAAATGTTGAGGTTATAATTTATTTAATTTTGAAACCAGAGATTTTTAAATAAGAATAAATAACGAAATTTTTAAACAAAAAATCAATATTTTTTAAATTACAATTATTTTTTAAATCTAAATTGATGTAATAATTTAATTTTAAAAGAAATCAACATTATTTTTAAATTTCAAATTTTCATTAAAAAAATTATTAAAAAAATTCAAATTTTTATCAAAAAATTTCAAATTATAACAAAAGTTTTGAATTTTTACAACAAGAATTTAATGATTTTATACCAATATCGGAATTTTTATTGTAAAAAATTCAATATTTTTATAATAAAAATTCCAAATTTTTATAATAAAAATTCCAAATTTTTATAATAAAAATTCCAAATTTTTATAAAAAAAAATTCCAAATTTTTATATTAAAAATTCCAATTTTTTATAATAAAAATTCCAATTTTCAAAATTAAAAAAAAAAAATCCAAATTTCTAAAATAAATATTTAAAATCTTTATGATAAAAATTCGACATTTTTAAATTGAAAAATACCAAATTTTTATTGAAAAAAATCAATATTTTTTTTATAAAAATTTAAAAATTTTTATAACAGAAACTGGGAATTTAAAAAAAAGAAAAGAAAATTTTAAAATTTTTATAATGTAAACTAAAATTTTATCAAAATTAATTTTGAAAAACTCTAAAATTTATTCTTGAACAAAAATCTCTTGTTTTCTTAAATTTGTTTTTTTTATAATTTAAGCATTATTTTGTTTAATGGAAATATTTTTTTTTAATTTCTTATTTTTTATCAAATTTTAGACCTAATTGTTTTTGTTTTAAATAACAAATAATTTTTTTATTAAAATATTAGCATTGTCTTCTTGTTTCTGTCTGTTTTGTGTTTTATTTTTGTTTTTTTTTTATTAAATTCTTCATAAGTTTTTCTTGATTTTATCAGTAAATAGAAATTTAATTATTTTCATTGTCTAAAGTCGTCTGCAGTGGTAATAGTTTTTTTATTATAAATTTTTTAGTGACCATTTAAGCCTGTGCGCCGTTGTTTTAACGTTTTCATTACTTTTGTTCTTTAATTAATAACGATAGTAATTGGGTTTAAAGGGACCCGCCTTATTAAGACCCATGTATTTAGCCTGTTCATCGGTTAATTCAGTTAAATGGGCATCAAATGTTGGCAAATGTAAACTGGCCACATATTCATCCATTTTTTTGGGTAACAAATATACATCGGACTTATAACGTCCGGGTGGTGCATTGAACAGTTCAATAAGTGCCAAAGCTTGGGTGGCAGATGTAATTGACACAGCAAATGATGGTATACTGGAACATGACAAATTTACCAAACGTCCCTCGGCCAATAAAATAATATACTTTCCTTCGGGCCATATAATATGATCAACTTGTGAACGTACCTTTTCCCATGTCAAATCTGGGGTACGTAAACTATTGACATCAATTTCGGTATTCGAATGACCCATATTACAGATGATACAACCATTTTTCATCTTATCCATATGTTCTCGTACTACCACATTTTTATTACCGGTAGCGGTGACCACAATGTCTACATTACGTATAACTTCATTAAGTTTAACCACTCGAAAACCATCCATGCTGGCTTGTAAAGCACAAATGGGATCAATTTCGGTTATGTATACAATACAACCTTGACCCTTCAAAGCTTGAGCACATCCTTTGCCAACATCACCATAGCCACAGACAACTACTTGTTTGCCTCCGAACATAACATCAGTGGAACGTTTCAAACTATCCAATATGGATTCTTTGCAGCTATATAAATTATCAAATTTAGTTTTTGTTACCGAATCGTTGACATTCATAGCTGGTACTGTTAATTTGCCAGCCTTTGAGAGTTGATAGAGACGATGTACGCCAGTGACACTCTCCTCCACAATACCCTTAACCAGCTTAAACATGGTGGGGTATTTTTTTAACATTAGATGGGTGGCATCGCCACCATCGTCTAGTATCATGTTGGGTTGCCAGTTTTCAGCATTAACACAACGATCGATGCACCACCAGAAATCCTCTTCTGTCTCTCCGCGCCAAGCGAAAATTGGAATGTTAGCTTCGGCCAAAGCGGCGGCAACTTCGTTCTATAAAGAAAATTTTTATTAATCAGTATGTAACAATTTTTAAACATAAACATTTTTACAAAATTTGTATTTTGTAACACTTTTTTTATTAAACATTTGTTTTCAATAATTCGAAAATATTTACGGGACGAATTTAAACTATTAAAACTATTTTTTATAATTTTTTGCAATGAGACCCAATTGAAACAAAAAAACCGAACCCAAGTGAATGTTTTTGCTGAGATAGGAGAATTATCTAGTCGTGGCCGTTTTACCATTCGGATGATCAGAACCAATTTTAACAGAAACAGATTGCTGTAACACTCTTAACACAGTATAGTTGAAAGAAACCCACGATAATGTTTTATGCAAAGCATATATGAAAATGAGCCACGTAACTTCTAAAATCAAGTGTTCCTGTCTGATGAGAATAAATTTAATATTTTCCAACTTAATGAAAATTATAGTGTGGTGAAAATCTAACACTGCATATCCAAAAAAATTTTATAACAACAGTAAAATATGGTGACGGAGTAATAATAGTCTGGAGTTGTATGTTCGCTGCGGTTGTTGGAGAACTTATATTTATAGATTATTAATGCATAAGAATATTTGTCTTAATATTTTAAAAGAAAAAGTTTAGAAGAGTATAGAGGAGATCAATTTCAGACAATCATTCGCATTTCAACACAATAATGATCCGAGACATTCAGCTTACAATGTAAGCGATGTGGCTTTCATATAATACTGCCCGTAACTTGCCACATAAGTTGTCAAGAAAAAACAATTTGAAAGCAATAAATGGTGGATTCCAAGCCAAGAATGAAAGAGGTTGTAAAACTAAATGGTTTAGCAATAATTTAAGAAATTGTTCATCTTCGTAACAATAGATGTGATTATAAGGTTTGAGATTGAAAATTCTTAACACGTTTGATTCAAATTAAATCTTTAAATCCAAGTTTTACTTTTTTATCAATTTTTTGCAAAAAATGTCAGTTTAATATCGATCAAATATATTATTAATTTGATATATAAGTGATCAGAATTTAAATTATGAAATAGTTACCATAAAACTCAACTTGGTCTTACAAAAAGTTCAAAGGTCTGCCGCCAAATTTTTTTCCAATGTTATTAAACTCACCCGGAGAATTTTTTCGTTGATAAAAAAACTGATGCAGGTAGATGGAGTGGTCCTCATGAAGAATTTTCAAAATAGCTCCCAACACATGCTATAGAAAAGCAGCTCGGTTAGTGCAGTGCTCGGTCTGTTTAGTACGAGAAGTTAAAGAAACGCTGCTGAAATTTAGAGGAACAGAGCATAGAAAGAGCATGACAGATTTTCCACAACTTCCTGGTCAAAAATTTTATGTTGCAGATGCTCGATAAATATTGAGGAAATGATTAAGACTCAAAAACAGTGATAATTTCCCAAAAAGTTCTTGGTATGACAAGCAATTTGTAGTTGCGGCAAAAGAAACCAATCATAAGACTTTATTTATTCATAAGACTTTATTATTTATTTTTGGCCTAACTTGTCATCCTGTTGCTTTGGTATACAAGCCTTTGAGTGGTACAAGAATAATAATGTGACATTTGCTTTAAGGCAAATCCTCTTTAATTGCCTGGAGCTAAGTCTAGTGAAGAGATTATTGGGATGTTGTTAAAAGAGAATTAAAGAGCACAAGAAGATTTCGAGTGATAGAAAGAACTATAAAAACGTTATTGGAAGGGTTTTTGAAAAAGGTTCAAAATTTCATCATGATAAAAACTATAAAAATATATATTTTTTTGTAAAGTATAATAATTTTACTCAAACAAAGAAAAATTAAAACTGTTTATTTAGTAGTTTTGTTTTATGTACATGTATGTTAAGAATTTTTCGATACGACTCCTTATTATGGAAAACTGTTTTAAATAATATTTGAATTCTTAAATATGTTTTTGTTATTGGAAATGTGAAAAATAGCTAAATTGAGTAACAACATAAATAGAAATAAAACCATTTTTGGTGTATTTAGAAAATTTGTTAACGATTTAGTCATGTTTTTTCCTAGTAAATGATTTTCGATAGATTAAATATTTCGTAAATTAATAGTTCAATAAGTATTTAAAGAATTAATACCCTAATTAGGGTAAAAATATAACAGAGAAATATTTTTAAGTTAAATATAAATTATTATCTAATGGACACTTGTATAAATAATTTCTATATATGAATATATACTACATATAATATATACATATAAACATAAAAAACATATTAATTATAGTTAGAAAGTCTCTTGGCAAGGTCATTATTAATAATATTATTTATTTTATTTTGCATGTGATGATGATAATTTACTAACACACAAGTGCATCATATTATATACCATTAAAAATCAATTATATATACGATGATGATGATGTTGTTGTTCAAACCCCCGTTTCATTATATACACATATAGTATATATATTCTTGGCCTACAGTTATTATACTTTATTTACAAAAAATAAGCATCTTTATGTAAATATTCATAGTCTTTATATACAAGTATATATACATATAATACATCATACATCCATCTAGTATTTACTTCCATCATCATCGTCATCATTTATTATTTATTTATTTAT
Organism: Cochliomyia hominivorax; assembly: GCA_004302925.2. Lineage (NCBI taxonomy): Eukaryota > Metazoa > Arthropoda > Insecta > Diptera > Calliphoridae > Cochliomyia > Cochliomyia hominivorax. Next base: position 20,125,289 of record PYHX02000413.1, on the reverse strand, counting down.
TTAGTCTCAATTTTATCATAACGTTTTAATTGTATATATGTATGTATATTAGTATACAATTATATACATATAATAGTATTCTTCGTCTTTAATTTCATCTGTCTATTTTAACGTAATCGAATATATGAAAAGCTTATTATCTATTTTTTATATCTATAAAATATAAACAGGAAATCAATTATATCGATAGAAAAGTTGATATTTTGTCATTGTCATTAAATTCAACTAGCTGGGATTAAAATTAAAATTATAAGCAAAAACCAACAAAAAGTTATTGTTTTAAAATTGAAACATATACAATGAAACATATTTAGTTTAAAATTTGTTATGAAAATGGTGATTATCTTGATGAAGTTATCACGTGATCAGTTATTAAAAAACAAAATGTCATACAAAATGTGTTAATAAAGAAAATAATGTCCGATTTCGTGGCGTCACTACTGCTCAGATCATAGTAATATTTATCAACTGATACCAGAAGCAATTTAATATAATAAGATGTTCTTGTTTAAAACACTGTAAGAACCGCTCTGAAATGTAGGGACATAGAAAAATTGTAATTTTGGACATTACAATCTTCGATTTCAGATCTTAGTAGTTTCCAAAAATACTGCTACAAACATTTACAACTATAAGTATTCGGTGGGACAAAGCTAAAGACCTAAAAACATTTAAAATTTCCAAAAAAGTTCTTGGCACGACAAGCAGTATGCAGTTACGGTATATTGCCAATCATTATGCCCCAAAGGGCTCCATAAATTCCGAAATTTATATCGGGGAATGTTTACATAAAATGCTGCTTCAATTTAATAGACTTCACAATGTGTCTATTTATTTTTGGACAGACTTGACATTGTATCACTATGGTAAATGAACCCTTGAGTCGTACAAGAACAAAAATGTGATGTGTGACCAAGAGAGGCAAATTCTCCAGACTTTCCGAAAAAGGTTCAAAATTACTAGTGATTAAAACTAAAAAATATGTTCTTTATAAAAACCGTCTACAACATATACTCCAATAAGATTAAATCAAAATTGTCAGAGGATTATTTTTCAAAGGATGAGATGTTTAGCCTTATGAGATGGAGTAGTATTTTGTTGGAAACCTCGAAATTGACTTATGTTTTATGATATATTCTGACTCTTATTTGCTGAAAATAAATTGTACATTCTTTTCACTAATTTATAAAAGAGTCTTATGTAACCATTAAGTTTATATAGAATGACGACATTAAGATTCCCTCAATTACCATATAATGTAAGACAGTATAGTTTATTGTTGGGACACTAAATAGTAATTAACACATATTTTTACATGCTCAAAATAAGCTCAAATAAAATTTTTAATAAATTAATATGCTCTAATAAAAATAAAATTATGTTTACATTTCCCGTAGATGAATAGAAGCCACATAACCATAAAGAATACAATGGACCATATAAAAAAAAAGAAAACATAATAAATAATATTAAATTATATACAAAACAAATATAAATAAACTCTACAATCAATAACAATTTAATAAAGAAGAAACTGAGAAAAGTGTTAATTGATGAAATGCAAGAAATAGCAGCTTTTGTACATCATAAACTGTTTAAAAAGAATCTTAAAAATGACGTTGATGACGCAGATGATTGAAACATTATTATAAGGGCTCTAATTAAATGTTTAAATAAAATTAATATAGAGACAGAATTTCAATAAAAAAATAAATTTGTAAATTGTAAAACAAACAAAATATTGAACAAGTAATGCTATGCCGAATCTTTAATACCCTCAACCACAAATTCGTATGAGGTAATAAATACGTTATGTTTTGTATTTACACACTCACACATACACTTACAAACGTGTACATTATATAAACGTTTTTCTGAGATATAAGACAGGAACACTTAATGGGATATAAAATTAGTTATCATTTAAGCTAAAACCTTTTTTCTATTGAACCGATTTTGATCATTTTTTAAATCACGTTCACATAACTTAATAATATGGCGAAATTTTTTTAATTGAAAATTTTACGAAAGTTCTTTGTTTGAACTTAGAGATTTCTTCAGATATCGGTCTTTATTTATAATATACTGAACCGATTTTGCTGGTTTTAAATAGGAAACTTCTCGGGACTATAACACATACTCAGGTCAAATATCTTTGAGCTTTGTCGATTTTTGATGTAAGAATATATATACATTATAAGATCTGAGATGATTCTTTCATAACGTCCCAAACTGAATGACAAAGTTAATATACACTCTTCACCACTTGCAATGGTGGAGTATATAAAAATTTAAATATTTGGCTGTGGAGGCATTGAAAAAAAATTATCATTATTTCGATTTAAAAGTATTACAAAAAAATAATAATAAAAAATAAATATGTAATGATTAGATATTTTCAAAGGGGAAAGAATATAAATTCTTTTAATAAAACTAATAATATAATAAATTTGTTGTTGAAGAATTTTTGTTATTTTTGTGTTGTTTTATAGCGTTAAATGATTTATTAAATGGTGTCAATTGATAAAGGCCAAAAAATAAATAAAATATATTTTCGTTGCTTTTTAATTTATGAAAAAAAAATAGAATTCACATGCAATCGAATTGAGTTTGTTTTTAGTAAAACTATTTAACTATAATTAATGCTACATAGTTTTACAATAAATTCATTTCACGACATTTCTTTTATTTCGAATATTTTGTTTAAAATTTATAGCTTTCCAGAGAGAGATGTCATTAGAAATTTCACAAATCACAGCATGTATTATAAAAAAAAACAACGGGCATTTGTCAAATCCTCCTAACACTCTCCGTTCTAAATTTTTATTTATTAGTTGTATTGTACGGAAGCTAAGCTTTCCTTTGATTCTAATGTCTAGTAAAATTTTTTATTTGAGAAAGAGATTGGGACCAAAATTAAGAGCTCTCGCTGTTATAGTTAGATATTCGATTCATTCATTATTTGCTTTGTATAGAGGTACCTCTCCCCCTGGCCCTATTCGTCTAACAGTTTGTCCAACAATTTGAAAACTCTGGCTGTGGCAGTTCTTCAGATATTTTATAATTAACACTAGTTTGAATGGTTTGTACCACGCCCCCGGTCTTATTTTAATTACATTTTGTTCAACAAAATAGATCCCACAAATGATTAGAACTACATTTCAGAACTCTCACTGTCTAAATTCTCTACATTTTGTCTAGTAAACCGGTTCCTTGAGTTCCTTGAGTTGTTATCAAATTTGAGGACTTTAGATATTCGATAAGTTATATTTACAATACCTTGAGAATTTATTTGGGAACCTATAAAAAACTTATCGAATATCTAAAGAACTCTCCGAGTTACAAATCTCTAGATAAATGATAATTAATATTTGCTTTGTGTGGGAGGTTCCTCTGGTGCTATCGGAATTTTTTGTAACCTATATTACTTTCAGGTATATTATGGGTCAATTTGTAAATTTTTTTGCAAATCGGTCCAGTCCTAACTAACAAACAACAAACAAACAAACAAACAATCAGATTCATTTTTAATGCAAAAAAATAATATCAAATGTAATTTATTTATACAAATTTTTAATTTATAACAAAAAATTGCTAAAGATAAGTTAAGTGTTATACAGTGATTTAATACAACAATAGTTAAAATTTATTGTTGTTATTTTAAAAAAAATTAGATAAGATTTAAAAATCAAAAATTCATATATTAAATTAAATTATAATTGCTGTTAACAAGTATGTAAGAGAAGTAGACGAAAAAAACAACAAAGTTCCAAAATATTTTTTATTAATTTAAGAGGTATAATTAATTAAACTTGTTGAGGAAGCATGTGATACTAATCAACTGATTTTTTTTTTCTTTTCAATTGAAAAAGTGCGACATTCATAAATTAAAGTTCATTAGGAAAATAAATTTTAATTCTTAAAAAATACATATTTTTGAAACTTAAGTTAGCAACTAGAGACCAGTATAAAAGAAGTTAAATCAAAAAAATTCTTAACACACATTTTTCATTAAAAGTTTTAACCCAAATATTATTTGATTTTTTCTTGTAAAGTAAAATATTGCAGTTATTATGTTTAATGTCAATCTGATTAAAATGAGTGACCAGAAAAAAGAGAGTCCTAAAATTATTTAATATTATTAAATAACAAAACTTATCTTGATCCCAAAAAAAAAAAATTGGTCAAGCATTCAAAAAACTGCCGTCAACTGTTTCCAATGTTATGAAACAATACCAGGATAACTTAGTTCAAGGAATGGAAAGGTCCACATGATTTTTTCTAAAGACGAAATAAAAAACGCATATTCAAAAGAGCTGTCAACACATTAATAAAGCAGCCCAGTTAGTTCAGTACTCGGATTAAAAACATACAAGGCTCAAGAAATCCTGACAGGAACGATGCTAAAAATTTAGAGGCTAAAAGGAGAGCACTAAGACTGAAATCAAGTTTTTTTTTTAAATCTTGCATAATGGATGACAAAATATATCTTCAGATTTTTTGCAACTTCATTGTTGCTGATGCTCGAGGGAATATTGAAGAAAAGTGTAGAACTAAAATTTACCCAAAAGTTCTTGGTGTGGAAAGCAAAGAAGAATGTTTACAGAAACAGCTGCTTCCATTAATAAAACTTTATAATGTAACCACATATTTTTAGCCTGACTTGGCATTCTGTCACTATGGTAAATAGATCTTGAATGGTACAAAAAGTGCCAAATCCTCTAAACTGTTCGGAGTTGAAATGAAAAAACATTGGACTCTTATTAAATGATTGAAACTTAAAATGAATGATGCCAAAGTGTAAGCCAATACTCCAAAAAAAGCATAAAGAAAATCAGCTAAAATTTCTAAGAAATTACATCAAATGGCCAGAGGAGTGAAAAAATGTAATTTTTCCTAACGAAAAAAATTGTAGTTTAAATGGCCTTGAGTCATACTCATCTTAATAGCACGATTTGAGACTAAACCATGTTTGGGTGCTAAAACGTAATTTTGTCGGTGGTAGTGTTATGGTTTGGGCAGCATTTTTTTGCAGTTGACACATCTAAAGTTTGTTTTGTTCCAACAGAAATGAAGAACACAATTTATAATGAACTGCTGGAAAATTCTCTTCTCTCTTTAATGGATAAAGATTGCATAGTCCAGCAAAATAATACTGCGGTACATGTTTCAAGGCAGTCTCAATCACGGTTTTTAAGAACACTGCAAACATTGATGTTCTGACCGGCTTGCTGTCGGACTTAAATCAAATAGAGAACTTGTGGGGATACGTGTCCTGTAAATTTTATCAAATAATCTCCACAACGAAAGCATAATGACTTTAACAGTGCTATTCCATAAAATAAAACAAGTGTAGGGGGAAAATGATTCCAAATTTTTTAAAAATTAGTCGAATCAATGCCAGATCGTATTTATGGTGTAAACCACCCGAAATATCATTTATTCATTATTAATACTGCTAAAGAGATTGATAAACTTGTTGATTTTCTTCTAATTCAACAGTGTATATATAAAAACAACAGTGTATGTATAAAAACTTCTAGGATAACTGTATCTGTTTGAGTTTTATACTACCAACAAAACATAACTTAATGTTTTGAGGCCCTGTTGACTCAGAAATATTAACATTTCATTATTTATATAAGCGTTTTGTGTAAAATAATTAAAAAATTATTTATTTTCTTTATAGTTTTTAACAAAAGAACATAAATAATTTAAACGCTAATTCGAATCCTTCAACATTCTCACAGACTTTTTTTAAAGAAAAGTGTGTTTTTATAACTTAAACACACTTGAGTTCAATGACTGCCTCAGATATATTTTGTTTTCCTTTTTGTTTTTCAAACAATCATCATCACATCTCACAGACAACAAAAAATTAAAAAAGGGAAAATTTAAAAGGTCATGGCTTTTACAGGACAATAACACTAACAAATAAAAAACCAACAATTCTTATCTAATTGAAATTGTCATAATGCGGATATTTTTTTTCAGAAAAATTATAAAATAAAAATAATTTTATTTATAAATTCTAACTTTGAACAGCTTTTTTAAAATTCTATTATTATTGTTAATACAAAATTGCAAAGTTATTTATTTTTTTAATGGAAAATTTTAAGTTTAAACAGAAAATATATTTACTTTTATAGTTTATTTGTTTTTGCATTAATTTTTATGGAAAGTTTGTAATGAAAATTACATTTTTTTTAAATTCTATTTAAAAACTTAAACTTGTGTTAATTTAATGAGCCATAAAATATAAAAAATCTTGGAAGGGATGTAAATAGTGTTTTAGTATTGTTTAGACAATTTCTAATAGAAAATTTAACAAGCACCGATATAGTGACATGGTTTATGATCATAATAATACAGAAATTTACAAATTTAAGTTCTCATCAGTGGTCATTGATATGAATCTAAGAGAACGAAAATTCTTAACATACGTTTTTCCATCTTGATCCTACAAAAAGTTGGCCAAGCATTCAAAGGGACGAAGTCAAACTGTTTCCAATATAATTAAACAGTACCGGTAGAAATTATTCGTTATGAGAAAACCTAATTAAGTTAGAAGGAATGGTCCACAAGATGTTTTTAAAGCAAAAAAAATATACAAAGCATTTTCAAAAGAGCTCCCAACACATCCGTTAGAAAAACTACTCGGTTTTGTACTCGACTTTTTGGTACGAAAACTTAAAGCAAATGCAGATTTTAAAACGTTCAAAGTTCAAAAAGTTCCAGACAGTAACGCTGCTAAAAATTTAGAAGCCAAAAACAGAGAACGGAAATTGAAATCAAGTTTGTTTAAACGTTCTAGTAGCAAAACGCAACTTCTTAGTGAAAAATTTTATGTTGTGACAAAAGAACCCAATCATTTGCTACAACGTATTCCATAAATATTGAAAATTACATCAAGGAATATTTACAAAAAATTCTGGTTTCATTCATAAATCATAATGTGTCCACGTTTTTTTGGCTGACTTGGTTTCGTGTAACTATGGTAAAGTAGCCCTTGAGTAGTACAAGAAAAATAATATGGTATTTGTACCAATAGAGGGAAATTCTCTAAACTACCCGGAGTCAAAGCCAGTAGAGAGATATTGAGCTCTTGTTAAAAAAAACAATTTTAACAAGGTGTTGATTAACTGTTCGAGCAAAGTGGCAATATATACTTTAAAAACGGTTATAGAAGGGTTTCCAAAGAAGGTTCTTTTTTTGTAAATTATAATAGAAATGAACAAAAAGTGAAGATGTTCGTTAAAAGTCTAAGAAGAGAGGTAAAAAACTTTAGACATCAGTATTATAGAGCCTAAGTAGAATTTGAGATTATTGACTTATATTCCCAACAAATAAGGTTTCAAACATTAGCCAAATTAACAAGTAAACCGTTTTGGCAGTTTTAAATTCAACCGTGGTGTTTCTATCAAGATCCTACGCTAAAAAACTAACAACTTTCAATCTTTTGAAGCAACGAAGGTCAGCCAGATATCCTATGAGTCAATAGAGTAACATATTCAGCTTATTACAGAGATTAATATTTTTAAATTTAAAATACCATAGAAAAACATGAAGTATTTACAATACGCTTTAGAAATTTAGGAATCTGCATATCTGAAAGCTAGAAAAGCACATAGAAACTAATAATGTCCTGTTCAAACATAAAGAATATTAATTTAAAAATGTAGTCTCCTATAAGGCAATTCCAAACCTTTTCAACAAAATCCTCTCTAAAATATTTGCAAATTCCTTTTGCAATCATCTTAATATTATATAACCTAATGTTCATAAATCCTGACATTATTACCCAAGAAAAAGAATCGATATTAAAAAACCACAACAAATATCCTTATTGGTCAAATTACAACTTCATGTCATATGTACATATGTACTCACATACCACCACATATTATATATAATTATATGTCATAATCAATTAAAAATCACAACATTACAAAAGAAAATAATAAAAAAAACTTACACAAATTATTGGAAACTTACCTGTGTTGAATAGATATTACATGCAGCCCAACGTACCGATGCACCCAAATCAATCAATGTCTCTATGAGAACCGCCGTCTGAGCATTAATATGAGTGCAACCAACAATTTTAGCATCCTTTAATGGTTTATCGTCGGCGGCACGTTTTCTCAATGCCATAATGCCGGGCATTTCCTGTTCGGCAATTTCAATTTCACGCCTTCCAAAGGCATTTTGATTAATATTGCGAACACAAAAATCAGAACAACCTTTGGAGTTCTTTTGTACCTTTTCTCGTGGTGGTACATCATCACCATCATCCGAACTGCTGCCCGTATAGGAGGCAGATGAAAATGAATCGGTGGATGAAGCGGACAATGAACGACTACGATAGCGGCTGGTTTTCTTTAAAGCACTTGATTGTTTGGTTTCTTTTTTATCAGCACCAGAGCCAGGATCTGGTACGGGAGCATCCGATAAGTTGTTCATTTTGATTTCTACTTGTATGCGGCGTATAATTGACAAGGTTTTCCTTTTATTATTTTTGTGTAAAGTTTTTTGTATTATTACTTTCCTTCGCTTGACGTTTATCTAAATGCGGCTGCTGCTGCTACTGTTAGTTGTCATCAATTAATTAAGAAAGAGAGGAAACAAAATTTAAGGGCCAACAGCTGTTTAGATTTAATGGGTGTTTTGCGTTATATTTCACTTGACTTTCTTTAGTAAAAGTTAAAAAAATAATAAAAACTTAAGTTCTTCCTTTAGTTTGTTTTCATCCGCAAAATTGTAATTTTGAGTTTTTGCTTTCGTTTTGTCTCTTTGCTCACGTAATGCTCACGTGACGTGTTGTCTATTAAATGTTTTAAAATTAATTTTTTCTTCGTTTTATTCGTTGTACTTGAGTCTCTTTTTTGTTTTTGCTTGTTATATTTTCACTGTGAATTGTTTTTGCTTTGCTTTTCTACAGCAAGGAACCACAAAAAACAACTAAAACTTAAATGATTGTAGTTTGTTTGTTTTAATATTATTTACTCGCTCTTTTTTATTGTTTTTGTGTGTTGAATGTGTCGTGTGTATTATTTTTTCGTTCTCTCCCTTCGCGTTTGTATCCACTTCAATTGTGTCAATTAACAAAACAAAAATTGAATGGAGCTTGAAAAAATTAACAACAACACAAATAACAAGCTGACTGATTGGCTGTCTGAAGAGTTGAATCAAACAAAATATCTTTGTATGTAGTTAGTTATAATAAACAATATGTTCCTTTGTGGGATAGTGAGGAGAACTGCTTTGTTCAAAGAGGTGCAATGTAATGTGCTTTTTTCAAACGCCACAATATTTATGACTGCAAATTTGAATTATTCCAGAACTAAATATTTTATATTTCAGCAGCTTTTTTTCTATTTGTTTTTGCTACTCATTTGATTAGTTCATTTTTATCAACGTTGAAGAAAAAACACCGAAAAATTACACATTCACAATCTCTCTCACACACACGTACCATTAGAAAAGTTGAAATAATTTGTAGAATTAACAAACAAAAAAATAGAAAAAAGAACCTTTCCTGTGGTCAATTATCGCACACGTTTAGACCGAAACAAACTAAATGTTTTAACAGATATATTTTTGATTTTATATCGTTGTATGGTGCTGAAAATTGTAAATAAAATATTTATACTCAAAAATACTTCTTTGGGACAAACTTTTCTGCTGGCGACGTCGGAAAAAGATGTTGAAAAATGTATGCAAACATAGTTGCCTGATTTTGAGATTTTTATCGATATTTCAGTTCTTTATTTGACGATAAATAATTGCTATAAATTTAAAAATTTTGTTACGAAACATTTATTTGTTTTAATTAATTATTCAGAACTTATAAATTTATTTATGTATTTACATTTTAAACATTCATTTTAACATTTAATGACTTAATGTAAATAAATCACTTTTTTCCCACGCCGATGTGGCAGCCTTATTGAGTGTTTTGTTGAGAGTAAATAAAAGTGTTGACTGTCAAGTGTTTTTTTATTGAATTGGACGATTTTGAAATACAATAAACGAACAACACATTATTTTTTTCACACGCTACTGATTTTTTAACATTTATTCTTTTGTGGTTGAGATATAAGTCCTCGAATAGGTATCATGTGAGAGGACTTGGAGAAACCTTTCCAATGTTAAATAAAAGGTGTAATATTAATAAACTATGCGGAGATAAAATCAATTTTTATATTTTTTACTATAACTTGTCTCTAAATGCTCTACTATCTCTGAGAGGCATTATATATTGAAATTCTCATTCATAATGAAACTTGTAGACAACTCTATAAGCTTTCTTTTGATTTCCATTTAATACTTTTAGTCCATCACGATATCCATATTGTTGCCAAACATTTAAAATGAATATCGAAGTTTCCGGCACCAACGCCAAAGGAAAATGGAGGAGAATTTCCACTTTATTAATAAAATGCATATTTAACAGATTTAATTTGCTGCTTATCAAATCTCCTTTTCTCTACTTTTCTTTCATCGTGCAAATAAGATTTTATCAAATCAAAATTTTATACAAAATCAGTGTAAATAAAGCATTTATATATATTTATAAAAATATTAACATATAATAATTTCTCTCCATTAACAAATAACAATCTGTACAAATTATTAAAAATATCATTTAAACATTTTTCATCTCATCTCTTTGTAGCCACAAATCTCTTTGTCTTGTTCATCAGTTACCAAATGAGCTTCACTTAATAATCCAGCCTCATATAGTTTAGAGGATATTTTTAATTTTTGTTGCTTATGTCGAAGACCGAGTTTTGCATTGTCTTTAATAAATTTAACCACTATAGCATCATCTACTACGGACATTTGTAAACTTTTGCCCCATGACAAAAGAGCCAAAGGGCGTTGTGGCGACAAATGTTGTGATGGTGTTATAATATGACGATATAAACAACCTTTTAAAGTTTTCTCTAATTCTTCAACTTGTCCAGCAAAGGCACAAGGGTGATAGAGTAAAACTATGGCACCATCGGCCAAACTATGAAGCCAGCGTTGTGGTGGTAAATATTTGTAAGAACCAAACTTTGGAGCTAAAGGACGATAAGTACCACTAGGAAAAAAAAGATTTTTAATATTTTAAGAACTCGAAATATATATTATAATACTTACAAAGTAGGTAGCGCTTCAGAATATTGAATAGTTTCATTTAAACATTTAACAGTTGGTTGATAAACGGCAGGAATGAAATATTCTTTCAAAACAGCACTGGTATTTAAATTTGGAGCATAATCTGATCTCTTGCCAAAACAAAGATAATTATAAGAGTGTCTCTTATCTTCAGGATCAAAATCTACAGCTAAGTTATACTTAAATTAAAAAAATATACGTTTTTTTAATTTGAATTAAACAGATATTTGATTTATATATTTAATCAATTTTGCTTAAGAACAAGTAGTTTTGGAGATATTGAGATTGTAAATGGAACAAATTTAGATTCATATGTATCTGTTATCTTCAGGATCAAAATCAACAACAACAAATGCAAACAAATATACGTTTTTTAATTTAATTAAACAGATATTTGTTTTATATATTTTTTATCAATTTTATTTAAGATCAAGATTATGATCCATACGCTATCACTTTTTTGTCATGTGGATATTATGTAAAAGGTCTTGGAGAAACATTTCAAATAATAATTAAAAGGCGTAATATCATTACCAAGCTTTTTATCAAAAGTACGAATTTATCTAAAAGTCCTTGCTTTTAGGGTATTTTTATTCAAAAGGAACTTGTAGACAATTCTTAAATATTTTATTTAATACCCATTGTATACCCTTAACCCACTAAATGCCTAAGATATGGGACTAGAAAATTTATATTTCTGTAAAGGTTAGTTTTTCTATGCAACCGGCCTTTGTCCGAACAAGGAGCCTTTTTGGTCTCTTAAAATTAAAAGCCGCCTTTTTTTGCTATAATATAGGTTTCCATACATTTGGATTTATTATCACGAAAATACACTTGTATCGAATTAATTTTTAATTATTTTGGTTGCTAATGAAAACTGATATTTTTTAAGATTTTTCATGTTCTAATTTCATATCTTTAATACTAAGTGGGTTAAGTAGTATTCTCAACTCTACCCTTATAGCTACCAAATTAAAGCTTGAAATATTACTTTGGTAAGAATGAAAATATAATGACATCTTTCTGAGATATTGGCACTTTTGTTAAAAAAGTCATGGTAAAGAATTTAAAACATTAAAAAAGAAATGATTATATGTCACTGTAAAGGTTTAATCAATACCTTTCAAGTGATATACATTAATTGTCAAAAAGGGAAAAATAGATCTGTAACTCGAAAGTTTTGATCCCTAAATCTCGGAAGCTATCAGAGATTGGAAAAATTTTATGTTATTTATTTTTATTCCAAATAATACTAATTTTTAAAAGAATAAAGTTAAAAATCGATTGTGTTCGGGTCTAATTTTGTTTCAAAATTATTTAATTAAATAGCTATTTATTGAATATTTGTCTAATGTGACTATTTTAAAGTACTTACCAAGAAAAATGACTAATTTCTGTTATTTAAATAAATTCATATGAATAAATGTAATTTATTTACCTTTCCATTATCACATTCATGTTTCTTATCTAAATCCTCTTTAAATTGTCCATTTTTCACTTGTTGAAAATTTGGCGGATATGGAAACCATTTACCCGGCCAATCATTTGATTTGGTCTCCACTGAGAATTCTTCTTTATTTATCGTTTGCGGTGGCTCTGCTGCCACATTGTCGTTTTCGGAGTTTACGTTATTCTCATAATTTGGGGGATGGGGGAACCACAAGTTAGGCCATGGTGTATCATCTTCCAAACTGTTGTCATTTAAACGACCTCTTTTAAATGATTTACCTTCATGTTGTATTATCAAAATTAATAAAATATTTAAATATAAAATTAATTTAAACATAATTTGTTGAAAATAATCAAAATAATAGAAATTTTATGTAAAACGAAAACTAATAATAAAAATAAAAAACAACACAAAACTAAACAAAGAAGATGAGTAGAAAACAGAATAAGAATATTTTAAGTCGCCATTTGTAGTAATGTGTGTGTGTTTGTTTAGTTAGTGCAGGTAAAAGAACGATATTTTTAAAAAGAAAGTAATAAACAGTTGAAGAAATTATTAAACAAAATCTTAAATTAAGTTCCGAACGCGTTTTGATCTCAATTACTTATTCTAAATACTATAAAAGCCCTTCGCACAAAAACTAAAATCAACTACAATTTTCCCCCCTCTCAGATAGTTTCCTAGATATAGTATGCCAAAGTTACAGATCCATTTTTGTCGCATGATGTTTATTATATATTAACAATATTGGTATCATGCAAGAATTGTAGGAAAAACCTTTCCAATGGAACATAAAATGTGTAATATTATTAACCCATGCGGTGACGAAATCAATTTGTATAATTTTTTATTATGACTTTTTTACAAGTACCATTATCTCCAAAAGTCATCGATAAAACAATATTCTCAATCATAATGTAACTTGTAGACAGCACTTTAAGCTTTCATTTGATATATATTTTACCCTAAACCCATTAAATAAAAAACTCTTAACCCATTAAATAAAAAAATTGAAATTTTCAAAATTTATATCTTTTATGACCAATAATTAAAACATTTTAAATTTTTACATATTCATTTACATTTTTATCATCATAGTATTTGGGACCTTGAAAGTTATTTTATTTATTATAATAAAATTATATTTATTGTAAAGGTTAGTTTTTTAGTTTTGGGGTTTTTCTTCTCTGTGATAATTGAAAGCCGGCTTTGTTAAACACATATTTGTGGTACATTTGAATTTATTCTGCAGAAAGAAAACATTTGTATCGCACTAAATTTGAAAATTTATATATCTTTTAAATTTTCAATATCTTTGGCACTTAGAGGGTTAAGATAAGATTAAAATGATTTGGGTACCAAATGAAAGCTGGAAATGTTGTCCATAAGTTTTGATGTGAATGAAAATATTTTAATAAAGATGATCTTTTAGATTTTGTTACTTTTGTGAAAAAAGTAATGGTAAAAAATTAAAAAAATTGATTTTCGTATGGGTTAATAAAAGATAACCCGAAACTTTGTAATACTATACTCAGAAACTATCAGAGAGTGATGAAAAGGAAACAGGAGATAGTTTTAGGTTTCATGCAAAAGGTTTTCATAATATTTAAACAAGTAAGAATGTCATGCCGAATCAGGAACACCTAATGAGTCATAAAATTGGTAGTATTTTTGTCTATAACCTTTATCTGCTGCACCGATTTTGTTAATTTTTGGAATAGTTATAAAATACATACAATAATATTATGGCAAATTTCTTAAAGTTGATTTATAACTGACAATTTTACGAAAGTTTTTTACTTGTACTTAGAGGTTGCTTCAGATATCGGTCTATATCTTTTAATCTACTGAACCGATTTTACTGGTTTTAAATAGGAAAATTTTCAGGACTATAAAAAATACTCAGTCCAAATTTTATTGAGCTCTGTCAGTTATTGTGAACGTGCCAACAACAGATAGATAGAGCTAAATCGAATCAGATTTTGATTTAAAGCAGGAAATATGTATATATTATGGATTGTGAGTTGATTCTTTCTTAGCGTGACAAAATTAGTATACCCTCTTCAACACTTGTGGTGTTTGCGAGTATAAAAACAATGTTTGAATTCAGTAGCGTATGGATCCTAATTTAAATCAAATAAAACATTTATATAAATTTGATATTAATTTTATTTCATATGATAAATATTGTTTGTATATAATTTTCATTTGGTATTAAGCAATTTTTAGATTATCATTAAACAATGAAACCAATTATTAAAAACAAAAATATAATTTTCTATGGCTTCCCATAATACAGAAAAAAAAAAATAAAAAATTAACAAAGAAAAAAATATGTTAACAAATAAAGGAATAATTAATTGCAAAATACATACGAAATGTAAACTTAATTTTAGTATACAAAGTGTACAAAATTGTTTTAAATATATGTGTAAGTAAGTATGTATATAATATACAATAAGTGTATTAATATATGAATATATAAACGTAATTAAGTGGTATTGACCCCATTTAACCATAAGGAAATTTATATTCAATTTAAATTTTGTAGCAGTATCATTGTGTGTTTGTGTTCTTTTTGGATTTGTGTTCAATTAAGAGAAAAAACTGTTATTTAGATGCAATTTTTCAGACTTTTTTTTAAGTTGATAAGAAAACAATTATAAACATTCTTTGGTGGTAATTAAATTAATCTTGTTGCCACTAAAATTAAAGAAATAATTAATTAATTATTTGCTTTTTGTAATAGTTATTAAAAACTAACCTTTAACACTGGTTGTCCACCCATACGAGCCGCCTCTTCTTCACGTCTCTGTAGTTCTTCACTACGCTGTTGTTGTCTTTTGACCCGTTCGGGATCTTTAATACCTCTACTTTCGTTTTCTTGACGTCTTTTTTCAGCTGCCTCCAAGAGTTGTTTCCTACGGGTTTCCTTCAATAAATAGAAAAATATGTTGTCATTTTGTTAGTTTTGCAATTATATTAATAATTTACTGGTGAAGGCATTAAATTTGTTTCTTCCGATGAAGAACCAAAACATGATGAACATAAATTTCCCATTTTTATATTTTTTCAATTTATTATTTCTTTGTTGTGAAAAATAATATTTAATTAAACAAATATTTGTTGACTTTAGTCACTTGAGTCATTATTTTTCGTTGTTGTTTTTAATTTTTTTCTGCACAAACAGCTGTTATTTCTTTTCCTTTTCGTTTTACATTCATTAGAGTTGCCAGACTATTTTCAAGTTACGCAATAATCTAAAACAGAAGGAGTTAAAATCAGATAAAATCCTTACGCTACTGATACTTTAAATATTTTTCTTTAAAACATTAGTATTATTTGTGGTAAAAATAAGTAACATTATATATTTCTTCCGCTTTCTGATAATTTTCTTGATATAGGATCACAAAATTTTCTATTTTGATAGTTTTTATATATTATAGGATATAATTGGAATTATGTAAAAGATCTTGGAGAAACCTTCCAATTGTATGGTAGCAAATAATTACCTTAGATCTTATATATTAATTTTGACATGAATGACAGTACCGTTATATCGATACCCTTTCGTGATATGAACACTATTGTTTAAATATCCTCCACCACCGCAAGTGATGACAAGGATATATTAACCTTGTCATTCCGTGTGTAACGCTAGGGAGGAATCATTTTAGCACCCATTATGTATATATTCTTGCATTAAATAAAAATATGAGTCAATTTTGTCATATCCGTTTGCCTATTATTGGCACGTTTACACCCACAATAATTGACGGAGCTCAATGAAATTTGAGCTGAGTATTTGTTATAGTCCTGAGAAGATTCTTCTTAAAACCAGCAAAATAGTTTTAAATTATCAAAAGATATAGACTGCTATCTGAGATTACCTCTAAATTCAAGCGAAGAACAATATATGTACTTTATTACCATTTTAAATGGTTTGAAAATCGGTTCATATAAAAGGAATTATAGACAAAATTATAAATTATTTTATGACTCATTAAATGTTCATGTGTTCATAAAAACGTGTATATAGTGTACATGTTTTTGAATGAATGTGTAAGTGCATATGAATGAAATATAACATATTTACTTCAATTTTTAATTTTAGTTATTCCATATCTTTGATACTTAGTGGGTTAGATGTATGATATGTGTGCCAAATGAGAGCTTGAAGTGTTGTCTATAAGGTTTGATATGAATGAGAATACCGTTATATCGATAAAGCAATTATAGAAATTGCTTTTGTCTCCGTATTGGTTATGGGTATTAAAGCTTTTAAATATCGTTGAAAAACAACAAAGATTAAAATAACATCTATTTCAATTTTATCAATAATTCAATATTTGAATATATAGCAACAAAGATATTGTTAAAAAGTTAGAATTTCAATAAAATAATTTTAGCGTTTTTTTTTTGCAGAAAACTTGGTATCACTTTTCGGCGCAGCAAATTGTGGATTTAAGAAAAACCAAAACAAAACATTAATATGAAAATAAAAAATACACACAAGAAAAAAGACAACAAAAACACCAAAAAAGAACGGTTTCTTTAAATACTCTTTAATCTCTAATTTCGTGTGTTCTTTGTATGTCGGTGTTGACGGATTGTTTGGCGGCTAAACATTTTGGCGAGTTTTGCATAAAATTATAATTCAGATTATTGCCCCAACAAAAAGTAAAAACAAACGCAAAACACTTGATAGTGGAATTAATTCATTTTTTAAGAGATAAGAAAAATAATTTTCAAACAAAATGTTGAATGTTCCAGCTGAAGGAAAGGTAAGTGCAAATAAGAAAAAAGCAACAACAACAGAATAATTCTAATAGGAATTAAACACTTGAAAATTTTATGATTTTTTTTATAAAAAATGTAATAAAATGCAATTTTATATTTTTTAATCAGATTTTATATAATTATGAAAGAAGCTAATTAATCTGGGGAAAGAATTATAATATTTATTAATGTTATTTGTGTTCCTCTAATATGACATTGATTATAGTTTTTTTATTTTTCATATCTGTTCAACCTTCAATTGACCTTATGTACGAAAAACACAAAAATAAATTTCTTTTTTTTTCTTGCTTTATAGGGTTTGTTGCTCTTTTTTTAAGTGACTTTTTTATTTTTTGTTTAATTTTTTGATTTTTTATTTCATTTTGTTTACATTAATTCGGTAATTATTTATTCAATTCTGTTATTTTACTTATCTTAATTATTTACATTGTTTGTTGTTTTGTTTTTCATACCAAAACCAAAATTATTAAGAAAGATGTTTTGACAGCTGTCATTTGTAAAGTCAAGTTTAAGGTTAATTTTAACGTTATTTTTTTAATATTTTAGAAAATTTTATCAAAATACTAAAAATTTGTTAAAGTTATTGTGCTTCATTTTAAATGGGATATTAATTTCGTGCTTATTTTGTAAATATATGAAAACAAAGATTACATAAATAATTTTGTTGTAGGTCAGTAATCCTTGTTAAACTCTACACAACTGTAGATGGTAAGGGTGGCTGTCATTGTAAACGTTGTGGAAAAAGGTCGCAATTTTAGAGATATCTTGCTGAAACTTTGCAGATGTCATTAGTTAGCCAAGGACGTTGCATATTGAGCTGCTATACAAAAGTTTCTCCCGGAATGGTGGTTTAAGATTCCAAAGTCCTAATATACTACAATTTTAATGAACTTTGGTGCAAATTAGTCTTATGATATTATAAAACTATGTGCCAAATTATATATAGGGATTGGTCCATTATATCTCATAGGTCCTCAACCCCTATTCAATATAGCTGAAGGGCTCACATGTACTTTGGTATGGTAATAATAATTGGTCAAATTAAGAAAAATATAACAAAATTGATGTACAGAATTTTACGAGGGTCAGTCTATAATTTCTTCTAATTTAAAATAAAAGCTTACAAAAACACCATTCTTGATTGATTTCAACTGCAAGCAGAAGTATGCTGTGTTCAACAAACCATGATTTAGGCTGCTTTGAAACATGTTCCGCAGCATTATCTTATTTATATTTTCTATTCTTTATAATTCCTTCTCTTCATTTTTGTTGGAACAAAACAAATTTTAGACCAAACATCGTTTGGTCTAAACATCAGTAGATCTTTAATTGTGGCAATAATAAGAGTTATTACTTTCTTGTCAGAGAATATTACCATTACCTTTTGTAATTCCCTCAATAGGTTTCTGAACACCATATTTCTGTTCTATGTTAAAAAAATTATGCACCACATTGTCGGAAAATTTAAGGAAGGAATTATTCTTAGCTTTAGCTCTGAGCAGTTGGAGGACTTCCCTCTTTTGATACAAATATCACATTATTGTTCTTATACCGTTAAAGGGCTTGTTTACTATAGTGACAAGATGCCAAGTCAATTCAAAAAAAAGTGGACATATTGTAAGACTTATTAATGGAAGCAGATTTTTTTGTAAACATTCCTTGTTTGTAAATTTTGGTATTTATAGCGACCAATATATCAAGAACTTTTGAGAAAACTTTTGACCAGGAAGTTGCGGAAAATTTCAACCAGAACATACGTTTCGCCAGCCACTTGCAGCAAGAATATTTTATTTTCGAAAACTTGACCTCAATTTCCGTGCTCTGTTTTGACCTCTTAATTTTTCGTAGCGTTCCTGTCAGGAACTTTCTGAGCCTTGTATTAGCTTAACTTTTCACACCAAATAGTGTGAGTACTGAGCTAACCGATCTGCTTTTCTACCAGATGTGTTGGGAGCTCTTTTGAAAAAGCTTTCTATATTATGGCGTTAGAAAACATTCAAAATTGTATTTTTATAAAAATAAATAGCGATTATTTAATCAGTTTCTAATCGGCCTACTAAATTTTACAATTTTCGATATCCAATTTCAAATAAATTTTGAAAAATCAGATCAAATCATATCGTTAGGTTTGCTTTTTTTACAAAATTTTTAGATTAGACCTATTTAGATTCATGGTATATTTAGATTTTAATTGTATCATAATTTAGATTGCCCTTCCGAATGTTAAATAAGACATATTTCAAAAACATTTAAGTATTTTTTCAAATTAGATTTTTAGTTTCCAGTAAATTTTAAAAACATGTGATGCAATTATATCAGTATTTTGGTAAAAAGAATGTAAACAATAGCTGTGATTTAGTAGGTGTGTCATATGTTGGGGCCGCATTTGGTAAAAAGCCAAAATTATATTGTTATCAACTTTTTATATATAAAAAAAATAGATTATACAATTCAAAATAATTTATTTATAAATTAAGAAAAAAGTCTGAATGAATAAGGAAGTAATTTTATTGCTGCTGCTTATTAGTTATGATCATCAAATTCGTTAATTGAAACTCATTAAATGTTTAAATTTATCTTAAGAGATACAAAATGTGCGCATGAAATATATTTGTCCGATATTAGACCTTTGACCGAAAGTGATCTAACATCTACACGTGCCGCATACACTTTTATATAATTTTTGTTTAGAAAAGAGAGAGAGAGAGAGAAATGCCTAAAAAATTCAAATTCTATTTGAGAAAATTTGTATCCACTAAAAATTTATTTTTAAATCAAAAAAATATTTCTTTTTAATCTTTATTTTTTCTTTCTGTTAAATTTTAAATATTTAAAAAAAATGTTTTGTTGTTTTCTTATTTTCAAATAGTTTTTTGTTTTATTTTTTAATACATTTATCTTTAAAAGGAGTGAGATCGAAAAATTCTTATTATACATATATTTTAATTTATTTTTATATATTAAATTATTTATTTTATATATTAAATTATTTACTTTTATATATAGTTTTAATCAATCCTCCATTAACGTGTTTATAGTGCTTTCTGTCACTATGCCCGAATAGGTAGTCCATCTCCAGACAGACACCTTTTCTGTACTCTTAAATTCTCTTTAAACAAGAGCCCAACATTTTTTTCATTGACCTTAGCTCCGGGCTGTTAGTACAAATACTACGTTATTGTTCTTGTACCACTTATGGGTTTGTTTTCCATAATGACAAGTCAAGTCAAAAATAAAGAATGCAGTATGAAGTCTTATGAATGGAGGCATACTTTTTGAAAACATTCCAATATGTAAATTTTGGTATTTATAGAATCCGTGGATTCTTTTGCCGCAATTACATATTGTTTGCCATACTAAGAACTTTTGGGAAATTATGCTTTTGGCTACTAAACTTTTCTTTCAGGAAGTTGCAAAAAATCTGCCAGTACATACCTTTGCCAAGATAATTTGTTTTTTAACTTGACTTTAACTTCAAATTGACTTCATTTTCTCTGTTTTTTGTTCTGTAAAGAGCAGCATTCCTGTCAGGAACTTTTTGAACCATGTATAAGCTGCATTAGCTTTAACCTTTCGTTCCAAATAGATTGAGAACTTAGCTAACCGGGCGACTTTCCTACCGGATGTATTGAGAGGTCTTTTTGAAAATGCTTTCAATTTTTCTGGTTTTAGAAGGATCATGTGGATTATTCCTTCTAAATGAACCAGGTTCTCTATCAACGGACAAGTTCTCCCGTAACTGTTTAAAAATATTGAAAACATTTTGACGACAGACCTTTAAATGTCAAGCCAATTTTATGTGGGATCAAACTGGGTTTTGTTGAAAATATTTTATAATTTTAGTGCGCATTAACAGATTACAGTACGGATTAACAATATATTAATTTGTTTGACATAAAGCATAAGAACTGATATGTTTAACGAAGGTAACTTGATAAAAAAAAGTTTAGTTTAAAATGGGTTAAAACGTGTGTTAAGAATTTTTACAATCTCACTCCTTAAGTTTAACGAACTTTTAATTATATTTAACCATGAGATGCAGAAATAAAAAAACAATTTATTATTCTACGAAATTGTTACTCAAGACGAAAACGAAGAAGTAAACAAAATAATTTAACAATATTTGATAAACATTTTATTCAAAACAAATCTATTTTCACAATTTACATTTCTTTTCCAAAAAAAACTATTTGTTAATTCATTTTGTTCTAATTGTTACTTGGAATTTATTAAAGGTGACTTTAAGGTTCATTATATAACCAACTACACTATCATAGATAGTAGGTATTATGGGGACTGTCTAGAAGTTTGTAATGCTCAGAGAAAATAAAGAATATCAATCGACTGAGAATGAGTCCGTCGGGATGAGTGGCTTTCTGTCCATTTCAAGTTGTGAACAATCACAATTTTAGAGATATTTCAATAGGTCAAAGAACGAATCTCATTGAAATTAGTTATTTTCGGTCTAATATTTCAGATAAATCCCATATTAATGTCCTTCCGGAAGTGGGTTTAAGGATCATATAACTATAACTCACGAATTTAAGCATATTTTAACTAAATTGTTAAAATAATTCACATATTACGAAGAGATTTTAGCAGTGTGTTATGGTTATGGTTTGGGTAGCGTTTTCTGCATTTGTCAAATCTAAAGTTTGTTTTGTTCCAATAAAAATCAAAAGAACAATGTAAAACGAATTGGTGGAAGATGCTTTGTGGATGAAAAATTAGATGAAGAACATGTTTTAAAAAAAGGGATAAATTGCCGTTTAACCATCACAGCATACTTCCGTTGGACTGGCGGTATTGTAGTACGGACTTAAACCCAATGGAGAAGTTGTGGAAATACATGGCACGTTAAAGCATGGGAAGTTTGGTTTGCATTATCGCCACAACAAAGAATGCACACCTTCACACGGTGGCCATAAAATCCATTCCGATCCCTTTATCCAACTTGTAGACAGGGTTAGATTCCTGTAAGGAGAAGTAGAAGAGAGAGAAAAAAGAAGAAGTGGAGACTGATTTATTGACCAAGAAAACAGAAGAAAAGAGAGAGAGAGAGAAAGAGACAGAACTAGTCACCCAGCTCATCCTATACACGTATAGTACACAGCCCCAGTAGCCACCATACTCTCGAGATGAGCCTATTAAGGGTTGTCAGTTCTATGACTGTTTAGTTCTTTAATCCGTCCAGTAATTGCCGGCCTAATCACTTCATCCTTGTTAGCTGGATTCGAGGATACTTACAAATTAGGTGTTCCACTGACTGACTGACTGACTGAGTTTAACACAGCAAAACTTAAAATAAATCAAGTTCGGGAGGAAATTAATTCCGATATTCTTTAAAAATTAGTGGATTCAATGACAAAATTTTTTAAATCAAATAAATCTGAATCTTTAAGTTCTTCAATTATTTCTAATCATGTTATTTTTAAATTGAATAATTTTAAAAAATCAATTTTTTATTTAAAATTTGATATTTAATAGAAGAATTTTGATATTTAATAAAAATAAAAAACATAATTCTGTTGGCAAATTGATAACTTATCAAAAGATCTATTGCCTATATCGAATATATATATATATATATATATATATATATATATATATATATATATATATATATATATATATATATATATATATATATATATATATATATATATATATATATATTATATATATATATATATATATATATATATTTCTATAATCATTGTTTGCTTTTATAGATTATATAGTTTTTTTTTTAACTTGCAAAAGACTTTTATCTGGTGCTGGTCACGAAATAAAAATCATTTATAGATGATTCAAAGATTTTAGTTTGTCATGCTGAATAATTTTCATTTTTTAAAGAAAAATGCTTTAAATTGTTTTAAATATTAAAGGCTATAGCTTTTTAGATATTCGATAATAATCAATATTTGCTTTGTATAGAGGTTACCCCCTCCCAATCGCCTTATCGTCCAAAGAGGTAGTTGGGACTAAATTTGAGAACTTTCGCTGTTATAGTTCTTAAGATATTCAAAAATCAATATCCGTCTTCTGATCTTATTCATCCTTCAGTTCTTCGAGGAAGTCATTGGTACCAAATTTGAGCACTCTCGCTGTTATCAATATTTGCTTTGTATGGGCGGTACCCTTTCCCCTGGTCCTATCGGAACTTTGTAAAGCCTATTTTAATTTCGGTTATGTTGGGGTCATTTTGTAAAAATTTCATCGAAATTGGTCCATCCGTTTTGAAGTCTACGTTACATACATACATACATACATACATACATACATACATACATACATACATACATACATACATACATACATACACACATACATACATCCTATTATATATATATGATATATAAGAATGATTTGTTTTTGAATTATTTAGTTTTTATTATAAATTCGAAAAATTTTCCATTATTTTAGATTTTATTTATAAAATTTTATAATACTAAAATTAAATGCAATAATTTTTTACAATTTCAAACTGATAACAATGACATTTAGGTGGTATTGTGTAATGGAGAGATATTAAATGATTAAATGATAACTAAATAATACAACAAACTGATAGTTAATTATTTACAAATAACAACAAACAATGGCCACCATTAACAATTTCTATAAAATCTTAACAGATTAAAATTTTATAAAAATAAAAATAATTCAATATTAAATCTGACTTACATTTGTAATTGACAAAACAGAAAGGAAAGACCGACTGTATAATAGTTTTCACCTGAAGTGATATCGAGAAATTCTTAACATCAATATTTAAAAAATATACACTTTTATAGTTTTAATCGCTAGTGATGCAATTTCAAACCATTTTCGAAAACCTTTCCGTTAACGTTTTTATATGGCTTTCTGTCACTTTGTTCGAACAGGTAGTCCGTTTCCGTTTAAAATCTACTACACTTTCGGAAACCTATTATGTGCTCTTTAATTCTCTTTTAACGGCAGCTTATTATTTCAGCACAAGCTTTAACTCCGGGCAGTTTGTTAGATTTGCTTCTCTTAGTTTAAATATCATATTATGATACAAGAGCTTTTTTACCATACTGACAGGAAGTCAAATCAGCTCAAAATTATGTGACCACATTATGACGTCTTATGAATGAAAGCAGACTTTTTAGTAAACATATCTTGATGTAAATTTCCATTATAGCGAATGATTGGCTTCTTTTGCCGCAACTGCATTTAGTTTGTTATACTAAAGACTTTATGGTAAATTTTGACTGCTTTTGAGTCCTAAAGGATTCTTTAAATTTTTTTCGAACATTATCAACATAAAATATTTGACAAGGAAGTTGGGAATAATCTGCCAGAACATATGTTTCGTCATCGATTATGCAGAAAAAACATTTGTCTCCTAGAAAACTTGACTTCGATTTTCCGTACTCTTTATTTGGCCTCTAGATTAGATTTAGCAGCATTTCTGCCATGAACTTTTTGAGCCTTGTACGTTTTTAAACCTGCATTAGCTTTAACTTTTTGTACCAAAGCACTGAGCTAACCAGTCTGTTCTTTCTACCTGAACCAGGTTTTCTATCGACGAGTAAGTTCTCCCAGTACTGCTTAATAACAATGGAAATATTTTGACGGCAGACTCTTGAATGCTTGACCAACTTTTTGTAGGATCAAATTGGTTTTTTTTAATATGTACTTTTTTGATCACTCATTTTAATCAATAAAGTACTTTAGTTCTATTTTGGTTTTCTACGACAATTTTCAGAGATTTATGTCATTTGAAACCATAAATATCGTAAAATAATAATACTAACATTTTTGTGATGCATAAATGCACTTGAGAACTATCAGAAATATTTGAATATTTATGTTTTTAAAATTATGGGCTGATGAACCGACATCGGTGTACTTAAAGGCTTTATTTATTATGTGTGTTATAAAGTTCGCACAAATTCATAATATTCCAACCACCTTTGGTGGAGTAGGATCTGAAAATGATAAGACATTTTTCAAATTATTCTAAAATAATTTCTAATGATTTAAGTGCATTTTTTTTTAATTTTTTAATTAGGAAAAATAAATCAAAAAATATGTTTACTTTTTGTTTATTCTCCAGTGAATAGAGGTCACTTTATTCAAATAATTTATGTTTTATTTTTTCAAATTTTGTTTTCATTTAATTATTATTATTATTATTATTTGTTTTCTATTTTAATACCCTCCACCACCAAAAGTGCCGAAGAGGATATATTAACATTGTCATTCTGTATGTAACGATGAAAATCTGAGTAGATTTAGCTATGTTCGTCTGTCTGTTGTTGGCACGCTCACATCCAATCTCAATATAATTTTGTCTGAGTATTTGTTATAGTTGTGAGAAGTTTCCTCTTTAAAATCTGCCAAATCGATTTGGTAGATTTAAAGATATAGAGCGATATCTGAGGTAAACTCGTAAGTTCAAGCAAAAATCTTTCGTAAAAGATTAATTAATAATATAAAAAATTATCAAAATCGGTTAAGCGAAAAAAGTTATAGCAAAAAGATAACTAATTTAAGAAGAACGGTAATATATTATATACGTTTGTGAGTGTGTGTGAGAATGTGTATGCACGAAACATAACGTATTTAGTTACACGCATATGTGATAGAGGGCATTTAAGATTTGGTGTAGCTGATTATAGCATTCTTAAATTTATACATATATACATACATACATACATACATACATACATACATACATTCATACATTCATACATATGTATATTTTTCTTATGTTCAGATGATTAACCAAATATTTAAGTTCAGAACGTTTTACTGATAAAAATAAAAATAAAAAACTGCTTTATCATTGTTTTTCTTCCATTTAGTTATAGTTTTTAATACTTTTTTTGCCGAAATTAAAATTAACTCATATTCAAATAAAATAAAAAAAATAAATAATTATGCTCTTTGACGATCACTCACAATCACAATATTAAGTATTAATTACTTAAAAATTTTTTAAACAATTGAAACTTAACGAAAAAAATAAATGAAAATAATGTTCATTATTATGGTAACAAAAACAAAAATACTCTCCTCTGCTTAACATCAGCTCTTTAAAGGTATTAAAATATTAAAAAAAAAACAATATTTTTTTTAATATAAAATTTTAAAAATTTTATTAAATTATATTTTGTAGAGAAAATATTATTACGAACTTCATTTATTAAAGGAAAAAAATAAAAATCATTTCACTATTCCGACGATCGTAAATCGTTTTAATGGTGAACAGTTTTAAAGTGCGAAGCGTACATCCACGCAAGCGAAAATGCGTGCTAAAATTAATAAATATTAACAGCGAAACCCAACTTGGTTGACCAAGTATTCAAAGGTCTAAAGCCTAAAATTGAGCACAAAAATTGAACTCAAATTTTCTACAAAAAAATATTCTTGCTGCATAATTGGATGACGGAACTTAGGTTCTGGCAGATTTTTTGCAGAAATTTTTATTTTGCTGATGCTCGAGTGTATATTGAAGAAAATTTTAGGATCCAAAAGCAGTCAAAATATCTCGAAAAGTCTTAAGTATGACAAACAGTATGCAATTGCGGCAAAAGAAGCCAATCATTTCTTGTAATGGGCTCCATAAATAATGAAATTTACATCAAGGAATGTTTAAAAAAAGGCTGCTTCCATTAATAGGACTTTATAATGTATTCACTTATTTTTGGCCTGACTTGGCATCTTGTCATTGTGGTAAACAAGCCCTTGAGTAGTACAAGAACAATAATGTGGTATTTGCACCAAGAGAACAGTTCGGAGCAAAGGCAAGGGGAGAGATTGGGCTCTTGTTAAAAGAGAATTGAAGAGCATAAAATAGGTATC
This sequence comes from Cochliomyia hominivorax, assembly GCA_004302925.2. Lineage (NCBI taxonomy): Eukaryota > Metazoa > Arthropoda > Insecta > Diptera > Calliphoridae > Cochliomyia > Cochliomyia hominivorax. The sequence continues at coordinate 20,098,036 of PYHX02000413.1, read as the reverse complement.
CAAAAGTGTGGTAGAAATTTAAACGGAGACGGCATACCAGTTCAAGCAAAGTGACAGAAAAAATTATGAAAACGTTAATGAAAGGGTTTCCGAAAAAGGTTTAAAATTTCATCACAAGTGATTAAAACAAAATATTTTTCTTTTGTAATTGTAATAATAATTTCAATTAAATGAGAAGCAAATTGAGGTTTTTGATCTCACTCCCTAAATTGTAATCGCTTCCATGTTATGTCCATCTGTCTGTTGTATATATAATATTTTTCAAAATTCTATTTTTCCACTTATTTTATGATTTATTTTTTTTAACGATTTAATTCTTTTAAATATTCAATTATCTCAATATTGTTGAGTATTGTAGCCACTTTATCAGTTTTATTGTATGAATTTAATAACAAACAAACAATTCCAACAGTAATATTTATTCCAAAACCAACAACTACAATCACAATTATATTGCAAAAATAGTAAAAAATAAAAATAAATGTCTGTCCAGGCGTCCGTCGACGTTGTCGTTGTCGTCACATACAAATTGTTAAGTGATTTTGAAAAACTGACAGTATTTCATCAGAGTTCCTACAGTAGCATACGAAATATAATCAGAGATAGATGAGAGCTTTATAATTAAACATTAGAACATAGAATAGAATAGAACACGGGTCTCGTTAAACGTTTTATTATTATTATTTTTTATTATTTAAATTTTGCTCTCTTAACGGCGTTACAATTATTTAAATGTCCGTGTTGTTGTTTTTTTATTTCTTATTTATTGAAGACGTGAACAGTTCAATTTCAGTTATTTATTAAAATTGAAATTAAAATCAATTAATCAATCATTTACCAATAAAACGCGAACGAATATTGTGTTTTTTTTTATTTCTCAAAATAATTTTAATGCAATTTTTTAATTATTTAAATAAAAAAATAAACATTTTTTTTAAAATTGAATTTTCTAATAAAAAAAGAAAATAAACAGGAAGATAATTTTTTAAAGTGCATTTTGGTGTTGAGTTTTTTGTTTTAACAAGAATTCAATTTTAAAAGTGATTTGTGCAAAAGAATTCTTTAAAAATTGTATAAATGCCATAAAGAATTTTGAGAAAATAATTTAAAAGTTGTTTTCATAATAAAATTTATATCTTAAAGGAAATAAAAGAAATTTATCTGCAACATGAGTCGTCCCATTGATATTTTATTAGGTCGTGTAAGTAAAATTTATAAAAAAATATTTTTTTCGTTATTTAAAAAAAAAAACATGTATTTCACTTTCTCCATAATACTGGACTGGAAATTGATATCAACGCTTGTTTTGGAAATTGGAACTTCATTTTCGGATTATACATACTGATAAAGATTTTATTTAAAATGAAATTTTAAAACTCAAAGGATTTGAATTTTTCTTTACAAAAGTTTGAAAATGAATTTGAAAAAGTGCTTTAAAAAATTTTTAAACTCAATTTTTTCAAAGGATATTTTTTTCTATTATCCTGAATAATTCCAACAAAGAAAAATTCTTAATTTACATATTTGTATATATAAAATAAGATATGTATATATACATGTGTGTATGTAACGTATAAACTCAAAAAAGGCTGGCTAATATTGATGAAATAGCCTATATAGCCTAAAGTAACATAGGCTATGTTACTTTAGGGACCAGGAGAATGGGATCACACCCCCCCCCCCACATACAAAGCTTAAATTGATTATCGAATATCTAAAGAATTATTTAAAAGTTCTGAAATTTAATTTCAGTCACATTTTCAAGGATCTGTTTTACTAGACAAAATGTAGTACGGATAGGACTAAGGGAGGAGTATCCCCCATACAAACCAAATATTGATTATCGAATATTTAAAGAACTAAATTAGTGAAAAATTTCAAATTTGGACTCAATCACTACCACAAGGATCTGCTTTACTGGTCAAAATGTCGAGTAGGTAGGATCAGGGGAAGAAGTAGCCCCCATAAAAAGAAAATATTGACTATCGAATATCTAAAGAATTACTACAGAGAGAAAAATTTGGTCGCAATAACTTTGTGAATTTTTTTTTTTTTCAAATTTAGAAAATTTTTTTGTGCAGCAAAGCGCAACGGGTAAAACATAGTATGTTAATAAAAACGAAACCACTAAACTTAGTTTTAATTTTTTTATTTAATTGAAATTATTTTTAAAATATTTTATAATTTAATCACAAGTGATGAAATTTTGAACCTTTTTCGGAAATCCTTTCATTAACGTTTTCTTATTGCTTTCTGTCACTTTCCTCGAACAGGTAGCCCATCTCCGATTTAAATCTACCACACTTTTGGACACTTTATTTGTGCTCTTTAATTCTTTTTTTAACAAGACCCCAAATATCTCTCCACAAGCCTTAGCTCGGTGCTAAAGGATTTGTCTTTCATGTAAGAAATGTCACACTATTGTTCTTGTACCACTCAAGAGCTTGTTTACCATAGTGACAAGATGCCAAGTCAGTGGACACATTATGTAGTCTTATGAATGGATGCAACCTTTTTGTATATATTTATTGATGTAAATTTGCAACTAGATATTGTTTGCTATACCAAGAACTTTTTGGAAATGTTGACAGTTTTTGGAGTCTTAAACTTTTCTTCAACATTCCCATCAGTATCAGCAAAATAAAATTTTTGACCCGGAAGTTGCGAAAAAAATGAGAAAAAACGTTTTGTCATTCATTATGCAGCAAGAATATTTTTATAAAAAGAAGACCCGATTTCCGGATGTGAAAATGCTTTCTATTTTTTGATTTAAGGAATATCATTTGGATCATTTGTTTTACCTGAACCAGGTTTTCTTCAAACGGTCAAGTTCCCCCGTTTTGAGGGCAGGCCTTTGAATGCTTGGGCATCTTTTTGTAGGATATTTTATAATTAAAGTTCACACTCTTTTTCTGATCACTAAATTTAATCAAATTAATCATTTTGAAATTTAATAAAATAATTTGTATTCGAAAATTCGAACTACAAAAATATTTTTTGGCAGGAAAAATCTTTGTTTTACAGTACATAATATTTTCGAAATTTTGATTTTATTTTTTGAAATATTAATATTCGAATTTTGAATTTATATAAAAATTTAATATTTTTTATTTAATCGAAAATTTGAAGATAAATCCAAAATTAGATTTTTTACAGTAGATAAATTTGTATTCGAACTCATAGTAAAAACATTGTATTTCTATTTTTTGGATTTTTTTTAAATTAGATCAGTTAATTTGTTACTATTTGCAAGTATCGAAATATTAAAAAAATTCATATTTAAATTCAACACTTTTTTAAATGTTCGAAAATCTATATTTTTATTTAAAAATTTTTTAAATTCGAAATTCTTATTTTTTTTTAATCAAATTAAAGGTTAAACAAATCAATAATTATCTTCATTCTATTTCAGAAATATTTTCAAATCAGAAATTTATTATTTTTAGATTTTTTCACCTTCAAATGATCATTCGCAATTAAAATTGCGTTGCAATTTTCTGTTACAACTGGAACAAAGTGATATCAGTTAAAATGATCATTATATTACATCAACTTGTTTTAGTGATAATGACGATAATGAGGTATTAAATGTGTAATTACTTAGTATTTGTGATACCATAAAAAATAAATAAATTATAAAAATATTTAAAATAAACACAAGAATTTTAGTGATAACGACAATTAAAATAAATATAAATATGGAACTTCAAATCAGGTGGCATATAAATGCAAGAATATTTTATTATTATTTTTTTAATAATGAATTTAATAAGGGATATTTAATTTTAATTTATTTTATTTTATCACTTTCTTTAATAAAAATCTTAAACAATTATTATTTTTAAAATTATATTTTCTATTAAATAAACAAGTTAATAATGTCGATTTGCAAAATCCAAATCGATATCTCCATAATTATATGACTAAAGAAGGTTTCACACTTTTGAAGAAAACGGTGGCTAAAATGGTTGTTTTAACAGTTTAATCCTTTTTTGTTGTTTTGTTGTTATTAGGAAAAAACTTCCAAATAATTCGGCAGCACTGGGTTGTGACTCGGATCGTTCCGGAACTGAGATTCAACTGGCGTGAGAACAATCAATTCGTGATAGAAGCTTATCATGTATTATGAACTTTTTCAAAAAACATGTGAATGATAGTTTGCGAGATTTATGGAATTAATCCACTTTTTAATATAGCGATCAACTCAGAATCACTTTTTGAGTAAATTTAATGATGTCCGTCCGTCCTGTCAGACTGGCTAGTTGTCCATATAAACGTTGTGAGCACTATACAAGTTGCAATTTTGGAGGTATCTGAAAGAAGAGACGATGCGTTTCGAAATTAACCATGATCGATTTAATTTTTCAGATAGCTCCCATACAAAAGTCTTCCCGGAACTCATAAAAATAATCAATATGAATATATTTTAATTAAATTCGGTGCAAGTAAATTGTGTATCAGTGGGAATCCGCATGCAAGAATATTGGTCCATAAATTGCCGTAGCTCCCATACAGACTCACACCTGAAAAATTCTTTAACCACTTACCACCATGATCTGATATAAGTTTATACCACTGTCCCGTGCCACATCCCGAAGTTCAGAATTCTATTCTTTTTTGCTATTAAACCATCATTTATATTTCACAAATTTCACTTATCACTTTCAAAGACATGCGACGTTAAAAATATCGTTTGTAAGGGGGATACAATACCCCGATATCTTTTCAAAAAATTTGTTAATATAAATTATATTGTTTTAAAGGTTTCATTAAAGTCTCACATAACTTTAATGTCTTAAATTTCTCTAACAATATCAGAGATATACTACATTAAAATTTTTCACACTCACTTCCCGTGTCCTATCAAAATTTACTTAATTTCTCATTAAATTTTTATTTTTTCTTATAACAACTTTATCTGCCTTCCAAATTGCAAGAAATTAGTTTCTTAAGTTTCCGAGATATACAATAATGAAAGTTTCGTTTATTCGGAATTTTTGCAGTCTACTAAATTTTGTCAACGTATTAAATTTTAAGAGATTTCTTGTTAAAATGGATTGAGCAAATTATTTATAATCGTTGTTCCACTTTTTCAGCTGTCAGTTTCAGTTGTCACAAATATCGGTCTATATATTTTTAATATTCCCACTTCTTTGTGTGGAAATTCCCAAAATTCATGTTTAAAAATTTGCCCATTTCAGAGCAATGATTTAAGTGTCTTTATAAGGGACGTCCGGCAGCAAATTACTTTTTGGGTTTTTACCTACCATTTGTAGCTTTTCGAGAACTTAAAAAAGAAAAAACTTAAAAAGTTTTTTTTATGAAGCTTGAGGGCAGATCTAAATCCCAAGCTTAACCAAATTTATTTTACACTCATTTCCGTCAAGATTTCTTTATAGAATTAAAAATTATAAAGTACAGAATTAAAAATGGTTTTGTCAGTAAATAAATGTTGCCACCTTTTTGGAAAAAATAAAAAAGAGTTCCAACTTCAGATTAATATAACTTTTTAACGGATTCATATATTAAAGTGGTTATTAAATTAATGTATTTTAGAATTTAAAGGGGAATCCGTTGAATATTTTTAGAAAATTTTTGGCACTTTAATTAAGAGTAAAGAATACTGAAAAGTGAAAAAGATAAAAATGTTTTAAAGAATTATTTCGTCTTAAATATCTCTGAAACTATGAAAGATAACCTAAAGATCTAAGCAATTATTATGAAGATTTATAAGGTTCATCTACATGCAAATTTCTTTTATCTCAATTCATTAATGAATTTTTGGCAAATTAAAAAAAAATCGACATAACAAATTTGGAGACTGCCCCGACTACAAAGTTAACTCCAAAACCTTTCACATGAAATTCATTAAAATATATGAAATATTTTAAAAATTACAGAATAATTTCCCCCAAAAAATTGATTTGGACACACTGTGCGATCTTTTTTTGCTTGATTTTACTGGACTTCAGAATATTGACTCCATGTAGGGGCTTATGGAGGACAGTTTGAATAATTTCTCAACAAAAACGACAATATTAATTTTCATACCCAATAATGCATATAAATAATTAATTAATTCTTATGTTAATAAAACTATGAATCATTTTTGTTTGCAAAATATTTAATTCTTATCAACTGAATTTCATTGAAACATTAAAAAATCATAAAAAAAGCAGAAGAACTCATAATTCAGGTTCAAGGTTTTAAATATAATTTTTAATACAAAATGACTTTTTAAATACCCCGGAGGTATCACCAATAGACCACAACGATTATTTTTTATAGTTAAACTAACTTTAATTACACGTGTGTGTGTGGGGGGGAGGGGGGTGGTTCATATATAAATCACAGTCATTAAATCAAAATTAGAGGAACTAAAAAATTAATACACAAGATTTGAACATCAGTAAAAAACAAATTAAAAAAGTTTAAGTTAAAAAATTCTATTTTAAGCTTTTTTGTTCTTAAGTCATAAAATATGCAAAATTATGCAAATATTGACAAGTTTATTTCTTAAGTTTTAATTATTTTTAATATTTTTTTTGCAAAATTTACGTTTAAATGATTGATGAACCATGAATTATGTTTAAGTGTGAAATACTAAAAAATCAAATATTTATAAAAAAAATGTATATAAACACTTGACCCTTTCAAATTTTTATAGTTTTTCTCAAGTTCTTCAAAAATATCTCTAAATAAAAATTATTCAAACACTCATTTGAAGATCAGACGATCTTGAAAACGTGCAAAAGATGATAATTGCAGCTTGAGTCTGAAGTGATCATAAAAGTTTGAAGTACAGATTTAACCGAGTAACCTAACTAAATACAACAAGTAATGCCGAATCTCCACCTAATACGTTATGTTTCGTTCATACACGACCACAGACGTATACAATGTATTAAAGTTTTTCTTTAATATAACACAGTAAAACACTTGATGAGTCATTAAATTTGTTATATTTTTTGCTATAACTTTTTTCTACTGAACCGATATTGATGATATTTAGAATGATAATGACTTAATACTTAATATAATGACAAAATTGCATTCTAATTTTCCGATTTATTGGTGACAATTTTACGAAAGCTTTTTTGCTTGCTTCAGATATCGGTTCATATTTTTTAATAAACTTAACCGATTTTGCTGATTTTAAATAGGAAACTTCTCAGGACTTGAATAAATATTTAGGCCGATTAACATCATTCTGATTTATCGACTTATTATTGACAAATTAACTAAAGTTTTTTTGCTTGAACTTAGAGGTTGCCTCAGTTATCGGTTTATATCTTTTAAATAGGTAACTTCTCGGTACTATAAAAAATACTCAGGCCAAATTTCATTGTGCTCTGTCAATTATTGTGGATGTGAGCGTGTCAACAACAGACAGATGGACATGGTTAATTTGATGCAAGAAATATAAATTATGGGGTCTGAGATGATTCCTTTAAAGCGTTACATACGAAATAACAAAGTTTATATACCGACTCCATAGCTTGTGCTGGTAGAGAGTAAAAAACTACAGATTCATTTTAAAATTTTACGTTACCGGTTGGAACTTGGTCCTACAAAAAACAAAATTGGCCAACCTTTCAAAGGTCTGCTATCAAACTGTTTGCAATGTTATTAAACAGTACAGGAAGAATTTGTAGGGTGTTATAAAACCTGGTTCAAGTAGAGGAAATGGTTCACATGATGTTTCTAAAGCCATAAAAATAGAAAGCATTTTCAAAAGAGTTCCCAACATATCCTGTAAGAAAGCAGCCCGGATAGCACAGTTCTCGAACTATTTGGTATTAATTGTTAGAAACATGCAATTTTGACCAGGAAGTTGCGAAAAATCTGCCAGATTATACCTTTCGTCATCCATTATGCAGCAAGAATATTTTTTTGTTTTAGAAACTTGACTTTAATTTCCATGCTCTCTGTTTAACCTCTAAATTTTTGTAGCGTTTCTGACAGGAACTTTTTGAGACTTGTATGTTTTTAGGCCATTATTATGGCAAGCAATATGCAGTTGCTGCAAAATACCGAAGGTATGTTTACAAAAGGGTTCCTTGGTCCATGGCAATGGTAAACAAGCCCTTGAATGGTACAAGAACAACAATGATGTATTTATACCAATAGATTCAAATCAAACAAACTGCCCGAAGTTGAGGCCAGATATTGGGTCCATTTTTAAAAGAGAATTGAATGGCACAAAAGAAATTGTTCAAAAATGTTAGATTTTAAACGGAGATGGAACTATCTATTCGAGTCAAATTAAAACTTAAAGTTTAGTAGTTTAGTAGTGTAAATATATTAAGAACTTTTCTCACTCACTCCTTATTTTGACTTGTTTTTCATTTAACACTAAACAAACATTAGCGTTGTATTATTATACGATTTAAATACGTTATTAATAATTAAAATTAACTTTATTTGGGGGTACCTCGCACCCTTATCTTATCCGTCCTACGTTTTGTCTGGTAAAACCTGGAGAAAGTAGTTGGGAACTCTCGCTGTTATAGTTCTTTAGATATTCAATAATCAATAGTTGCTTTTAATAGGTGATACCTTTCTTCCTGAACTTATCCATCCTACGTTTTATCTGGTAAAACAGAATCTTGAGAAAGTAATTGGGACCTAATTTGAGAACTATCGCTGTTATAGTTTTTTTTTAGATATTCGATTTTTATATGAGAGATACCCTTCCCACTGGTCCTATCGGATTTTTTATAGTCTATATTACTTTCGGGTATATTGGGATCATTCTGTAAAAATTTTATTAAAATTCGCACAGCCGTTATGTGTATGTGTGTATAAATACATACACACATCCTATTTTATATATGTAAATTAATCGAATATTTCCTATAAATTTTGTTATTGTATTTTTTGTAATTTTTTTTACTGTAATTCAAAAACCAAATTTATTTGTTATTTGATATTCAATATAAATTTTTTTAAATACTCTAGACTTTCCTCATTAACTTTCCTCATTAATAATACAATATGAAGTATATATATTTGTAATAAAAGAGTAATAACAATATTGGCATTGTGTAAGGTCGTGGTCAAAAACAACTGTTGATCTGAAATGTGTCATGGATTTGTAACATCAATATACCAGAAAAAAAAACAATTAAATTTTTTTCTAAACAAAATCAATAATTTATGAATAAAATTTAATATTTGAGGTTAATTTTTAATAAATAAAATAACCACAATAATGCCAACAATATAAATTTATAAACAAATAATAAAAAAGTTAAATAAATTGAAAAAAACCTTTGATAGATAAATTATGAGATACTATTAGAGGTACAGATAGAGATAAAGATTTAGATACATTTTTCGATTCTTATTCAGATTCAGATAGAGATTTAGAAAGTAATTCAGATACAAATTCACACATATATTGAAATCGAGGTACAGATACAAATACAAATTTACATAGAGATTTAGATACTAAATTATATTCAGGTTTAATTTCTGGTCAAGAGATTTAGTTCCATATTAATGCTAAGATTCAGATTGTGATTAAGATACCGATTTAGTTACTGATTTAAATACAAATTAAGAAACAGAATCGGATGCTTATTCATATACAAATTCAGATACAGATTAAAAAAATTATATTCAAGTTTAATTTCAGGTTGATTTAGTTCCATATTAGTGTTGAGATTCAGATAGTGATCAGATAGCGATTAAGATACCGATTAACTTATTGATTTAAATATAAATTAAGAAACTTAATTGCATGCAGATTCATATACAAATTCACATATAGATTTAGATACTGACTTAGATACATATTCATATATGTATTGATGCAGGTTAATATAAAGATTCAGATAGTGATTAAGACTCCGATTCAATTACTGATTTAGATACAACAATTTAGATACAGATTTGAAAACAGATTCAGATACAAGTTTTGATGCAGATTCAGTTACAGATTTAGATAGAGATACCGATTCATATCCAAATTTACTCAAATTTAAGATCTAGATTTATATATTGATTCAAATGGAGATCATACACCTTTTCAGCTACTGATTTAATTACTGTTCCATATGCAGTTTAAGATGGAGATTTGAATCCGATTTAAATCGAGATTCAATAAAAATAATCTTTATCATTTTAAATTGTATATCAAGTAAAAATTTTAGATTTTTTTTAGATAGAAAGAAAGATTTTGAACCATTTTTCAATCAATATAACAATTTCTAATTTTTGACACAAAAGAAATGGAGATACCTTGTTAACTTAAAGAGAATGACTCAGATGAAGAATTGGAAGCATTTCTGGAAAAGGAATGTGTTCAAACGTACAATGAGTTTGCATTAAGAGTGATACAGCAAAATTGTCGTTCCCACGACAATTGGATCTCCTTTCCGAAACGACTGGAGGTAATTTCGAACCAAAGATTGTCAACTAAGCGATAGCTGTATCAAACGAAAGTTCTTTCCTCATGAAAGAATTATCGGAGGCAGTCGAACTGTTACAACAATAATAACATAAGGAAGGAAAATATATTCATTAGAACTCATATGAATTAAAGCTAAGGGAGTTGAATTTTATAACGGAAGTGTGATCGAAAATTACCTAACTAGAGTTTTAATTTTTCATTTGATTGAAGTTATTACTACAATTTACAAAATTTTATGAATCCAATGATGAAATTTGGAGGATTTGCTAATCTTATTTCTTACTTGTAACACTCAAGGACTTGTTTACCATAGTGGCAGGATACCAAGTCCATAACTAAGTGTATAAAGGTGTATATGGGAAATTTTCACTGTTTTTGTATCCTAAACTTTTTATCAACATTCCCTCGAGCATCAGCAACATAAAGCTTTTTACCCGAAATCCATTATGTTGCAAGAATATTTTCAGAAAATTTGACTTCAATTTCCGTGCTCTGTTTTTGGCTTCTAAATTTTTTGATTCTTGTATGTTTTTAAACCGACTTTGCTTTAACTTTTCATACTAAATACTTCGTACACTAAGCTAACCGGATTGTTTTCCTAACTAATGTAGATACCTGAACCAGGTTTTCTATCGGACAAATTATCTTTTAAATAATATTGAAAATAGGCCAAGTTGGGTTTTGTTACAAATTTTAAATAATTTAGTACGCAGTTTTTTCTAGTCACTGATTTTTATCAGTATTAATTGTTGAACATTAAAAATAATAATTAATATATTTTAAAAAGATAACGTGATCAAGAAAAATACTTGGCTTAAAAGTTTTAATGAAAAAAGTATGTTAAGATTTTTTCGATCTCACTTTAAATTAGCAGAATTTAACTATTTTCATATATCAGTTGCTTCATGGGCGTAGTGGCCCTTCAAACTTAAAATTACTGAGAATTTTGTTCATCTGTTTATTACATTTAGATAAAGTGGTAGATTTAGATCAAGGTACGGTTTTCAACTCTTTTAATTATTCTTCATAAGATCGGATCTTTCAAAGAGTTAAAATTTAATTAAAAAAAGAGTTTATTTTTTTTTTTTAACGCTCTTTGAATGGAGTTTAATTCTAAAAGGATAAAAATAAAAAAAATTAAAATGAAAAAGAGCGAAATCGAAAAAAGTTTACATTTTTTGTACTCTGATTTAGATGGCGAAATAGATTTACCTTTTCTAATTGAATTTTGTTTAAATTTTCATTTATGTATTTCGATAGATTTGCCTTTTTAATCAACTTTTTTTAAATTTCTTTTTAGCTTTTGAAGTTCATATCACTTTATACGTGCAATTAAGTTTTTTTATGTTTATTTATAAACATAACAAAAAAAATGAGTTAATGTGACAAATTATGTAATAATAACATACATTTAAATAATAATAAATTAAAGCACAGTGACTTTAAAAAGGGAACCAATATTTAATTTTTTTTATAAATTAAAATTCAGTAAGTAAGAATGCGATATATTCGACTATGCCTCCACCACAAATGTATGCGAATAAATACGTTATATTTCGTACATAAAGATGTACACATACACTCACCAATTTATAAAATATATAAGAGTTTTCTTAAATATAACAGTCATTTAATGAGTCATGAAATTCTATAACTTTTTTTCTATTGTAGCGATTTGATGATTTTTGGAATCATAAAGAAGTACAGATATACTTTGAATTATTTACGTAAAGTTCTTCGTTTGATCTTAGAGGTTGCCTCAGATATCGGTCTATATATTTTAATATATACTAAACTGTTTTTTTATTTTAAATAGGAAACTTCTCAGGATTAAAGAAAATACTCAGGACAAATTTTGTTGAGCTCTGTCAATTATTGTGGATGTAATCGTGCCAACAACAAACAGACAGAGAGACGGAAGGACAGACGGACAGAGAAACGGATAGGACATAGCTAATTCGAAACAGATCTTTATTTAATGGAAGAACAAATATAAATTTTGGGACTGAGATTATTCCTTCTTAACGTAACACACGAAATGACAAAGTTAATATACCCTTCTCACCACTTGTGGTGGTGGTGGTGCAGGTTATAAAAAGAAAAGAGAATTTTATCAAAGAAATTAAAATTTTCATTATTTTAAATTATAAATTATTTTTTTTCCAGAATATTAAAACTTTTATATTTTATATATTAAATTTATATAATTAAAAAACCGCATATCATTCTCTAAATCTTACACTGTCTCAATTATAATTGAGTAACTTTATTTGAATACAAAGTACATGAGCTTTCTCTCTTCCTCTCTTTCTTTATTATTTTTTTTAAGTAAAATTTCATGTCAATGACTTGCATTTTCAATTATTTTAATTAAGTTTAGTTTAGTTTTCATATTGCAAATTGCAAATTGCAATATAACGCAATTTAAATTTGTTAAAACACAATTTTGCATTCGCAAATAATTTTTATTTATTTATTTTGTTTATTTTTTTCTAGAAAATTTTAACTTAATTTAATTGAAATGTTAGTAAGTTAATAAAATACTGTTATTTTCGTTATCGTTTTTAATTAATTTAAGATGAAAAAGATAAGAATTGAACTAAACAAAATTTTCTCTTGTTGCCACTTTATATTTAACACAACAACATGTAATTTCTAGTAATTCAATTTGTGATGATTTTTAAAATACATATTAAGAGGAGTGAGATCGAAAAATTCTTAACATACATAAATGTTTATTAAAAACGAAATCACAAAATTTATAATCATTTGTTATGAAATTTTAAAACTTTTTTCGGTTTAATAACGCTTTTAAATGCCTTTCTATTACTTTTCTCGAACGGCTAGTCCATATCCATTTAAAATATACCAAACTTTTAGATAACTATTTTGTGCTCTTCAATTCGCTTTTAACAAGAGCCCAATTTCACTTCACTGGCCTTAGGTCTGGGCAGTTTGGAGAATTTGACTCTCACCACTCAAGGGCTTGTTTACCACAATGGCAAAATGATAAGTCAGACCAAAAATAAGTGAATACATTATGAAGTCTTATTAATGGAAGCTGCCTTTTTTGTAAACATTTCAGAATTTATGGAGCTCATTATAACAAATGATTGGCTTCTTTTGCCGCAACTACATATTGCTTGCCACACCAAAAATTTTTTGGGAATTTTTGACTGTTTTTGGGCCCTAAACATTCCCTAAAGCATCAGCAACATACAATTCTTTGACAAGAAGTTGCGAAAAATCTGCCAGAAAATAGATTTTGTCATTTAGAAGATCTTATTTCCGTGCTCTGTTTTTAGTCTCTAAATTTTTCGCAGTATTTCTATCAGGAACTTTTACAGTCTTGTATGTTTTTAAACCTGCATTACCTTTAACCGTTCATACCAAATAGGCCGAGCACTTCCTATCGGGTGTGTTGAGAGCTTTTTTGAAAATGTTTTATTTTTTTTGTTTTGGTAACATCATGTTCTACCTGAACTAAGTTTTCTATCAACTTGTCTGTTCCTTCAGGAACTGTTTAATAACATTGGAAGCAGTTTGGCGGCAGGACTTTGAATGATTGGCCAACTTTTTGTAGGACCAATTGGGGTTTTGTTGAAAATATTTAATAATTTTAGTTAACACTTTTTCTGGTCACTCATTTAACTGGATCAACACTAAACATAATTATTACATAATAATAACAATAAAAACAATTGCCGCACAGTGTTTGGACATGTTATTTTTTGTAAAAAATCTCTATTTTGGAACTTCTGTATATTTTTAAGGGATTCATTTCATATGGACATTTTGATGTGTCTCAAATTGCAATTTTTTCTTTACGATTCCGTAAGAATCCTTAACGTAAATGCGTCAAAGTAAATACGAAGCCCCAGCATATGATTTCTATATACTTCAGAAATCTTATAAAGGGTCATAAGAGGTTTGACCGACAGAATGAACAATTTTGCTAGGTAAATAGGTAAGTTGAGGAAAGAAGACCCTTTGTGTTTCATACGCATTGCATTCACCTAACGCCACTATTCAGTCTAAGTGGAAGCTCACCGTCTGCAGTATCAATCAATTAACGACTAGAGAACTCCTTGTCGTGTATATAATTCCTTAATTTTCTCAAATCGACATCTTTAAGGTGAGACTAGTTCGTAAGATATCCTTATGAAAATTTGAGATCTTTGGGTTGCGAAGCTTGTACAGACAAAGTTAATGTTCCCCGGCTTCGGCGTCTTTCCTACATACACTACATAGGTGACACCTATTCGATTTAAACGTTACCGTAGTGTGACAACTCTAGTTTACAGAGTTCTATGCGATTTTAAAGCTCACTGCCGTAGCTTGGCTTTTAATGCTATGAAAGGCATCGGATTTTTTAAACTCGTATTTGACAAAGATCTAGCCTTGTTAGTTAGGTTGTCCGCATCTATATTCCCGACCACTCCCTTATGGTCAGGTACCACTTGCGAAGAAGTGGTTTATAACCACCTTGCAAAACAAGACGGTGTGTGATTGTATTGGATTTTAACGCCCTAATTGACTGTCGGTAAAGGTGCACAGATCGCAGATTATACTTCCATTTGCATGAACCCTAGCTCCGTCCTGCCATCCCAATTGGAGCCAACCGTGAAGCAATGAGTAGCCATGAGTATCTGGTGCAATTTCCATTCGATCAGGTTTGTTACGAAATTGTGGATTGTTATATGTGGAAATTTTCTAAAAATTTCCTTTTTAGAAACAAACTTTGACGAGTTTGAGATATTTCTGTTAAAAAAGTGGATCTTTTTTAGCGCTAAACTAGTTTTTCACCACAAAAGTAACATTTACCTTCTTTTTCCCATTAAATCTTAAATCTGAACAAATTTCCTTAAAATAAATTTTATTTAAGAAACAAACTTTACTTATTATACAAATCCGTTGTATTACAATGCATTCCATATAGTTTTTCACATTTTTCACCATATTCCCGATATTCATCAATACTTGGCAAATGTGTAAAGAAATTCTGTACATTCAATAAACGATTCCCAGAAATCTCATCTTCAATATTTCATTCAATTCAATATTTTCCGCCTTTTCATCCTTGGGATCAACATATTTCCTAATAGACTTTTGCATGCCCCATATAAATGGAGAACTTTTACAAACTAACATTTTTAAACAAGCACCCTGCTGACCATGTTCCGCAACATAATTGGCTATCATGTCGGTGAGTTTATCGGCCAAATTATTATGGGTGGCCTGTTCTAAAATACTTTTCATTTTACCAGAAGAATTTTGTAAAAACCATTCCACAGTGGTGGGATCATGTGCTCCTGATCTAGGTTGATGATCATTGGGTGCATATTGTTCTTCAGGACCAGTTTCAGCATTTTCTTCTGAAGGATTTTCGGTAACTTTATTAGGATGTCTATTAAATAAACGACCACCATCTAAAGTACTAATTATGGGTTGAGACTTGGTGGTGCCCATTAAGGTGTTACCAATCTAAGGGAAGGGAAATGTTATGATTATTTTTTATAAATTAAATTCAAAAAAACTTACTGCTGATGCTATCATTATTAAAGCATTTATGGCTAATGCACCCAATTTAGAGGCATCAAAACCCACCATGCGTAACATGCTGGTGATTAAGTTTGTTGTGCCAAAGTTTACACCAACTGACTCTTTAGAGGGCGGTGGCGAATTGTTAGGAGATTTTTGTTTAAATTGTGTTGTCTCCTCCTGTTGTGAATTGTTTTCTTTAAATTCAGAGTTACGTCTACTTTCCTCTGAATTGCTGTTGGAGGAAGTTGGTGAAAGTTGTAAACCTTTTTGTATGATAGAAAATAGATCGGGTTTTTGACGATTGCTAGCAGTTTTCGAAAAAGCTTTCGCCACTAAATTGGCCACATCGGCGGCTGTATTAATGCCTGTTATATAAACAAAATTGAAATTTATCGTTTTTCTTCATTTCTCTTTTGAAAATGTCTTACCAAACATTTGTCCCGCCACCTTTAAACCATCATTTAAATTATCCATTACACCACGTTTTCTCACTATTTTAGCTTGATTTCCTTGAAGGATTAATAAAATAAAAATTATTCCATTTAAAAATTGATTATTCCAATTCATATTTTTTGTCTTTATTTATCGTTCTTTCTTGTTCAAGTTAATTTTTGTACTAAAACACATTAGAGTTATTATCGCCTTGCAGCACCAAAATAAAGTTGGTTAAATTCATCAAAAACAATTTTTTTTTGTATCACTTGAGTGAATTTTAATGTCTTTTTTATGGTTTTTAACTTCTTTAATTTTGTGTTTTCTTGTGTTACAACAGATTTGGATTTGAGGTTTTCTATGGAAAATTCATATGGGGATTTTCTTTGACAAAACACACAGAGAAGGTTTCCTTTTTTTATTATAGGATGGGTTTAGTGGGTTCGGAAATTATAAACATGATTACTTGGGGGAATACGTCCCCTTATTTTAACTTTTTTTTTTAATTTTTAAAAGAAAACCTCAACTTTTAATTGATTAATTATTTATGTCTAAAGACTGATTATATGTGACAATGATGTTACGCTTACAATATTGTTAAATAGTTTATTTCTTTTTTTGTATATAAACTTATTTATATTTAATTAATTTATTTAAATTTTATTTATTTTTCACTTTTATTATTTTCTAGGTACGTGGCCACCAAAGAGCACCTTCTGATTCCAAAGAATTTCATGAAGTAACTAAACGTGATGCTTTGCGTTCATTGGAAAATGATTTGGATAGACTTTTACAAACGGCTGAGCCGGAAAAACGTCCTGTATTGCAACAGGAAATGTCTAGATTTTCTGATTTGTTTGGACGTTTCTTGCAAGAAGGTAAGAAAATTATTTATTTAATTAATACTTTTCCAACAATTCAAAAAAGAAAAACAATCAATTATTCTTTAAGAGAAGACACCATAAACTGGTCTAGAGATGAAACTGTAAACCAGTCCAAAAATTATAGTTTCACTAGTCTAAAGATTAGACTATAAACTAATCATCAGAAGAATGTATAGATTATTTTAAGGGCGACATTATAAACTAATCTATCGATGAGATTCTTAACTAGTTCTTAGACGAGATTACGAGAATCTAGTGTATTCTGAAATATATTATAGACTTTTAAGATATATATAGCCAAGACTATGAACTATTCCCTGAACGAGATTATAAACAAGTTTATATACTTTCAACTAATCTTTAAAAGAGATTCTGAACTTATTTACAATCTTACACTCTGAATGATACAACAACAAACTAACTTCTGAATGAGACCATAAGCTTTTAGAAAGACTTTAAAAAGAGTCTGAAATAATTTATAGACAAGACTCTAAACTAAACTCTAAACGAGACTATAAACTTGTCTATAGAGGAGACTCTGAAGTAGTCTATAAATGAAACTCTAAACTTGTCTATGCAGGAACCTGTAAACGTGTTTAATTGTCAAGACTAGTAACTAGTCTCTAAACAAGACTATAAACTAGTTTTAATGCAAATCTATAGAGGAGATTATGAACTAAATTTTTGACAAAACTCTAAACTAAACTATAATCAAGTGTTTACACAAGTGTATACATCTGATTAAAATGAATGTCCAGAAAAAATTAGGTTTCCCGCAAACTGTTTTCAATGTTCTTAAACAATACCGGGAGAAATTTGTCCGTCGATGTAACACCCGATGCTGGTGGAAAGAGTGATCTATATTTCTAAACCCCCAAAATAAGAAGCACTTTCAAAAGAGGTCCCAACACATCTGGCAGGAAAGTAGCCCGGTTTGTTCAGTGCTCGGACTATTTGGCTTAAGAAGTTCCTGAGCGAGGAACGCTGCAAAATATTTATATAAAATTTCCCAAAAGATTCTCTTAACTAATCCATACACCCAGATTTATTGGGATAAAAGTAGAACTATTAATTTTTAAAATACAAAATTTTTAATTTCAATATTATTATTATTTTTTCAGAGGGTCCTTCCATTGATTGGAATAAAATTCAAAAGTTACCTGAAAATGCTGTAATGGATTACAGTTCTTTGAAAGCTCCCAAAAATGAACAAGTAAGTTTTTTGTTAATTTTTTTATTTCAAATGCAAAATTTTTTAACTTAATAACGACGACAGAATTTATGCAAAAATAAATTCAATTTCAAAATTTTACAAAAGAAATTTGAAAAAAAAATTAATATTTTATTTTTTCAATTGGCTGTTTAAATAATTTGTTTTTGTTTTCATGATTTCCGAACAAATAAATTTTGTCGTTTTGTTTTCTTAAATTATTTGTTTAAGAATTTTAGTTAATTCATTTAAAAAATTTACATAATTTGTGGTTAAACAAAGTTTTTTTATTCCATTATTTTTCTCCTATAATTCCTTGTATTGGATTTGTTTCTAAAAAAAAAAAAAAAAACAAAAAAAATATGTAATTTTTTTAACTCTGTGTTTAATGTGTGTGTGTGTGTTTTTGTGGTTTTTCTAAAGAATGAGGTAAAATTGAATTTATATGTGATTATTTTCAGCTATTTTGTCTCTCTTTTTCTTTTTTTTGAATATTTAATATCTCTTACTAATTTAATATTTGTTTTAATGGTGTCGTCTTCTAATTGTTTATATTTTATTTATCTAACATTTCTCTTTTTGTCGCTTAAGTTTTATTACTTTTATGAGAATAGTTTTATTAAAAAGGTATTAAAATGGGTATTTTAAATGTAAATAAATCTAAAATTGGCTAGAAGTAAAAGATAATTAGAAAATGATTTAAATACAAATTAATTATAATTTAAATGATTGACTCCATTCGGATAAGTATTTTTATTAGCTTTAAGGAACAAATTTTGAATTAAAGGTATTATTGGTTGCTTTTCTTAATTAAATTTTTACGATTTTAATTTGTATATTTATTTGTTATTTGTTTGTTTATATGTAAAATATTTTATTTTAATCTACTCCTCAAATTATTGGTGTTTTATCCAAATTTTCCTCTACCCTCATTAATGGTGAAGTTTTTAAGCGGAATCGATTTTTTTATAATTGAATCTTTAACTTTTTCGAAACGTTACTGTAAACAAATCTTTAGACTATAAATTAATTTGCTAGAGATAATAAACTACTCTATAGAGGAGACTATAAATATTCTACAGGGTAAACTATAAGCTTATCTATATAGGAAACTATAAAGTAGTTTATATCGGTGACTGTAAACTATTCTATGGAGTAGACTATAAATTAGCTATAGAGGAAACCATAAAACAGTATATATAGGAGACTAAAATTGATCTACAGAGGAGACTATAAACTAATTTATAAGGAATTCTATAAATAAATCTGTGGAGCAGACTCTAAACTAGACTATTGAGAAGTCTATACATAGTTTATGGGGAAGACTCCAAACTAGTATAAAGGACAGACTATAAGCCTATAGAGGAGATTATAATCTAATCTATACGACAGACTATAGACTAATTTTTACATAAGATTATAAAGTACTCCAAAGAGACTAGACTATTAACTTATTTTTAGAAGCGACAATATATTATTCTATAAAGGGGATTTATAGTCCTCCTAATCTTTAAAGGAGACTATAATCTAATCTACTCTATAGAGGACTGTCAAATAATCTTTGTTGGATATTTTGAATTAGTTTATAGAAAAGATAATAATCTATTCTATAGAGAAGATTATAAACTGGTCTATAGAGGAGACAGGTCTATAGAGGAGACTGGTCTATAGAGAAGATTATATAGGAGACTGTAAACTAGTCCTTTTAGGTTACTTTAAATTAATTATAAATAAAGAAGACTCTAAACTTGGGAGTTAAATCTATAAGTTCTTAACATTCATTGAACATATATGATAAAATAATTAAACGAAATTACTAAAGATTGATTAATTTAATTTAAAATAAAAACTATTTTTTAGATTTAATCACTAATCACTTCTATCAATCTTTTTAAAGTGCTTTTTGTCACTTTGCTCTAACAGGTAGTCCATCTCCGTTTAAAATCTACCCCGTTTTTGAACACTTTTTTGTACTGTTAAATACTCTTAGAAAATACAATATTTCTGCACGTTCCTGTGGACAATTTGGAGGATTTCTCTCCCTTAATACAAATATTGCATTATTGTTTGTATACCACTCAATGGCTTGTATATCAATAGTGGACACATTATAAAGTCTTATGAATGGAAGCAGCCTTTATTGTAAACATTCCTTGATTCCTTTATGTAGGTTTCGATATTTATAGAGTCCGTTGTAATAAATTATTATTTTCTTTTGCCAATCATTGTTCTTAATCTGTATCAGCAGCAACAGCCACTGATAAATTTTGAACAGGAACATAAGTTTCGTAATTTATTTTAAAGTAAATATATTTCAATTTTCGTTCTTTTGCCAAGAACTACTTAAGTCTTGTATGCTTTTAAACTTTAACTTTTCGTACAATATAGTACGAGCCTTAAGCTAACTCGGCTGCTTACCTGCGAGATGTGTTGGGAGCTCTTTTGAAAAAAACATTCTTTTTTTGGCTTTAAAAACATCAACATTATATTTTTTCCTGAACCTGAAGGTTTTCTCTTAACGGACAAGTACAACATTGAGGGGACAATAAACATGCATCTATGAAAAGTTATAGATTCAATTAAAAAATAAAATCGATTCTAATTGTGTATTGTGGTGGAGGATATTTAATTTAATTAATTTTAATGAAATTCAATTTCATACTAATTTTATTAAAATATTATTCATCTTCTATTCTTTATGTTGTCCAAAAAAAATGTATTTAAACAGCCCAGCTTTTTGTTTATAGCTCTAGCTTTTGATTTATTTAAATATAAAAACATAAAATAATATAATTTATTTTTAACATTCACAATTTAGATTCGTTCTATGTTGGAAAAGTTAGTTGTTATTAAACTTAATGGTGGTCTTGGCACCTCTATGGGTTGTCATGGCCCTAAAAGTGTTATTCCTGTACGTTCTGATCTAACATTTTTGGATTTAACTGTACAACAAATTGAGGTAAGTGTAACTTATATTGCACTTTAAGTTTAAATGAATATTAAACTTTTCTTTATCATTTTTAAAAAGCACTTAAACAAAACCTATGATGCCAATGTTCCTTTGGTACTTATGAATTCCTTTAATACCGATGAAGATACTGAAAAGATTGTACGCAAATATAAGGGCTTCCGTGTACAAATTCATACCTTTAATCAATCATGTTTCCCACGCATATCACGTGAATCATTCTTGCCCATTGCCAAAGATTTTGATATTGAAAAAGATATTGAAGCGTAAGTTTTTTGATTTTGATTTCTGTTCAGAAATCTGTATTTCTGTTTTCTCTTTTAGCTGGTATCCTCCAGGTCACGGTGATTTCTATGATACCTTCCGCTCCTCAGGCTTGTTGAAGAAATTCATTGATGAAGGTCGTGAATATTGTTTCTTATCCAATATTGATAACCTTGGCGCTACTGTTGATTTGAATATTTTGAATAAGCTATTGGGTGAAGATCGTCCAGATAAGCCTGTCGAATTTGTTATGGAAGTTACCGATAAGACAAGAGCTGATGTTAAGGTAAATTTCATTGTTTTTGTTATTTTTCTTCATTATTCTTAGGGGAACATAGTTCAATAAAAAGTTAAACATTTCTTGGTTTTTAGGGTGGTACCTTAATTCAATTTGAAGATAAATTGAGACTTTTGGAAATTGCACAAGTTCCTAAGGAACATGTCGATGACTTCAAATCCGTTAAAACCTTCAAGTTCTTCAACACCAACAACATTTGGGCTAAATTGAGTGGTAAGTTGAAATATCATTTTTATAAAGTTTATTGAAGCCTAAAAATATGCTTTACTTTTTATTTTCTAGCTATTGATCGTGTTTTGAATGAACATAAACTCAATTTGGAAATTATTATCAATAATAAAACTTTGGAAAATGGTGTACGTGTCATACAATTGGAAACTGCCGTTGGTGCTGCCATGAAATGTTTCGATGGTTCCATTGGTATCAATGTACCACGTTCACGTTTCTTGCCTGTGAAAAAGACTTCCGATTTGCTATTGGTTATGTCTAATTTGTATAATTTGAAGAACGGCAGTTTGGTTATGTCACCACAACGTATGTTCCCCACCACACCTCTGGTGAAATTGGGCGAAAATCATTTTGCCAAAGTTAAAGAGTTCCTTGGACGTTTTGCTAATATACCCGATATCATAGAATTGGATCATTTAACTGTATCGGGTGATGTTACTTTTGGTCGGGGTGTGTCTTTAAGAGTAAGTTTATTTTTACTAATTTGATTTAGAGGTTTTATAATTTAATGTTTTATTTTATTTTGTTTTTTAAAAAAGGGCACTGTTATTATCATTGCCAATCATGGTGATCGTATTGATATTCCTGCTGGTGCTATTCTAGAAAATAAAATTGTTTCCGGCAATATGCGTATCTTGGATCATTAAATCTCTACTTTATCTTTAAAGGAAAAAGGAAGCTTTAACATAAGCTTATTTTTCTTGGTGAATTTATTGTCAGCAAAAGGAAAAGGAAATAAAAACGTTTCGAACGTTTTGAAAACAAACCGCCAACACCTCTTATATACTAAAATTTAAATCATGTTATAAAAATTTGTATATTTTTTAAGCACATTAGATTTTACAGATTTTTTTTGTATTTCCTTTTTTTTTGCACTTATTATTTTCTTTATTATATTATTATTACAATTAAGTAGAAATTATTTTTCCCTTTTATTTTTTATTATAATTATTATTGTTGCTTATTATATTTTGAAACAAAATAGAAACATACAAATAAATTAATTTTGCTAGTCCTTAATTGATTTATTAAAATAAAAACTCTTGTGTATAATTTTCTTATGATTTTATTATCTTATTTTTAAGCTCTATCATTACAATATATTTATATTTAAAACTAATTTGCTATTATTTTTAATTTTTATTATATTTTCTTTATTATGTGAAAAGCGCAAATATTATTACAATGTTATTAACAAATATGTTACTCCTCACAATTGTTTATTAAGATTTAAAACATACAAATTTATATGTAATTTTACAACTTCTTTTTGTAAAAGCAAAATGGCAATAAAAAATATATTAATTGTTTCTAATTAGATTAAGAAAGTTGCTTAATTATTTGGAGATTTATAATTTTAGGGCAAGAGAATAGTAAAAATTGGAAGAAATGTTTTGAAATTAAATTTTAATATTTTCTTTCAAATAAAAAGAAATTTAATTCTACCTTTAAGATTTCACTCTAAAGGGAAGACTATAAGGAATAGGTGAAAATTAAATAGTCTACAGATAAGACTATAAAGTAGTCTAAAGAGGAGTATACAAACTACTATATGGATAAAATTTGCCTATAGTTTATAGTTAGTAAATTTAAGATATTTACAATTGAAGTGTTTTTGAGTTCATCTGGTACATTTCCAAAAAAACTTCTAGTTTTAATCACGTTCCTTACTTTGCTCGAACATTTGGTCCATCTCATTTTAAAAAAGTACAACACTTTTGGAAACTTCTTTTAACAAGAGTCCAATATCTCCCCATTGGTCATTGCTCCGAGTAGTTTGGAAAATTTTCCTCACTTGATACAAATACCCCATAATTGTTCTTGTATCACTCAAGAGCCTCTATACCATGGCAACAGGACGCAAAGCAAGCCACAAATAAGTGGACACATTGTGAAATCTAATGAATGAAAGCAGCCTTTTTTGTAAACATTTCTTAATGCAAATTCGGGTATTTATAGAGCCCGTTGCAATAAGCGATAAGAGGTTCTTAAATAGTCTCTCGAGCATCAACTACAGAAAATTTTTGGCCAGGAAGTTGCAAAAAATCTGACAGAAAATACATTCCATGCCCCATTATGCAGCAAGAGCATTTTCCTTTAAATTTTAGCAGCATTCCTGCCAGGAACGTTTTGAGCCTTGTAAGTTTGCATTAGCTTTAACTTTTCGTACCAAATAGTTCGAGCACTGAGCTAAATGGACTGTTTTCCTACCGGATGTATTGGGAACTCTTTTGAAAATGCTTTCTATTATTTAAATTAAGAAACATCATGTGGATCATTTCTTTTACCTGAACAAGGTTATCTATCAAGGGAAAAGTTTTCCCGGTACTATTAATTAACATTGGAAACAATTTGATAGCAGAATGTCTAAAGGCCTACCATAAACTTAGTCGTTATCATGTAGAGGTACTGCATATTATAGTCATAGAACTTAATCTGAACCGTGTGGACAAATAGCGTTATATCTCAACATATAACATTGTCAATGGAATGTAATCCAAATACGTTTATAGCAACATGTACTAGTGTATAAAATAAGGAAGTTGTTCTCAATTTCTTTTTGTTGGTTTTTTATTTACTCTGTTTAATAGAGATTTATTTGGTCTATAATAAAACACCAACGCTAATATTGTGATACCGTTTACTACAAATCACGACCTATATCTTCGTATAGAAAGGAGGAGCCCTTGGATCCTTTGTATATTCCAAAATCGAGTTGTGAATGTGTAAAACACCGAATAACGGTACACTAATACTGCTATTACTAATACACTATGTAAGAGTGAGACACAAAACTCTCGAAGGCGAGCACACGAAGTACCTCACCTAGAGTTGCTTAACGACGGAATTTCCTTTTGATAATAAAATATCAAAAATCTTTTAAACTCTTCTTCTAGTTTAAAATTGGCATCATTTTTCCTTCTTTCCGCTGAACAACACTGTTTAAAGTAAATTTTGTTATTGTATTTTTATAACATAATTAATAATGTATAATAATATTTATAATTTATTATTTTTATAATTTATTATTTTTATTTTTTTAAACTCCTTGAAAAATCTCATCTGGCAACAATCTGACATTTTGATTTAACAACTCCGTTTTTCTAATAACAATTGGTGTTAGTGCCTGTCAATATTTTTTAACTTGGCAACATTTTTCCTTTTTCTAATGAAGAACTCTGTTTCTAGTAAATTTTGTTATTGTATTTATTACAAAAATTTATATTTAATATTTAAATTTATAAAATTTTTTAATATTAAAAATTTATTTCATTATTTCATAAATATTTTCTTATATTTTTATTAATTATTAGTTAATGTTCGTTAATTCCCTGAAAAATCTCATCTGACAACAATCTGACATTGTCATTTAACAACACTGTTTTTCTGTTAACATTTGCCGTTAGTGCGCGTTTTTGCCTCAAGTGTTTGTTATTAAAAGTTAAATCGCATGAAAGAGTGTTGTTTATTAAACTTAAATGATTGGAAAATAATTTTAATAAAACTAAGTGTGTGTTATATAAATTTTATAAAATAAAGATAAATTAAGTTTATTTCATTGCAAAGAAAGAAATATAAAATTTATGGCCTGTTGAACAAAAAATATAGAAGTTTATGTGCAAGTGTGTGAATGAAAATGATAAAAATAAAAGAGAGCAACAAATAAAAAAAGTATTGCCGTATGTGAGGTTTTCTGTTAAAGTTACCATATCAAGTGATCGTTTATTGTAGATTGTAACGTTTGAAATGATTAAAAAATAAGAAAGTGGAAAATTAAAAATTTTTTAATATTATAAAATATAATAAAATAATTTTTGTTAGCAAATTGTAAGGTAAGTCTATATTTAATTTAAACAAAATATTATAAAAATTATTAAACATATAATTTATTACAAAACTGCCATACAATATTATTATTTAAAACATAAAATTTACAATCAAAAGAAATAAAATGTTTTATTAAATACTAAACACCATATACTCATCATCCATATCCTCTTCCTCTCCCCTACCTTCACTTTCAGCAAATGGACCAAACTCTATATGTTGTGACTTTGAACAACCCCATTTCATGGCTTCTTTACACATAATATCTAAATTAATGGTAAACTGATCATTTGGCCATTTTGAGGGCCATTGAAATTGTTCTGGTTCATCTTCCAAACATGAACGAAAAAGATTTGCGATTTTTTTCGAACCATAAACCGTAAAAGTTAATAGAGTAATTGGAACATGATTATCATTTCGGGTATCGTTACCAAATACATATATTTCATTAGGACATTCCCAAACGTGTCTGGAAAAAGAAAATCTGTTTTAATTTAGACGATTTGAAAATCTATAATTCCCAACACTTACTTAAAGCCTCGTCCAGTAATATTCGCCATTAACATTTCGGCAAGTATTACTAAAAGATTACAGTGATGTTTAGAACGATTAAGTGAACGACCCTTTGAAGTCCAGAGAATTCCCATCCAGGGACCCTTCAATTCTATCACAGTTCTCCAGTGTAAAGGCAGACCGGTGGATGAGATTATGGATTTGTCAAACGACTAAAAGTTAATACAAATAAGGTTAATTTGAGATCACTTTGAAAAATTTTACATCAACAACCTAAAATTGGCTCTAAATCGTTAAATAAACCTCCAACCCATAAAATAAGCTTAATTTGTAATCATTTTGAAAATTTCGTTTCAAAAACCTAAAATTGGCTCTAGTTCCTTAAATAAGCCTCCAATCAAGAAAATAAGCTCAATTTGTAATCATTTTGAAAATTTCACATTTAAAACCTAAAATTGGCTCTAGTTCCTTAAATAAACTTCCAATTAAGAAAATAAGCTCAATTTGTAATCATTTTGAAAATTTCACTTTCAAAACCTAAAATTGGCTGTTGTTCCTTAAATAAGCCTCCAATCAAGAAAATAAGTTTAATTTGTAATCATTTTGAAAATTTCATTTCAAAACCTAAAATTGGCTCTAGTTCCTTAAATAAGCCTCCAATCAAGAAAATAAGCTTAATTTGTAATCATTTTGAAAATTTCATTTTAAAACCTAAACAATTCAAAAAATAAGTTAATTTGTAATCATTTGAAATTCACTTTTAAACCTAAATGGCTCTAGTTCCTTAAATAAGCCTCCAATCAAGAAAATAAGCTTAATTTGTAATCATTTTAAAAATTTCACTTTTAAAACCTAAAATTGGCTCTAGTTCTTTAAATAAGTCTCCAATCAAGAAAATAAGCTTAATTTGTAATCATTTTAAAAATTTCACTTTTAAAACCCAAAATCGGCTCTAGTTCCTTAAATAAGCCTCCAATCATGAAAATAAGCTCAATTTGTAATCATTTTAAAAATTTCACTTTTAAACCCAAAATTGGCTCTAGTTCCTTAAATAAGCCTCCAATCAAGAAAATAAGCTCAATTTGTAATCATTTTGAAAATTTCACTTTTAAAACCCAAAATCGGCTCTAGTTCCTTAAATAAGCCTCCGATCAAGAAAATAAACTCAATTTGTAATCATTTTAAAAATTTCAAATTTTAAACCTAAAATTGGTTATACTTCCTCAAATAAGCCTCCAATCAAGAAAATAAGTTTAATTTGTAATCATTTTGAAAATTTCACTTTTAAAACCTAAAATTGGCTCTAGTTCCTTAAATAAGCCTCCAATCAAGAAAATAAGCTTAATTTGTAATCATTTTGAAAATTTCACTTTTAAAACCTAAAATTGGCTCTAGTTCCTCAAATAAGCCTCCAATCAAGAAAATAAGCTTAATTTGTAATCATTTTGAAAATTTCATTTCAAAAACCTAAAATTGGCTCTAGTTCCTCAAATAAGCCTCCAATCAAGAAAATAAGCTTAATTTGTAATCATTTTGAAAATTTCACTTTTAAAACCTAAAATTGGCTCTAGTTCCTTAAATAAGCCTCCAATCAAGAAAATAAGCTTAATTTGTAATCATTTTGAAAATTTCACTTTTAAAACCTAAAATTGGCTCTAGTTCCTCAAATAAGCCTCCAATCAAGAAAATAAGCTTAATTTGTAATCATTTTGAAAATTTCATTTCAAAAACCTAAAATTGGCTCTAGTTCCTCAAATAAGCCTCCAATCAAGAAAATAAGCTTAATTTGTAATCATTTTGAAAATTTCACTTTTAAAACCTAAAATTGGCTCTAGTTCCTCAAATAAGCCTCCAATCAAGAAAATAAGCTTAATTTGTAATCATTTTGAAAATTTCATTTCAAAAACCTAAAATTGGCTCTAGTTCCTCAAATAAGCCTCCAATCAAGAAAATAAGCTCAATTTGTAATCATTTTTGAAAATTTCACTTTTAAAACCCAAAATTGGCTCTAGTTCCTTAAATAAGCCTCCAATCAAGAAAATAAGCTCAATTTGTAATCATTTTGAAAATTTCACTTTTAAAACCTAAAATTGGCTCTAGTTCCTTAAATAAGCCTCCAATCATGAAAATAAGCTCAATTTGTAATCATTTTAAAAATTTCAAATTTTAAACCTAAAATTGGTTATACTTCCTCAAATAAGCCTCCAATCAAGAAAATAAGTTTAATTTGTAATCATTTTGAAAATTTCACTTTTAAAACCTAAAATTGGCTCTAGTTCCTTAAATAAGCCTCCAATCAAGAAAATAAGCTTAATTTGTAATCATTTTGAAAATTTCACTTTTAAAACCTAAAATTGGCTCTAGTTCCTCAAATAAGCCTCCAATCAAGAAAATAAGCTTAATTTGTAATCATTTTGAAAATTTCATTTCAAAACCTAAAATTGGCTCTAGTTCCTCAAATAAGCCTCCAATCAAGAAAATAAGCTTAATTTGTAATCATTTTGAAAATTTCACTTTTAAAACCTAAAATTGGCTCTAGTTCCTTAAATAAGCCTCCAATCAAGAAAATAAGCTTAATTTGTAATCATTTTGAAAATTTCACTTTTAAAACCTAAAATTGGCTCTAGTTCCTCAAATAAGCCTCCAATCAAGAAAATAAGCTTAATTTGTAATCATTTTGAAAATTTCATTTCAAAAACCTAAAATTGGCTCTAGTTCCTCAAATAAGCCTCCAATCAAGAAAATAAGCTTAATTTGTAATCATTTTGAAAATTTCACTTTTAAAACCTAAAATTGGCTCTAGTTCCTCAAATAAGCCTCCAATCAAGAAAATAAGCTTAATTTGTAATCATTTTGAAAATTTCACTTTTAAAACCTAAAATTGGCTCTAGTTCCTTAAATAAGCCTCCAATCAAGAAAATAAGCTTAATTTGTAATCATTTTGAAAATTTCACTTTTAAAACCTAAAATTGGCTCTAGTTCCTCAAATAAGCCTCCAATCAAGAAAATAAGTTTAATTTGTAATCATTTTGAAAATTTCACTTTTAAAACCTAAAATTGGCTCTAGTTCCTTAAATAAGCCTCCAATCAAGAAAATAAGCTTAATTTGTAATCATTTTGAAAATTTCACTTTTAAAACCTAAAATTGGCTCTAGTTCCTCAAATAAGCCTCCAATCAAGAAAATAAGCTTAATTTGTAATCATTTTGAAAATTTCACTTTTAAAACCTAAAATTGGCTCTAGTTCCTCAAATAAGCCTCCAATCAAGAAAATAAGCTTAATTTGTAATCATTTTGAAAATTTCATTTCAAAAACCTAAAATTGGCTCTAGTTCCTCAAATAAGCCTCCAATCAAGAAAATAAGCTTAATTTGTAATCATTTTGAAAATTTCATTTCAAAAACCTAAAATTGGCTCTAGTTCCTCAAATAAGCCTCCAATCAAGAAAATAAGCTTAATTTGTAATCATTTTGAAAATTTCATTTCAAAAACCTAAAATTGGCTCTAGTTCCTCAAATAAGCCTCCAATCAAGAAAATAAGCTTAATTTGTAATCATTTTGAAAATTTCACTTTTAAAACCTAAAATTGGCTCTAGTTCCTCAAATAAGCCTTCAATCAAGAAAATAAGCTTAATTTGTAATCATTTTGAAAATTTCACTTTTAAAACCTAAAATTGGCTCTAGTTCCTTAAATAAGCCTCCAATCAATAAAATAAGCTCAATTTGTAATCATTTTGAAAATTTCATTTCAAAAACCTAAAATTGGCTCTAGTTCCTCAAATAAGCCTCCAATCAAGAAAATAAGCTTAATTTGTAATCATTTTGAAAATTTCACTTTTAAAACCTAAAATTGGCTCTAGTTCCTCAAATAAGCCTTCAATCAAGAAAATAAGCTTAATTTGTAATCATTTTGAAAATTTCACTTTTAAAACCTAAAATTGGCTCTAGTTCCTCAAATAAGCCTTCAATCAAGAAAATAAGCTTAATTTGTAATCATTTTGAAAATTTCATTTTTAAAACCTAAAATTGGCTCTAGTTCCTCAAATAAGCCTCCAATCAAGAAAATAAGCTTAATTTGTAATCATTTTGAAAATTTCATTTCAAAAACCTAAAATTGGCTCTAGTTTCTTAAATGAGTCTCCAATCAAGAAAATAAGCTTAATTTGTAATCATTTTGAAAATTTCATTTTTAAAACCTAAAATTGGCTCTAGTTCCTTAAATAAGCCTCCAATCAAGAAAATAAGCTTAATTTGTAATCATTTTGAAAATTTCACTTTTAAAACCTAAAATTGGCTCTAGTTCCTCAAATAAGCCTCCAATCAAGAAAATAAGCTTAATTTGTAATCATTTTGAAAATTTCATTTCAAAAACCTAAAATTGGCTCTAGTTCCTTAAATAAGCCTCCAATCAATAAAATAAGCTCAATTTGTAATCATTTTGAAAATTTCATTTTTAAAACCTAAAATTGGCTCTAGTTCCTTAAATAAGCCTCCAATCAAGAAAATAAGCTTAACTTGTAATCATTTTGAAAATTTCACTTTTAAAACCTAAAATTGGCTCTAGTTCCTTAAATAAGCCTCCAATCAAGAAAATAAGCTTAATTTGTAATCATTTTGAAAATTTCACTTTTAAAACCTAAAATTGGCTCTAGTTCCTCAAATAAGCCTCCAATCAAGAAAATAAGCTTAATTTGTAATCATTTTGAAAATTTCATTTCAAAAACCTAAAATTGGCTCTAGTTTCTTAAATGAGTCTCCAATCAAGAAAATAAGCTTAATTTGTAATCATTTTGAAAATTTCACTTTTAAAACCTAAAATTGGCTCTAGTTCCTCAAATAAGCCTCCAATCAAGAAAATAAGCTTAATTTGTAATCATTTTGAAAATTTCATTTCAAAAACCTAAAATTGGCTCTAGTTCCTTAAATAAGCCTCCAATCAAGAAAATAAGCTTAATTTGTAATAATTTTGAAAATTTCACTTTTAAAACCTAAAATTGGCTCTAGTTCTTTAAATAAGTCTCCAATCAAGAAAATAAGCTTAATTTGTAATAATTTTGAAAATTTCACTTTTAAAACCTAAAATTGGCTCTAGTTCCTCAAATAAGCCTCCAATCAATAAAATAAGCTCAATTTGTAATCATTTTGAAAATTTCACTTTTAAAACCTAAAATTGGCTCTAGTTCCTCAAATAAGCCTCCAATCAATAAAATAAGCTCAATTTGTAATCATTTTGAAAATTTCACTTTTAAAACCTAAAATTGGCTCTAGTTCTTTAAATAAGTCTCCAATCAAGAAAATAAGCTTAATTTGTAATAATTTTGAAAATTTCACTTTTAAAACCTAAAATTGGCTCTAGTTCCTCAAATAAGCCTCCAATCAATAAAATAAGCTTAATTTGTAATAATTTTGAAAATTTCACTTTTAAAACCTAAAATTGGCTCTAGTTCCTTAAATAAGCCTCCAATCAAGAAAATAAGCTTAATTTGTAATCATTTTTAAAATTTCACTTTTAAAACCTAAAATTGGCTCTAGTTCCTTAAATAAGCCTCCAATCAAGAAAATAAGCTGAATTTGTAATCATTTTGAAAATTTCATTTCAAAAACCTAAAATTGGCTCTAGTTCCTTAAATAAGCCTCCAATCAAGAAAATAAGCTCAATTTGTAATCATTTTGAAAATTTCACTTTTAAAACTTAAAATTGGCTGTAGTTCCTTAAATAAGCCTCCAATCAAGAAAATAAGCTTAATTTGTAATCATTTTGAAAATTTCACTTTTGAAACCTAAAATTGGCTTTAGTTCCTCAAATAAGCCTCCAATCAAGAAAATAAACTCAATTTGTAATCATTTTGAAAATTTCATTTCAAAAACCTAAAATTGGCTCTAGTTCCTTAAATAAGCCTCCAATCAATAAAATAAGCTTAATTTGTAATCATTTTGAAAATTTCACTTTTAAAACCTAAAATTGGCTCTACTTCCTTAAATAAGCCTCCAATCAAGAAAATAAGCTCAATTTGGAATCATTTTGAAAATTTCACATTTAAAACATAAAATTGGCTCTAATTTCTTAAAGAAGACTCCATTTAAGAAAATGAGCTCGGTTTGAGATTATTTTTAAAATGGCTGATGTTCTTAGGACTCACCTTTACCAGTCTAAATAAAGTTATCGTATATAATAACCTCCATCTCTGTGATGAAATATTGCCGATCATGTCCGTTACCATCTCGTAGAAGTGCACTAAAAAACTGTTTAATATGTGATATGTGAGGACAAAATGGATCCTTATAACAACTTCTTAACATGGGCAAAATACAACCACAGAATGTTGACTCAAAACCCGAACGTATATAAACTTCGGTCGCTTGTTTTATAATCTTAAATTTTACAAAAAAATCGCCATTTTAATTTTATTTTCATTCATTTCCAAAGTCCAATTTACCTTTAAAGCAGCACTTTCTTCACTATTCGGATTCTGAGCGATAGATTTTTTTGCAGCTTTTTGAAATTCATGCATTATAAAAATATCATTAACCTCTTTCATACGTTTCGAGGTACCGCGAATACGATTATGATGCCAGATATTTATATGACCGATTATTTTCTCCAAAATTTCGGTCGGTAGATCACAAATATTTAAAGGTTTTTCGTTAACCTTTTTAGACTTGTTCAAGTTTTGTTTTCTTTCAGCGACAGCTGCTTGAGAACTTAATCGTAGACTTTTACGAACCGGCTCTACGGTGGATTCGTTTTGATTTTTAGATCTTTTCATGGTTTTTGAAGATTTTTTGTTCGTAAAAAATTTGTTCGTTAATTTGAAAAAAAAAATTTGAAATTCTTTTGGATAAAAAACATAGAATTAATTTGAATTTGAATAATTTCTTGAGTTTTGACAATTGAAAATATTTCAAATATTTAACAGAGTTCGAAATTTTCCTGATAAACCCAACGTCACCCGGCATCAGAGTGTAAATTATCCAACCGAAGTAATCAAAAACCTAATGAACAGTAAAAGAAAGTTTGCCTGTTACAGGGTTTAACATATTAACAAAGTTGTTAAAAAATGCGTTAGCCTAGCGAACAATCCGCTAGAGCTTGTATATAACAAACAGTCTACTTAGACCGCTATGTAAGATAATCAACCAAATCTCCTGTCCAGTCCAATATGACAGAGTAAATCCTGTTATTCAGAGGACACTGGTTCTATTGCTAACGCACTGTGCAACTTCGAAAGTTGTTACCTCCCGTTACCTGGCTGTTGTGTATGCAATGACGAAGCATTTAGCGTGAGTACCGGTTTTCATAGACCCAAATTCATGGTACTACTCGCACCGGGTGAGTATAATGCGTCTACCAACGCTCCAACCTGAGTACTAAATCGAAGACTTGATTGGATTAGAGCCTATATAAATCCCTACTGATCTTTGAGTTACGGCACCCAGTTGAAAATACAACTCTACACCCAGCATAAGGATATAGACTCTTCCCGTGATTCGGGTTACAGTCACCACATTGTACCCAAAGAAATCAAAGTACCAGGAGTACTAGTCTGCAGTTGTACATGGGTTAAATCTCCGGTCAAACTTCTTAATTAACTCGACTACTGCCAGTTGAACTGCAAACAGTTGAGGACCGATTCACATACCAACACACATTTTCGAGAAAATAATACACTAAAATTGAACAGCGCCTTCATGCCATTTATTGATTGCGAAGCAATTTAACGGACGTATTCGGTGGCATCTTTTGAGAAAATCTGATGATATAACGAAGCAATCTGCCTAATTGGCATAGTGACAAGATTTTAGCTGAAATTATCAGGTTTTGAGTATCATTTTCCCCCTGATCCACTGGTACCTATAATGAGTTAGATTCTTCAAATAATTTTCTTTTTAAGAAGTTGACAATTCAGTCCAAATTTATCTATTACTTATTTATTTATCTATCTATCTATCTATCTATCTATCTATCTATCTATCTATCTATCTATCTATCCATCTATCTATCTATCTATCTATCTATCTATCTATCTATCTATCTATCTATCTATCTATCTATCTATCTATCTATCTATCTATCTATCTTTCTATCTATATATCTATCTATCTATCTATCTATCTATCTATCTATCTATCTATCTATCTATCTATCTAATTATCTATATAAAATAGGAAGTGTGTATGGATGTATGTATATATATGTATAGACTCCAAAACGGATGGGACAATTTTGATGAAATTTTCACAGAATGATAAAAATAATATAGAATATAAAAATTCCGATTGAACCAGGGGAATGGGTACCCCCCCCCCCCATACAAGGAACTATAACAGCGAGAGTTCTCAAATTTAGGCCCAACTACTTCATCAATGAACTTCGAATATGTTAGACATCAACACTGAAAAATTATAGGACTTAAAGGATCAGCCACGACCTAAAAATTTATTGTGGCAAAACGAAGTTTGCTGCGTCTGCTAATAAATTATAAAATCGATCGACTTTTTAGAATTTTTATAATATAAAAATCCAATTCTAAAATTAAAATAAAATTTTGACCATTTTTTTAAGAACAATTTTGAA
Source organism: Cochliomyia hominivorax (assembly GCA_004302925.2). NCBI lineage: Eukaryota > Metazoa > Arthropoda > Insecta > Diptera > Calliphoridae > Cochliomyia > Cochliomyia hominivorax. Next base: position 20,062,876 of record PYHX02000413.1, on the reverse strand, counting down.
AAACAAGCTTTATTAAGTCCAATTGTTATTATTATCTTTTAGTTATAATTTGGTGTCTTTTAACAATTTTTTTTTCTAAAAATTTTATTTTAAAATTAAATTTTTTACAAGATTTTTATTTTCAATATTCAAATATTTAATATTAAATAAAACTGGAAGTATTTCTGATGAGTTTATAAGATAAATATTTATTTAAATTATTTATTGATGTATAAATATAATTATTTTATTTACATTTATAAATATTTTAAAGATTCTTTTTTTTATAAAAATGTTTAACTAGATTTAGGTGCAAATGCGGGTTTCTGTAAAGTGCTCTTTGTTTTTTTTTAGAATATTTCAGTTTTTAAAACGTAAATTAAAAAAAAATAATAATAAAACTTAAATTGATTTAGATTAAATAAATTTAAATAATTTTACACTATTAAAGTGTAATTTTACTTTATTTAACATAAAAACTAAAAATTAACTTTTAAGTTCAAAGTTTTTTGTAAAAAGTTTTTATAGATTTTCAACTAAAAAATTAATATTAATTGTTCCCGGTTTTTTAAACATTTAGAGTATTTTTTTTGCTTTTAGAATATAAATAGTTTTAAACGGTGATTTGGTTTCCATTTTAGAATTTATAGGTTATGTGATTTTATTTAAAGTATTTTATTGTTTAAATTGACATTTTAAAGTAACATTATTTTTCATTTTCAAAATTATTATTGTTAAACTACTTTTATTCCCTACACCAGATCGGAGACTTAATAAAGGAATTTAGGGTTTGAAAGGGAAAATTTCACAAAATGTGCTTATTTTGTTATTTGCAGGTTATTTAAGGAGCTAGAGCCAATATAAATTTTTAAATGAAATTATTTTCCTAATCGGAGCCTTATTTAAAGAAATAGAGACCATTTTAGGCTTTTCAAATAAAATTTAAGCTTATTTTCTTAACTGGAGGCTTTTTTGAGGAATTTAAGAAATTTTCAAGCTGCTTTTCTTAATCAGAGGCTTTTGGAAGAAAATAGATGCAATTGAATGGTTATGGTTATTTTCTTAATTTAAGGCTTATTTCGGGAACTGAAGGCAGTATTAGAGTTTGTTATGTGAAAATTTTCAAAAATATTACAAATAAAGCTTATTTTCTCAATTGGAGACTTAATTAAGGAACTTAAACGAATTTTGTATTGTTTAAAAATAATTTTTTAAAATGATCCCGAATTAAGGTTATTTCCTTGATTTGTTTTTTTTTAAAAGCTAAAGTTAATTTTAATAATAAATGAAATTTTCAAAATGATTATAAATTGAGCTTAATTTCTTAATTAGAGTCTTATTTAAAGAACTAGATTCAATTTTAGGTTATTTTAATGAAATTTTCAAAAATATTACAAATTAAGCTAATTTTCTCAATTGGAGGATTAATAAAGGAACTGACATAAAATTTGTATTATTAAAAATATTTTTTAAATGATCCCAAATTAAGGGTTTTTCTTTGATTTGATTTATTTTAAGGAGCTAAGGTGAATTTTAATAAATGAAATTTTTAAAAGATTTTCAAATTAAGGTTATTTTCTCCATTAGAGTCTTTTTTAAGCAACTAAATCAATTTAGGGGATTTTAAATAAATTTTTTAAAATGTTCAAATTGAGCTTATTTTTGTAATTGGAGGCTTATTTGAGAAATTTTAACAAATTTAAGAAAAAATGAAAATTTCAAAGTGGTCACAAATTAACCTTATTTTCTTAATTTGGATATTTATAAGAACTAGAGGCAATTTTAAGTTTTTAATGTAATTTTTTTTTAATGATTAGAAATTAAGCTGTTTCTTAATGAAAGGAACCAACGACAGTAAAATTTTGCAAAATTGTCACAAATTTAACTCTTTTTTATTAATTGGGATTTAATTTAAGGAACAGTTTTAGGTTTTGATTACAAATTAAGACTTTATTATAAAAGAAAGGATTATTTAAGAAACTTGAGACAATTTTAGATGTTTCAAAAGAAATATTCCAAGTGATCGCAAATTTAACTTATTTTCTTAATTGAAATGTTATTAGAAGAACTAAACCTTATTTTAGGTTTTAATATGAAATTTTCCAAATAAGTTTATTTTCCTAATTGAAAGATTATTTAAGGATTTAGAGCTAATTTCAGGTTTTCAATCTGAAATTATCAAAATGATCTCAAATTAGACACATTTTTTAAATTAAAGTTTAGTTTAAGGAAATAGGCCTTTTTAAGGAACAGGAGCTAATTTTATGCTTAAAATATGAAAGTGAGTTTATTTTCTTATTTATGTTTCAAAAGGAAAAGAGTCACAGATCTTCTAGAAATATTAATGATCAATTTTCATGTGAATGGTTAAAAGCCTTTTTATTATTCTGGTGTAGAGTTATCTTTGTTCGTCCATTAAAGTAAATATTCTGCATTCCTTATTTATGTTATTGTTGTGATATTATAATTATTATTTTTATTCTAAATTCTAAACCCTTTTCGAGTTACACTAATATTTTTTTTAATTTTGTTGTAAATTGGTTTTTTATGGAGTTTAAAAAACTGCGATTTTTATTCAAACAATTTCAATATTTTTAACTTAAAACTCTTTTTAACTGACATACAGATGGCAGCACTATTAATTAAATTCTTTGCATTAAATAAAAACTATTTTTCTTCTTCTCAAACTCAATGGAACTCTGTATCCGTTATTAAAGATCCTTTTCTAGATTTCTATCTTTTTTTCTCTTTTCACTAGATTTTTTTTCTCCCAAAAACTTTTTGGAATTCAAAAATTGTTGTTTTTTTTTAATTTTAATTATTTTGAAAATTTTATTAATTTTTTGTTTATGACTGAACACTCATTAATTAATTAATTAATTTAAATATAAAATGAAAAGGATAATTATATGTTTCATTTTAATGAAATTATTGTTAACAGATACTTTATTTAGTGACAATTATAAATATTTAGTTTAGTTATTTAGGTCCCAAAGAGGTTGGAAGTTGTTATTATTTGTTTTTTTTTTTTTTTTAATTTTTAATTCTTTTTTGCAATAAAGTACATTTTAATTGATTTGATTAATATTAAAACTAAAAAAAAGGCACATTTAGAAATTATTGAAAAAAAAAAAAGAATTAACAAAAGATGTTAATGAAATTGATTTAATTGAAATTAATTAAAATTTTAATTAAACTAATTAATAAATTATTTAGTCTTTATACTATTTAGAACATTATTTAATTAGCAACGATTTTATGCGGTTGTGATTGTCGAATTCTTTAAAAAACAGAAACGGAGACCAAATAAAAATATTCCTAGAGCTACTTTTTAATCTAGTCAAATGGTATATTAAAACTTGACCCGTTTTAAAGGAAACACCAAACCAGAATATTTTCAATGATATAACATAATTGAAATGAACCAATTTTAGCCCACAAACCGAAATCTTAAAAATTTTTTAAATCTTTTCTTTCATTAGAATCATTTAATGAAATGCAGAGATATGAAATCTATAGACGTCCAGATAATGAAAAATTTTTATCTTTTTGAAAGCTTATTTTGCCACTGCACAGTGTTTCAAATAAAAATGGATATGGAAATAAATCTGTAATATCCGAACTAAGTAAAAATCGGATTAGCAGTTTTTAAAATTTTTTGTTTATAAAATTTTGTCTTATGACGGCTTTTTATAGTCTTCACTAGAAGAATCCACTTATATAATAACCATTGAAATCGGTTCAGAAATAAGGAATATAGATCGTTTTAAATATTTTTATGAAACGAGGTGACCAATTTTGGGAACCTGTGGACGCATTCCCGTTAGGTCTAAAAACTCTAAACTTAAATTCGCCTTTACTTCTACTATCACTATATGAAATTTTAACTTCGAACCATCCGTTCGGAAGTAACAGATTTATTTCCATTTCATTTTCCATTAGAAAACACTGTGCACTGTGAAATGTCCTTTTGAGGTCTTAAAACCACAATTTTGTTTTCAAAATCTGACTTTGATATTTTAGACTTTAAATTAAATATTTTTATTTAAATCGGTTCAAACTCGAGAAGGTCTGAACATGACCCTGTAGGTCTTTTCAATAATAATAAAAGTTTATAATTCTAATGCAAATACTCAACTTATAAGAGATAAATAGCACATGTAAACATAATTTTAAATGCCTCAACAAGGACTATAAGGCAGCACGCATTTTTTTTTAAAACAATTTGAATGAAAAAATTGTCACGGTCCTAAAGAACTTTAATGTCCAATATACATCTAATTGGGCTCCTATTAATCAGCCCACGAAGGTCTAATAGAGTTAAAACTACCAGAGTTGTAACTCTACACTCCTCTGCTACCATTATAATTTTCATGCAAATTCATCAAGCCGATTAAAAGTTACTGATTTATTTTCAAAAAATCGATTTTGGTCCACTGACCGGGTCTCTGGAATAAATATCGAATGAGTTTTTAATGTTAAAAACTTTGTAACATGAACAAATCATACGATTTTTTCATACCTCTGCTGAGGTATGAAAGGATTGACATAATCGATTAATCAATTACCAGTGTTAAAACCTAAAATCTTCATAATCTTGTTTACGGACTGATTACGGCGTCTTATAGCTTTCAGCTATTTTTTATGATCCCAGAGACCTTTAAAATTTATCAAGAATAAAACGACATAATTTTATTGGACTTATGAAAGACCAACCGTTCTTTTTTGTAAGTTCAGATAAACAAAATTGAATAAGGGTCAACTTGCACAATTGTTTGGTATCTATAAAAATGTTAGACCCTGAAGAATCATAATTTTTAAAGAAAAAGTATATGGAAAGTAATTTGATATCAAAAATTTATGAAAAACGAATTCGAATTTTAGCTGTTTTTTGGAACAAAAAAAATATTATTTAAACTTTAATAATAATGAATCGAATAACTATATTTATTTGAAACTTCAGTAAAATGAAGAAGAACTTGTCTTTGAATTGAGAATCTCAAAAAAATTCCCACTTTTCCATAAGGAAATACCCAAAATTCCTATCCGTATATATCATTTAAAAAAATTATACTTTATTCAATGAAAAGATCACCCTGTCATTATAAGGGCCATCGGCAGAAAATACATTTTAATAATTTTTGTAGAGGATCTGGCTCATATTTAAAAAAAATCGAGGTCCTATATTAAGCCCAATAAAACAAAAAAAGACAATGGAAAAATTGGCTCAAACATTTTTAATATTGAATATTGACGAATTTTTAAAAAATCAACACACCACAGGTGGTCAACTTTGAAGGGCCACCGACTAAGCATCCGATCAGATACAGATCTGTTGATAAGATAACTTTATTTCTTTAAAAGTTAAGAGAATGATTCAAAAATTTAAACAGCCGAGGTTGCCAAATTTAGAGGGTCACCAACTAACCATCTAACCCGATAAGAGCCTGTACACACTCAAGTGAACTCGAAACACCTTTGCTCCTAACATGTGAAATTTTATTAAATAAATCTTTAATGGTTCAAAAGTTACTGAATTATTTCCTAAAAAAAATAGATTCAGCGAATTCTAAAAGAATCAACTCGGTAGAGATGTTCAAATTGAAGGATCATTGATTACGTATTTGATCAGATAGGAATCTGAACTCTATCGTATGATTTTGACAACACCTCAGCTCTAAACAAATGTCATTTAATGGAGATAACTTGAAGGGTTTAAAAGTTAAGAATTATTTCCCAAAAATCGATATATCGCAATAATAAAATGTAAAATTTTTGAAATTATAAGATTTAACTAATTCCTATGACAAAGTTTTTTGTAGGTCTTCACATGCAGAATTCATTCAACTTTAAAATCGGTTCAGTTACAATGAAAATTGAAGAGGCCTAATAGGAGTCAATTTGTTATCATTATTTAACTTAAATGCAATTCAATTCTCCATATTTCAAAATTAAAATAATACATTTAGACTCATGTGATTTTGTTGTTTTTAATTAAAAAATTAATTAAAATTTAATAACGACATAAATTGTAGATTTTAAATTAAGCAATAATAAAGGGGATTTTTTTAATATTAACTATTATTGTATTTTTATATTATTATTATTAATTTATTAATTTATTTATTTTATATTTAACAATATTTAGAATTGCATAAAGGAATTATTTAAATTTAAATTGTTTACAATAAGAAAAATTTAAAAAAAATAAAATAAAATAATTAAAATGCTAAATAATTTATAAAAACAATAATTTACATTTCATGAATTTATTTAAAAATTATAATTATTTTAAACAAAATAGGAAAATTTATAGCAAAATTAATAAAGATTGAGAATAAAATTAAACATTAACAAAAAAAATTGTTATAAACAAAATACCTGAAATTAAATGTAACTAAAAAAAAAACAGAAGTGACAAAGAATTAATTCGTTTTTTTGAAGGGGCAGGTGTTGGATAAAAGTTTAAAATATAATACTAAATTTAAATACCTCTGAAATAATGATTTAAATATTTAATTATTTTATAATCTCCACCATAAATGTAGGGTATGTTAAATTTGTCATTCCGTGTATAACGTTAAGAAGGACTCAAATATACCTAGTTTTTCATCAAATCAAAATCTGAGTCGATTTAGCTATGTCCGTCTGTCTGCTATTGGCCCGCTCACATCCGTAATAACTGACAGAGCTTAGTGAATTTGGCCTGACAATTTATTATTGTCTGTGAAGTTTGTTATTAAAAATCGGCAAAATCTGTTTAGTATGTTAAGAGATTTAGATTGATATCTGAGACAACTCTAAATTAATGAATTAAAGAATGTCTACCTCATTATCATTCCAAAAATTATCAGAATCGGTTCAGTACAAAGAAGTTACAGCCAAAAATATATCAGTTTTATGATTCATTAAAGATTTGTTGTTATAAAAAATAATTTGAGTGTATATGTGAATGTGTATGTACGTGTATAGTCATTTGTAGTGGAGGTATTAGAATTCGGCATAGCCGAATAAAGCTTTTTTTTTTTTTGAAAAAACGAATTAATACCTTTTCATCTCTGTTTTGTATTTAATAATGATCATGAGATAATTATAAATTCGTACTTAATAATTAAGTACTGAAGTTAAATTTTAGTTATTTATTTTTAATTTTATTTTTTTTTATAAAGAATAGTCAATTTTTACATGAACTACTATTGTTGTTGTTGTTTCTCATTTTAGTTTGGTTTTAGTTAAATTACATTAATTATGGTTTCTTTTTTTTTTTTATTGAATAAAATGCCACTTAGAAATTTTACTTAAAACTAATCA
>PYHX02000413.1:20031358-20055486 GCA_004302925.2 Cochliomyia hominivorax | reverse complement strand
GTTGTTTTTAAAAATTTTGTTTACTCAATTTTGTGTAAAATAATAAAAATTAATTTACTTGTAAATTTAAATTGAAATTTATGATATTTACAGTATTTTTTTTTGCGAAAAGACTTTAAATGGAAGAATGAATTAAATGAATTTTTGTATAAAAATTATGGAAAAATGTATTCAATTGTTAAAATTAACAAGTGAGAATGCTTTAATCGGCCAATGCGACTCTTAAATAACCTCCACCACAATGTGTGTGAAGTAAATACGTTTATGTTTTTTAAATCTACAATTAACATGCACTAATAAACGTATAAAATATATAAAAATTTTTCCTAAATATACATAGAACCACTTAATGAGCCATGAGCTGAATCAGCTCAGATTTCGATTTGATGCATGTTTTTTATAGACAGAATCGGCTCTGATATGAATCTTTCTTAGCGTTATACACGAATTAACAAAGTTAATATGCCCCGTTAACCCCTTGTGGTATGGCAGAGTTTAAGAACAAAAATATAGTAAAAATTAGAAAGAGTAACATTTAGGAAAAATTGCAATAAAAGAATATTTTTAAATTAATATTAATAAAAAAAAACTCAAATTAAACTTTGTAAAATACAACACTGCATAATCACAGAGTTACCAGACTCTATCAATTTACCACAAATATTTTCATTTATTTTGTTTTCTCTTTTAAATGAGTTTTTATTTCATAATTTTTCTAATAATTTTTTCTTATTAATTTATGTCACTCAATATTATAAGTTTTATAAAATAATTGTTTCTATAATTTAACTAGTTACTTAAATTAATAGTTATTACTGCTATAAAAGTTATATGCACTTTGACCTTTAAAGATTTTATGTTTGTTATTATTTTTGCAAAAAAAATATAATTCTCTCTTCATCATCAAATCCCGTCAGTTGCAATATTGCTTTTGATACAGTTATTTACACACAAGTTATGCCAGGACATGGAATGTACTTGAAATCTACACAAGTTGCAATTAGTTGAATAAGTAACAAACAGTGCTGGAAAACTGGAGGCGATAGTTATAGCAGTAATACCAAACATTTCGGGAAATAAATAAAAAAAATCAAGATAATTTATTTATTTTCACTGTAAAATTTTCCAAGATCTTAAACAGTATTATGTACTTGGATCTATAAAAATCTGAACCGCTCTGGTCTTAATCTATTTCAGTTCCAGTCCTAATTCTTGTTTAGATTTTTTTTTATTTCAAATTCTACTTTTAGATTCTAAATCAAAGTTTTTGGTTTAGGTGGACGTTTAAGATCTAGTTTAGCTTCAGATTTAAATTCAGATGTCAATTAAGGTCACAGTTCAAGTTTTCTTTCAGACTCTAAATCTGATTTTAATTCAGATTCTAATTAAGGTGGTAGTTCAAATTCCATTTAAAATTTTATATCAGATTTTAGTTGAAATTCTAATCAGATTCTAGTTCATATATTAGTTCAACTTCTATTCCAGATTCTAGTTCTAGTTAAGATTCTTTTGTCTAATTTCAGTTCAGGTTCTATTTAAGATTCTAAATCAGATTCTAAGTTAGATTTTTGTTCAATGCTAGTTCAAGCTTTATTCCTGATTCTAGTTCTAGTTCAGATTCTAGTTTAGATTCTAAATTGGATTTTAAATCAGAGAGATTCTGATTCAGCTGGTATTTCAAATTCTACTTCAAGTTCCGGATCAGATTCCTTTTCATATTCTAGTTCGAATGTTAAAAAAGATTTTAGTTTAGATTTTACTTCAGATGCAAATTTTCATTCTATTTCTGATTCTTGTTCAAGTTCTTGTTTAATTCTATTTCAAATTCTAGTTAAGATGTTAGTTCAGGTTCTAATTCAGAGTCTTAATCAGACTAAGGTTCCATTTCAGATTTTAGTTCATGTTTTAGATCAGATTTTAGGTCAGATTCTGATGCGAAATCTTGTTCATATTTAGGTTTTAGTTCAGATTCAAATTAAATTTAATTTAAAATTCTAGTTCAGTTCTAGTTCTATTCCAGTTCCAATTCTATTTTAAATTCCAAAACTAATTAAAATTCCAGTTTAAGTTTTAGATCAGATTCTATTTCAGTTTCTATTACGAAATCAAGTTCAAATTCAGATTCAACTCTCGTTAATAGCAAAAGTCTTATTCCAAAATTTGTTTAAGAGTCACTTTGATATAAACACACACACACACACATACATATTCTTACATAAACACATAGTGATTGCATGAGTAAACAATAATGTTGGAGGTCAAGTAAATAAAGTCCTTTTGCAAGAACATAAACATAATAAAATGTTAAATCCAAAAACAAAATACCTGACTACACACACATATTTCATAATGTATCTACATCAAATATGTATAAGCATGAGCATGTATGTGTTCATATTTTTATTTCCGGAAAAGCATAATATTTTATGCAAAACATTTTCATGTTAACGAAATTATTGTTTTCCATTTTCTTTTGTATTAAATTAAAAAATTAAAAAGAAATTAAAATTTTAATATTTTTAAAAAAGAGATTTAATTAAGGAAATCTTTTACTTGTCATTTCCTAATTGATATATTATATATTGTTCAATTTTCCTACAAATCATATCGTGTGCACACTTTCCTTAAGTTTCAAGTATTAAAAAAAATTTTACAAAAAAAAAAGAAAACTTTTTCCATAATTGACGTTACAGTCTTTTTATACTCTGCACCAACACAAGTGGTGAAGAGGTTATAATTACTTTGTCATTTCGTGTGTAATGCTAAAAAGGAATGATTTGAGACCACATAATGTATATATATTTTTGCATCTAACCAAAATCTGAGTCTAGTCAGATGTGTCCGTCTGTCTATCTGTCCGTCTGCCCGTCTGTCTGTTGTTGAATGTGGTCTGGATATTTTCTATAGTCCTGAGAAGTTTCCTATTTAAAACCAGTAGAATCGGTTTAGTCTATTAAAAGCTATAGAACGATATCTGAGGCAGCCTTAAAATTAAAAAAAAATATCATTAGTGAAATTCTGCCGTCATTATCGGTTCAGTATGAAAAAAAGCTATAAGCGAAAATTTAAATATATTTAAGAAAAAGTTTCATATTTTGTATGCTTTTGTTAGTGTATAAGTGAACGTAACGTATTTACTTCACACGCATTTGTGGTGTAAGGTTTTGAAAATTCGTCATAGCCCAATAAAGCATTCTTACTTGTGTTGCTTTTTTCCTCTTCTCCTTTAAATGCACAAAAAATACATTTAGATTTTTTACGAAAATTTTTATTACTCAAGAAACTTAGAAACTTTGTTTTTGTTAAAGAAAAATCCAAAAAAGAAAAATAATCCAAGTGCAATTACAACTGGAACAAAGGATTCCTAATGTGATAAACTTTATAGTCTTAGTGAACAACTTGAAAGCTTTTTAAGAAAGAAAAAGTTCAGTAAACTTTTGCATAAAAGGGTGTTACGGATAAAAAAGAATGTAAATTAACAGAAATTTCATAAAACTTTGTTTAAAAGCCAAAATTTGAATTTTAAGAAAATCGATATTCGCAGTTATGAACTATAATTGAGACAATTGTGTAGCAATCAGTTTATCAAATAACCGATTTTACTAGGGAGCGGTGTAAGGAATTTTCGTTTTATAGAAGAAGATTTTTTTGGTTTTCTTGTATCTCACAGTTCAAAATGTTACGAGGAAATATGAAAAAAATGGGTCTATGGCTTTTTCATAGACTCTGGTTTCCTTAGTGAATATTTACTTTAGTGAATGATAATTTAAATAAAATATTTATCAACTTATAATCTGGGATCTTAATTTAAGTTTTTTTTTTTAATAAAAGTCTCCATAAATATCAAACTTTTTTTTTCAACTTTAATTCAAATTGAAATAATTTTCTTTAAATTTCAATTTTTATTTTTAACATTTTCAGTTTATACCTTTAAAGCGTTTTTTGTTTGTTAAACTATTAAATTATGGAAATGAAGTAAACAGCGGAAAATAATATCCAAAGGGAATAAAATTAATGAAGTTTGACGACAGGGTTGTGAAATAATTCAATTAAATAAAGTCTTTTCATTTTAAATGCACCATTTTCTAGACCAACGAAAAAGGGACGAAATAAAGTTTTAAACAAATTTATTATTTAGTGAAAAACTTACCTGAATAGTGGAATTAAAGACTGAAGCGGACTGACTCTGTTTGGATGCTACTTGAAATTCATGTTAAGGTTCTAATTTCTAGACCAGATTACACTCAAGTTTCGATTCTAAATCAGATTCAAGTGCAGGTTCTAGTTCAGATTCAAGATCAAATTCAAGTCTAGATTTTAGTTTAGATTCTAATGAAGATCATATTCGAAAACAAAATTTAGTTTAGATTCTATTTTAAGAATCTATTTCAGATTTAAGTTCAGAATCAAGATCATATTTAAATACGGATTCTAATTTCAAATTCTAGTTCAGATTTTAATTTAGATTGTAATTGGAAATTCTAGTTCTGATTCTAATTCCGATTCGAATTTACATTCTAGTTCAGATTCTAAACCAGTTTCGAGTTTAGATTCTATTTTATATTATAGACAAGAATTTAGAATGGGTTCTGATTATAGTTCAGTTTCTAATTTAGATTTTATTTCCGATTCTAGATGCAGTTCATGTTTTTAGTTGAGTTCTAATTGAATTCTAGTTCAGTTCTAGATCAGTTCTAGTTCTGATCAAGTTCAGTTCTAGCTCAGTTTTAGTTCAGTTCTAGTTAAGTTCTAATTATAGTTCATAATTTATTACAGATTATAGTTTCGTTTCAAATTCAGATTTTAGTACAGATACAAGTTCAAATCTTAGTTCAGATTCTAGTTCCGATTTGAGTTCATATTTTAGTTGAAATTATACTTCAGTTTTTAAAGCAAAAACAAGGTCGTATTTTAGTTAAATTCTACTTTATTTCAGATTCTTACATTCTAGTTAATTTTCTATATCAGATTCCAATTCAGATTGTAATTAAGTTTATGCTCTGGTTCTAAATTTAAATTCCTGTTAAGATTCTAATACAGATTCTAGTTCAGTTCAAGTTGAGTTTTAGATCAGCTTTATATTCCTATTCAATGGGGATCTTATATATGTACGATCGTTAAATAAGTCTTATTTCTTATATGATGGCAATTTAAACCGTTTTTGTACAATCCAAAGTCTATCAAATTTGTCATCCCTGACATTTATCACACCTTCTCAGACAACATGTACGTGCATTTTTGCACAATAAAATTGCATTGTTGAAATTCTTAAAAATAATGAAAAAAAGTGTGTGATAACCTCCTTCTTTTTTAAAAAAAATATATAAAAAATAAAGAAATAAATTGAATTTAATATAAAAAATATGAAGATGTGCAACCATGAAATTGAACAAAACAATTTAATATAGAAAAATGGACTTGTTATTTTATTAAATTTTATTTTATTTAATTTTATTTTATTTTATTTATTTCATTTCATTTTATTTCATTTGATTTAATGACTCTTGAATTATGATAAACAAAATAAATTTTAATTTAAAACTTTTTTTAAGCAAATAAAAACGATAAAAATTAAGGAAATAATTTTTTTTATTTTAAAAAAAAAAATTAAAAAGTTATTGACCCTTAAAAGAAGTTATAGATAAGAATTTTTTCTTTTAATTTTAAATAAGATTTTTGTTTCAGTTTAAATATTTAAATTATTAATTTGCATTATGAAATTATAAAACATCTGGTGTTGCGAAATCTTAAGATTTTAATATTCAATTATAATCAAATATAAATTATGGTGGTAACAATAGAAAATAAATCCTTAAATAAGGGTATAATGTGATAACATTGATTTTATTTCTATCATTCACGTAAATCATCATTCATTCATATATTCATTCATTCATTCATTCTTTCACTCATTCTTTCATTCATTCACTCACACATTTGTTTCCGTCATTTGTTTTCTGTTGTTTTTATATCCTCCACAAGTGGTCAGGAGGGTTTTTAACTTTGTCATTCCATATGTAACGCCAAAAAGGAAACATTTCAGATCACATAATTTTCCTATGTCCGTCTGTCTGTCCGTCTATCTCTCCGATTGTCTGTCTGTTGTTGGTACTTTCCTATTTAAAACCAGGAAAATCGGTTCAGTACTTTAAAATATATAGACCGATATCTGAGGCAACTTCTTAGTTCAATCAAAGAGTTAAGTTCAAGTAAAGTTGTCAATTATATATCGACTAAGAAAGAAAATTTTTTATAATATTGAGTTACATATACTTTTTACCATTCCAAAGATTATCAAAATCGGTTCAGTAGAAGATAAAAATATAGCAAAAAATATAACTCATTTTATAACTCAAGTAAGTGTGTCTGTATTAAATTTAAGAAAGACTTTTATAAAATAAATACGTTTCTGACTTCATACACACTTGTGGTGAAGGGTATTGAAGATTCGGCGTAGCTGAATAAAACATTCCCCACATGTTCTTTTTCTCTTTTTTGCAGAAAATATTTATAAACAAATAATAAATAATTGAGAAAATGAGTAAAAAAAAAATAAAAGATATTGACAAGTTGTATTGAGGAATAGAAATATTGAGTACTTGTGTTTGGAATTAAATGAAGGTTGAGGAATTTAAGTAGAAACACAAAAGTATCTGTCTGTCAGTCAGCCTGTATATCTGTCTATTTTGAAATATAAACAAGTAAGAATGCTATATTCGGCCGTATAGAATCTTCAATACACTCCACCACAAAAGCTTGTGTGCTGAATGCTTTATGTTTCGTATATACACAATCACACATACAGTCACAAATGTATAAATACAGAGTTATAGTTACATTTTACTATAACCTTTTTTCAGCTGAAACGATTTTGATGTACTTTAACAAATTCATCGCTTGATATCGATCTATATCTTTCAATATGCTAAAACGATTTTGCTGATTTTAAATCAAAAATTTCTCAAGACTATAAAAAATACTCAAAACAAATTTCATTGAGTTCTGTCAATTAGCGTACGAACAACAGACAGACAGACATAGCTAAATCCACTCAGATTTTGATTTAGAATATATATATACATTATATATATTCTGAGATGATTCCTTCTTAGTGTTACACACGGAATGACAAAGTTTTAAGACCTCTGATGGTGGTGGAGGGTATAAACAGATACTTACGGTTGTCACAAGTAGTTACAACACTTTATTACATACATTTTCATGTTATTTGTAATATTTAAATAGACAATATTATTCTTTTGTATTACAATATTTACATAAGGATATAATATACATAGATACTTATACATATATACATTACATTTTTTACATGTTTTACTTTTTGTATTTTTATAATATTTTCTCTTTTTTTCTTTTGTATTTCTTAAAAAAAACATTATTTATTTTCTATTCACTTTTAAATAGATAGACAGACGGACAGACCGAATGATAGACAGCCAGACAGTGGGAGAAAATTCCCACTGTTTTTTAGTTTTTGAGTTTTTCTACTGAAATATTTATTTATATTTTATTTAAGGAGGAAAATTTACAGTATAATTTTGATAACGATACGATCACAATGACAGGTTCTTTGAATATTTTAACAACAATTTATTACTTTGAAAAAAATACTTAGATTTTGAAATACGAGGTCTAAGTTCACTTCTTACTTCTTTTATTAGGATCTTTGTTGCAAAAATTATAAAGTTATAAGATTACAAACTTTAGAAAAATCACGTCGCTTTTCAATATTTTTTATTAACCAATAAAGAGAGGTTAAGGTGAAATTTAATATCACATTGAGCTAGAAGTGTACAATAACTGAACTAGAACTGAATGAAAACTGAACTAGAACTGAATTAGAACTGAATGAAAACTGAACTAGAACTGAATTAGAACTGAATGAAAACTGAACTAGAACTGAATTAGAACTGAATGAAAACTGAACTAGAACTGAATTAGAACTGAATGAAAACTGAATTAGAACTGAATTAGAACTGAATGAAAACTGAACTAAAACTGAATGAAAACTGATCTTAAACCGAACTAGAACTGAATTAGAACTGAATGAAAACTGAACTAGAACTGAATTAGAACTGAATGAAAACTGAACTAGAACTGAATTAGAACTGAATGAAAACTGAACTAGAATTGAATTAGAACTAAATGAAAACTGATCTTAAACCGAACTAGAACTGAATTAGAACTGAATGAAAACTGAACTAGAACTGAATTAGAACTGAATGAAAACTGAACTAGAACTGAATTAGAACTGAATGAAAACTGAACTAAAACTGAATGAAAACTGACTGGAACTGAATTAGAACTGAATGAAAACTGAACTAGAACTGATCCCTAAGTAATATAGAACTGAATTAAAGGTGAACGAGGACTGCACTAGAACTGAACTAGAACTGGACTAGACTCGAAATAGAACTGAACTAGGACTGAATTAAAACTGAACTGGAACTGAATGAAAACTGAACTAGAACTGAACTAGAACTGAACTAGAACTGATCTAGAAGTGATCTAGAACTGAACTTGAATTGAACAAGAACTGAATTATAACTAAATTGGAACTAAATTGGAAGCTAAAGTAATTTTGAATATATGTTAAAAAGAGAATTGAATTGTATTTAAAAGGGTGAAGACTATAATATATGTTAAATATGTCATTTTGACAAGATTTTAGTGATCCCTAATTAACGGAATTTCTAATTAAATAGAACTATAACAATAAAGAAACATACTTTCCTTGAATATGATAAATTTGTTAAAATATTACTAAAATAATTAAAACGAAACTTTGTCAAAATACAACTCTGTTTATGAACCCTAAAATACAACTCTGTTCTTATTTACAAAGTTACCAGATAACAAGAAACTTAAAATGCTAAAATACTAAAAAAGAACTTTAATTTCAAGATAATTATACTTTCTTTTATGTCAATTGTAAAATAATATTTTAATTATAGTTATAATTTAAACAAAAACTAATAGTTATTACTGTCATAACTGTTAAATGCACTTTGACCTTTCAACTGTGATTTTGTGTAGTATGTTTTTGTTGTTATTAAATTAGTGGTATACATTTGGCAACATTATCTGTCAGTTACAGGTTTTTACAATTTATGCCAGGACATGGAATGTACTTGAAAACTAACACGAGTAGCAAAATAAATAAAAGTGTGTAAATGGGAAAAGCTTGTTCCAACAGAAATAGTATTTGTTTGATTCTTAGGTTTTAAAATTTTATTAAATTTAATTGAAAATAATGTTGCATAGTTTTGTTAAACATCCTTAATTGTAGTATAAGAGTTTTGTTTTTATAGAATTTAAAATATTCGTTAACTGTTTATAAGAGTATATAAAGTTTTGGGGAAAATAAGAAAGATTATGACTTAAGCAGATTTCAATTTAATTTTACTGTATAATTTTTTGAATTTTGCTTCCTACAGATGATTTTATTAATTAACTTATACCTATTAAGGGTTTCTGATAAAATATATTTGGTATAAGACGAATTGTATAAGTCTCAAATGTTAGTATAAGAGTTTTAATTTTATATTTAACAAAATATTCAGAATATGAAAAGTTAATTTCATACTATGATCTATTATACATAATATAAGTAATAGTATAAGAGTTCAATATTCCTCTATAAGATTGATCTTGAAAATAATATTCATTCAAAATTTTTTTTTTTTTTTTTTTAATTACGAAATTGTGCAAAACATTTTATACGAAAAATCTTCATAATTTTAAACAACAAAATTGTTGAAATGTTTATTATTAAATAAAATAGTATTTTGGGCATCATGCCAATGACATTTCTATTGTTTAAATAATACAAATTAAAATAACGAAAAAAAACTGAAAATATTTATATTTAAATAAAATAAATTAAATTTCGATATTTTTGTATTTCGTTTTTTTTTTTAGTTTTGAAATAAAATTAAAATAATGAAATTTTAATCCACAATTAAATGTTAATTTATGAGAAGAGGGACTTATGGGAACAATGAAAAAGATTTATTATAAATTATAATGTTATAAAAGCCCGACTATATAATACGCTACATTGTGGGTTGTAAAAGATTGCTAAGAAAAATTTTTTGAACGGCCCTCGTATAATTTACTTTTCTTATTTATGCTTATGTGTGCAATAGATTATAATGATACATGTGAAATTTTCACGTTTTATAAGAATTTTTTGTGGAGAATTACATGAGTGTTAGACGAAATTATGGAGCGACCCTCGTAAATTTCGCACGGCTATTATTTATGTTAATTTGACAAAATATTTTTGCAATTCCCATGTATATGTACACTTTATGAGTTTCAAAGTGATATTTAGAAGGCTGGTTGTCTGGGACCTATGAGAAGTAATGGATTGATCCTCTTGAAAATTGTCACATCGTTTTTTAATGTAATAAGGCTTATTTTCACAAAATTTGGATAAAATTGTTTTATATTTAAGAATTTTATAAAATAAAAACTTTATTCCGGGAGGTCATTTGTATGGGGCTTATATATGACAAAAAATTAACCGATCATAACCAATTTAATAGGCCTCGTTCTTGGATCAAAATAATGGTACGTACCAACTTTCATTAAGATATCTTCAAAAGTGCTACCGGTACTTGGCGAACAAGTTTAACATGGACAGCCTGCCGGACGGATGGACATGGTTAAATCGACTTAGGAAGTTAATCTGAGTCGAGCGGTACACTTTAAAGTGGTGGTAGAACTAGCTTTTCTGTCCATTACAAACATCTACACAAACTCATAATACTTCCACCACTAATGGTGGTGTAGGGTATAAAAACGCTTATTTGGAGAACAAAAAAGGTCATTTGAGTGAAAAGAATATTAATTTAAATAATTAAAATTAAACTAATTTATTCTTAATTTTCTAGTATTTTTTTTTTGACGTGCGTTTTTTCAGGTACTTAAAAATCTTTCAACCTTAAAAACGAAATCACAAATTAAAAAAAATTTAAATTTTACTTTCAATAGAGGTCACTTTCAACACTCAGAGAAAAATTTCAAATTTCTATAGAATTTTAGTCAATATTATACGCAAACACTTGAACTAAATTTAAATTATTATTTGACATCATCAACCGTCAAAACATAATTTTTTTTTATATTTCAGTCTCCAAGTGAAATGCAAACAAATAAATAAATTCAAATAAAAAATTTTATTTGAATCATATGAACAAGTGAAAATAGATAAAATCGACTATAAAATGTTTTAATATTATTAAATTTTTTAAATTAAGATATTTTTATTAAAAAATATTTAAGAAAACATTTTTGTATTTAAAGATTTTTGATTCGGATAAAATTTACGATTCATTTTTGATAAATATGAACGAACATTTTGATTAAGAGAAAGTTGACAATCAATTTTCGCTAAAGAGAAAGTTTACAATTTTTATTTAAGAGAAAATTTATGATCAGTTTTTATTTAAGAGAAAATTTACGATCAATTTTTACTTAAAAGAAAATTGACGATAAATTTTCGATTAAAGAGAAAATTTAGAATCAATTTTCATTATAGAAAAAATAAATTCTCTTTCAATATAAAATTCATAATCAAAATTGACAAAAAGTTTTCTTTTATTTTACGAAAAATTTACGCTTAAGAGAAAAACTTTTGATCAAGTTTCGTCAAGGAAAATATTTATTATGATTTTCATTTAAGTGGAAATTTACGATAAATTTCCATTTAAGATAAAATCTTTGATCAATTTCCATTTAGAAGAAAAGTAATTAAAATTTTCCTTTTAGTTAATAACGATCAATTTTTATCGAATCGAAATTGTTTTTATCAATTTCCGTTTAAGAGAAAATTGACGATAAGTTTTCTTATACTTTATGATATATTTTCCTTTAAGAGAAAATTTACTATAAATTTTTGCTTTAGAGAATATTTTTTATTAGAGAGAACAACAAAATTGTGTTAAAGAATATTTACGAGAAATTTTCGTTGAATATAAAATTTACAAGAAATTGTTCTTTAAGAGAAACTTAACAAGAAAAACATGATAAAATTTGGTTAAAGAAAAAATTCACGATACATTTGCGTTTAAAAGAAAATTTACGAAAAAAATTTCATTTAAGAGAAAATTGTTAATTAATTTTAGTTTAAGAGAAAATTACAATAAACTTTTGATTAAGAGAAAATTTACTGTACTTTTTATTTAAGAGAAAATTTAGTACAAATTTTCAATTTAGAGGAAATTTACGATATATTTTATTTAATAGAAAATTTGCTATAAATCACCGAATAAAAGTAAGTTTTTTAATGTATACTCATTTAAGAGAAAAGTATAGAATCTCGTTAAAGATGAAATTAACGAAATTTTTTATTTAAGAGAATTTTTGCGATATATTTTCTTATAAAAGGAAATTTTCCATACACATTCGTTTAAGAAAAATGTGACAATAAATTTTGATTTAAGAGAAAATTTACGATGGAAATTCTCTTAAGAGAAATTTTTTATTTTCGTTTGTGAGAAAATTTAAGTTTGATTTTCGTTTAAATGAACATTTTCAATGAGTTGTCGTATTCGATTTAAGACATTAAAGAATCAATTTTAATTTAATAAAATGTTATTTACGCGAAAATTTAATACAAAATTTTTCATTAAAGTCTCTTTATAAAAGAAATCTTCTAAAAATTCTTTAGAAAAAATTTTCTTTAATTTAAAAAAAATATTTGTGTTAGAAAATATTGTGTTCTTGATTTTTTTGTATAGAAATTGTTTTTTCTTAACGAGAAATTTTCGCTGATGATAAAATTTGTTTAAGAGAAACTTTACAAGGCAAAACACAAAAAAATTTTGATTTAAGAAAAAAATCACGATACATTGATTTTAAGAGAAAATTTACGAAAAAGTTTCATTTAAGAGAAAATTAATAACTGTTTGAGAGAAAATTACAATAAACTTTTATCTATTTATTTATTTTTTATAGAAAGTATTTTTATTAAATTTCTGTTAGTTTCAATTTTAAGAGACGACATTTTCTTCAAACTCTCTTTTAGATAAAATGTCTGTCTTTGAGACTTTTTCTTTTTAAAAAGACCGCTAAATTATCCTTTTTTTAAAACTTTAACGTTTCTCACATTTCTAATCAATATTCCGTTTCATTTTTTAGCAAAACAAAACAAACTGATTTCCTTGTTTCACACTTGATTTAGCTGTCAGTGTCATGTCACACATTTGACATGCCAAATGTTTATTTAAAAATAAATATGCAATTTAGCGTTGCCAGAGAAATTGTGAGGAAAACAATATCATTATTCTGATTATTTTCAAAATAATGCATTTCTCGTTGAAAGATGATTAACCGCGTTTCAAAAAAAAAAGCGATTTTAGAGAAGAAAAATTATATTTTTGGTAAAAACATCATCATCATTCATCTCAAAAAATCATCAAAAATATGATAATACGATCATCACTCTGGCAACGCTGTATGCATGTTTTCCTTTTTCTCACATTTTAAATGCCTTGAGTACCGCCATTAATGGCGACATTGAGTTGAGAGAAAATATTTTATTTTAAATGTCAAATCATTTAAAATCATCAATCAATAAATTGGACTAAAAGGGTGATGACCAAGAAAAAGAAACAAAAACTTTGATTTATGTTAAGTTCAGTGAAGGAAAAATTTATTTACGAAAAAATCAAAATCTTTAAGGTTATGTTATGATGTAAAATATGATATGATTTGTTGTGTTATTTTATAATGACATTAAAGAATAATAAAATATTATAACTGAGTGAGATAATATCCAGTTCGTAGGACCAAAAATTAGTTAGTTTAATGAAAATACTGTAAGTGACAATAAATTTCATTGACCCTGCTTAACAAGGTCCAAAATAATTAAGTTTTATTTCCCACATTAAAAAAAAACTACAGAGGTTAAATGATTTAAACACAAAAAAAAAACTAATAAATTTTATTTTTAATGACAAATAATTTTGAAACCCCCAAAAACGTTAGTCACAAAAGTACTCAGCCATTCAACCAAACACCTACAAAACAATTAAGAATGTTAAAGTCAATCAAGACCGACTATATAATAACCTAAAACATAATGTTAGTTATAAATGGTTCTTGGGAAAAAATCTAGTGAACGATCCTCGTATAATTTTATTATCTGATTTATTCTTAAGTGTACAGCTGCAGTTGTGACAGTAATATTTTTGTGAATTTTATGCGTGATAAAATTAATTTTTCTGGGGGTTGACGTGACATGGGAAATTATGGACCGATCTGCATATAATTTTGGCTATAAATTTTCGTTTAAGAGAAATTTTGCTATAAATTTTCGTTTAAGAGAAAAATTTATAGCAAAATTTCTTGTTTAAAAAATTTGCGACGTTTACATGGACAGACAGACGGACATATGGATGGACATTGTTAAATCGACTCAGGTATTTATTCGGAGTCGAACAGTACTTTTAAGGGCTGTAACATCATTTCTTCTGTATGTTACAAACATCAGCACAAAAGCAAAATACCCCAAACACCTACGGTGGTGTAGGGTAACAATTGAAACACTTGACTTGACTGTTGCTCATTTAACAACGACTATAATTTTGCTGAACTCTGACGAATTACGATAATAATAATAACAACATTATTATGAAATTATTTAGTTAAGAGTATTTTTGAATCGATAACCACAATTCAATTAAGTCGAAAAGAAAAAAATAAGAATAAAAAGAACTGAAAAATAGCAAAAGCAACAGCAGCAGCAGCAGAAAATTAGCATTAATCAAATTATCATCAAATTAATTGAATCAAATCGAGTTCTTTTTCATTTCTAATGAATCTTAGGACTTTGATAAATTGTTAAACAAATAATTATGCGATATTTTCTATATAAAATTTCATATGAAAATTGAATTTTATCGGT
Source organism: Cochliomyia hominivorax (assembly GCA_004302925.2). Lineage (NCBI taxonomy): Eukaryota > Metazoa > Arthropoda > Insecta > Diptera > Calliphoridae > Cochliomyia > Cochliomyia hominivorax. The sequence continues at coordinate 20,040,551 of PYHX02000413.1, read as the reverse complement.
TCCGCTTTATGATTATTTTTTGTAAAAATTGTTTATATGGAAGAGAAAAAATTAGCGAAATTTTTTTTAGTTCAATGAATTTATTTTCATGAAATTTATTTTAAATGTAGAGTTTCCATTTTAGCACTTTTATTGTATTTGAACGTATTTTAAATATTTACAAAATTTAAAAAAAAAATAAAAAACACACACACGTGCTAGAAAAATATTAGAAATAGGAAATTGAAAGAAAAAAAAAACGTTTGGGATTTTTACATTAAAAAATAAACCAACAAATGTTTGGATTTTATAATCTGAATTAGATTCTGAACTAGAATCCAAAGGGTATGAATTAAAATCTGAAACTGAACAGGAGTCTAAATCTTAACTATAATTTAAACAAGAACCTGAACTGAACACTTAACTATAATATTAATTAGAATATAAACTAGACTCTGAGTTAGAATCTGAGTGAGAATATGAATTAGAATCTGAATTAGAACTTTAACTGAAATCTAAACGGCAATTTGAACTGGAATTACAACTGAAATATAATCTTAACTTTTATCTAAACTATAACTTGAATTAGAATTTGATCTGAATCTGAATTGTAACCTAAACAAAGAATATGAATTACAATCTGAGAATTATTTGAACTACAATTAGAATCTGAGATGTAACAGGAACTAGAACCCAAATAAGCATCTGAAATTAAATAGAATGCAAAATGAAATCTGAAATAGAATTTGATCTTGAATCTGAACTTAAATCTCAACCAGAATCTAAACTAAAATTTGTACTATAATCTGAACTGGAATGTAGACTATAAACATAACCAAAATCTTAACTAGAATCTGAGCCATATAACTATGGGCTGTATGGTAATTCGAAATTGAATCTGAATTTTGATCTAATCTATAAACATAATTATAATCTGAACTGTAATCTAAACAGAACTAGATTCTGAACTAGAATCTGAATAAGAATTTGAACCAGAGCATGAATTATGTTCAAAACTGTAATCTGAACTACAATTGAATTGATTAAACTAAATATAAACTAAAATCTGAAATTTAATCTGAATATGAATCCAAATTAAAATTTTTATAAAAATCTGAAATAAAATCTTTACTAGAATTTGAAAAAAAATCCGAACTAGATTCTGAATTGGAAATTGATTCAGAACTAAACTAGAACGGAACTAAAACTGATCTACAACTGAAGTAGAACTGAGCTAGACCTGTACTGATCTATACTGAACTAGAATGGAATTAGAACTGAACTTCAACTAAACCAAAACTGAGTTAGAGCTGATTTAGAACTGAACTAGAACTGAACTAGAACTGAAATGGAACTGAATTAGAACTGAACCTGAACTGGACCAAAACTGAACTAGAGCTGAATAAGAACTGAAATGGAACTGAATTAGAACCAAATCTGAACTGGACCATAACTGAACTAGAACGGAACTATAACTGAACCAAAACTGAACTAGAACTGATATGGAACTGCATTGGAACTGAATAAGAACTGAACTGGACCAGAACTGAACTAGAACGGAACTATATCTGGACCAAAAATGAACTAGAACGGAACTATAACTGAACCAAAACTGAATTAGAACTGAAATGGAACTGCATTAGAACTGAATTAGAACTGAATCTGAACTGGACCAGAACTGAACTAGAACGGAACTATATCTGGACCAAAAATGAACTAGAACGGAATTATAACTGAACCAAAACTGAATTAGAACTGAAATAGAACTGAATCTGAACTGGACCAGAACTGAACTAGAACGGAACTATAACTGAACCAAAACTGAAGTAGAGCTGAATTAGAACTGAAATGGAACTGAATTAGGACTGAATTAGAACTGAACCTGAACTGGACCAGAACTGAACTAGAACGGAACTATAACTGAACCAAAACTGAAGTAGAGCTGAATTAGAACTGAAATGGAACTGAATTACAACTGAATTAGAACTGAATTAGAACTGAACCTGAACTGGACCTGAACTGAATTAGAACTGAACCAAAACTTAATTAGAACTGAATTAGAACTGGACTAGTGTTTTTTTCTTCTTCTTTATTTTTTCTCATTTTATCTAATTGTTTGCTGGGTTATGGTTTTTTTCTTTGTACAACTGTTATTAAATCTTTATCTAAATGTCTGTTTGTCATTACTTAAGTGCCAATGTATGTGTGACTGTAAATGAAATTGGTTTAACATCATAAACACATTAAGAGATCTACACACAGAGACATACAAATATTTGTCTTATACTCGTGATTTTCTATTTTTTACTTTTTGTTTGTGTGACGTTTGTTAGAGAATCTGCATGTGCTGCTAAATATTGCTAAATTTATGCTATAAAAATTCCTTAAAAATACCCTACACAATATTAAAAAGTATTTAACGAATTTTTATTAAATATAACATCCTGATCATACCTAATAAGTCTTATTGTTGATCTGGGGGTTCCTTTACAAGATCATGAAAATGTTTTATGAAAAAAGGAATTTTTGCCTTAATTGTAATTTGAAAAGCTAGATTCCTTCCCCCCCCCCCCCCCCCCCTTAACTATATGTGTCACTTATTTCACCATGACCAACTTAAATCATTTTAAATTTATTTGAAATAATTAAAGATTCCTTTTTGGCACCTTTTTAATAAAATCAAAAGTGGAAATGAAAAGAACTGGGAATAACAGGTGGCCGGTCTGGTCTGTTGATCACAAATAAAATAAAATCTAAAATCAAGACACGAAACTGAAAAGCAAAAAAACAAAACAGAAAACTTTTTTCCTCAGCAATTTATTTAAACGGTGACTTTCAATATCAAAAGGAAAAGTTTATTTAGAAAAAAATTATATTTGAGGAGGTTTCAAAAAGTTTTTCTCTATTTTGTACATCACCAACCCCTCCCCCTCCCCCCAAAAAAAAGAATAAAATATATATATAAAAAGTTTAATGTCATCAAGCGCCAAATGTTGTATATTTGAATGGTGTTTTGTCTGCGATTAGATTTCATTATGTATATTTTCGCTCTTTTTTTAATTCTTAATAAATTTTGTTAGTTTTTGGGATTTTTTTTTTTTTGTTGTTGGAAAATAAAAAATTGTTTTAAAAGATAAAAATTAAAATTATGAATGGATTCTTTCTGAAATTTGTGTGACTAAAATCCATCTATACATTTTGAAATCAACTTCAGGTCTAAATTTATTATTTAGAATTCGATTTTTATATACAAAAATAAAAAGTAATAAAAATTGTCTAAGAAAATTATAGTTTATGGATTTTGGGTGATTTTTTTTTATTAATTAAAATAAAAAATGTTAGAATTTTGTTTGTGATTTTTTTTTAATTAAAAACTTATTAATTAATCTTAAGGTTTTTTAAAAAGTTTATTGACGAATAAAAATTCTAAGAATTTTGTGTATTTTTCTCAAATTTGGGAAATGTGTACCCTACACTAAAACAACAACAAGATAATGAACGGCATAGCGATTTAGAGCTTTTTTAATTAGTAATTTATCTCTTGTAGTTTAAGAGATATTTAGTTGCAAAAGTTTAGTTTTTTTGTCCGATCTTGTCGAAGTTTCACCAAAATTTGGGAAATGTGTATTTTTTACACGTTACGAAATCTATCATTCCCTACACCAAAAAAAGTGATGAATAGGGTTATATTAAATATGTCAGGCTGTGAGTAATAAGAAAAAATAATGAACAGCATAGCGATTTAGAGCTTTCTTTATTAGTAGTTTATTCTTTATAGTTTAAGAGATATTTAGTTGCAAAAGTTTAGTTTTTTGTCCGATCTTGGGGAAATTTATATATTTATAGCGGGTCCATTAATATTAAAAATGACTTACAAAATTTTGTGAAGAAAAATTCCTAGTGAAATCAAATTTATTTATAAGTCTTTTATGTGAATTTTGACAAAAATCTCGATTTCAAAAACTTAGTTTTTTTTTGTTTTTGAATCAAAGTTTTTCAAATTCGACCTATATTTTTCATAACACAGCAAACTCTAAACTAAAAACCAGCTACATTTATCAGTCGCAAATTAGAGTTTTTTCCAATTCATTTAAAAAGCACTGTGCATTCACAATAACCGATACGGTTCTATGGAATTTGGCTTAAGTGGTTGTTTTAAAAAGTTTCCTATTTAAAACCAGTCGAAAAAAAAGTTATATACTTGTATCTGAGTAATTTTCCGAAGGGGGAGTGATATTCCCATAACAAATGAAGTCTTTAATGTCACATATCTCTAAAACTTCAACAACTAATTTTTGCAATACCTCAGTTTCTACCTGAGATATTGCAAGTTTTAATAACAAAATATTAAAGACTAAACAAAATTTTGGATGGGATACATTCCCCTGACAAACGCAATTTCTTAATATCACATATCTGTGACACTGAAACAGGAAATTTTGTGGAATTTTCCATCTGAATAAAGCGATAGTATTTGGAAAATTGGATTTATTAACGATTGAAAATATTGTATTCCAAAAAAAATTGATGACGAATAAGGCATGGAAGAGTGTATCCTCTAACAAGAGGAATTTTTAAAATGCTCTTAAAATTGTATTAAAATTAATTGTGGATATTCGAAATATCCAGTGGGAATAGCTTGATCTTCCAAGGTTATTGCAAAGTTTTAAAATTTTCGCTTGGAAATCATATAGATATTCGATAATTATTATTTGTCGAATATCTTTAGCGCATTTCCCTCCATGGTCCTACATTATCTCCGTATTGTATCTCCGTATTGTATTTAATAAATTCACTCTTCTACAGTTAAGAAGTTTAATAGAAAAGTTATTGGATCATTTAAAAATCACACGCATTTAATCTATAAATAATTATCAATTAAGGTATTGGGGTACCTCTCCCTATGGTCCTTATCACGGCTTAATTTCTGTTTCAGTGTTAACGCTTTTACGAAAAATATACGTTCAAATTCTTGTGCATTTAACTCTATGACAGTATGGCAACTCTTTTAATTTTTAAGCTTACAAAACCTAAGTGTCCTTAGTTCCAAAGCCTACGGATTATTTCAAGTGTCTCCAATAAGCAATTGTTGTATACACTACGATTTCAATGACTCTGGAATTTCTTTCTAAATTATCGTGTATCTCGGGAAGATTTTTTGCAGAAGAATTTATTTTATATAAAATTTTATTAATAATAAAAATTAAAAACTTTTAAACGAATTATTGTGATTTAATTATTAATCAGATAATTTAGTTAATCAATTTTATAACCGCAATAATTCGTTAGTAGTAACTCGATAATTTTAACCGAATTTCTTTGTAATTTGATCAGGTGATTTTAATTTTTTTTAGATTTACATGTTTAAAAAATAAATATTAATAATTAATTCATTATCAGTAAGAAAATTAAAATGTTGGGTGAAATAAAAATTATAAAAAAATTATTATGAAATTAAAATTGCAAATTGTTGATTTCAAACAATGTTAAATTATTGATTCAAAGAAATTTTAACATTTATACACAATGAAATTAAATTGTATGTATTTTCTTTATTAAAAAAAAATGAACAGAGTATATTTTTATTGAAAAAAGAATTTTCAAAAAGTACCGTTATTTGGAATTTTAATTTATCAAATACTCGATTTTTGAAAAGGGATTTTTTTTTGGTTGTAGGAATGTTCTTAAATAAATATTGTATTCAATTTCCATATTTTGTGTGTTAAATATTATTTTGACGTAAATTTAAATTAAATTTAAAAGAAGCGCATCTTTTGCTATAGGAAATCAACTTCGTAAAATATTGATTCAACATTATGAAACTTTAAAATTAAAGTAACTTAATAATTGAGTCCATTAATTATTTTTTTAAACATTCTATATTTCTACTTATATCTCATAATGTACAGTCTCAAATTGGTATTATTCAATATTTGAATATCATTAAATTCTAGAAACTAAAACACACCAGACCCTCTTTATGTGCCACAATATTTTTCCAAAACCCCATGAGACATTTTTAATAATAATTTGAGACTCATTAACATTATTAATATAATAAGAAAGTTATCAGACAGTAAATCCCAGTGAACACCATACTACTCAGTGGGGCAGAATCGATTTTTTTATGAAATAGATCTGTAACTCTGTATGAGTTTAATTGAAATCTACCATATTGATAGCAGAGATATAAAAACTTATTATTAAAAATGTTGCAGTTTTAAGCCGAGGATTTCCATAAACAGAGTTATAGGGTTGAAAAATTAGGGGTCTCGGATATTAAATTATGTATTGCATAGAATTAGCTATAGAGTTCATATTTATGGGAGTTCTGGAAAAAAATTTACCATGTACTCTAGAGCCACGACTTGCGTCTTATTCTATATAAATGCACTAAAATTTAATTTATTGTGTGAAAGTAATCAAAATAAGATCAAAAAATTAAGGGATTTTTTGCTACAGTATCTTGTTCAGATTGGAGTGGTGTGACAATTTAAGGTAACTGATTTATTTTATCACAGTCTCTGTTGTATATTGTTCTTAATGTTGATAGTCCAAGGGCTCTTCTTATATTAACAACCTTTTTTCCCGATTTAAAAAAGTTTTATTTCGTCTATTTTTAATTTTAACATTTTAAACTTTTTTTCTTTCTTTAGTGTATTTTGCCGAATTACACAGAACATTTTACCGCAACCAGACACTTGTTCTTGGCAGGGAATTCCCCTTATTTCACGCAAGGGGAATTTCCACTGAAGATCAGTGTTGTCAATGATGCTGAAAATGGTAATCCAGAATGCTGCATAAAAAAATTTAACCGTTTTTAGTGACGAAAATCGATATCCAAACGCAAATCGCGGGTCAAAACAACTCAAACCGGGATGACAAAACTTACAATTACAACGACACAAATAGATTTTTTTAGTTCTTAAAAAGTGACGCAAATCGCGGACGACAGAAGTCATGGCTCTAGTGTAATTTTTTAATTAGGGGTTTCTGGTTTCAAATTCTGGCTTAATTATGTGTTTTAAACTCAAAATTTTGATCCAAAAAAGGGTTAAATGCGAGAGTGTCTGGACATAAGCCTGTAGGGTTTATGTATGTAAAATTTAAATCATCAAGGGCTATACAAATTTATGTCGAGCTACTGCACTTTGCGCCCATAAAAATACTAACCTGGAGCTCATATGCGGTCCACGCTCTCGACATTATTACGTTAGATTTCTAACAAATCCATCCAGGCCGATTAAAAGTTGTAGATTATTTTCTGAAATGTCGAATACAAGGGAACACGCAATATTTATTGTTCGCTGGGTATTTTCTCACTAACTTTATAACATTAATTTGTTATCACAGATTCGGTGGCGTTTTGTTACAAAGTGTTTGTGATGTCTTAAATAAAGTGGTTTTTTGTTTTACAATATGAAAATTGTTAGTTTGTTTAATTAATCTCCCTCTCATCCCTCAGTCAACGCCCGCCCCCCCTTTTAGAGAATTAAATTGCATGTAAACATTTTTAGTTTTATAATTTCTTTTAATAGACTTTTAATGAGGATGTTTTTTTTTCGGTTCGGTTTTATTTACTTAGAAAAAAACATCAAAAAGCAGGAAATTTATGCAGTACAATTTTAATTCAACTTAACCTCTAATTAAACAAAAAAAAAAAAAGGAAAAACAGCAAAACACTTGACTTTTAATTAAATTATTTCTTTTTTCTCTTGGAGGAAAATAATCTTAACTAAAAAAAATTGTATTATAATTAAGATAAAAATAACGGAAAAAAGTGTTAATTGTGGCATGTTTTTAGAACATAAACATAAATTCTAATAAAACGCTTAATTTATTAAATCGACCTTTTTATTTAAATTCACACAAAATACAAATCGGAAGTTTTTAAAAATAAAAATTTATGTATTTAAGAAAAAAACAACTGAAATTAGTGTTAATTAAAAGGAAATACGACCGATTAATTTATTTAGAAAATCTTATTGAAGTGTGAAATGAATATACGAGGGTTTCTTTAAAAATGTGGAAAATTTAAATTAATATTTAAATATTAGGGAAACAACGTTAATTTTGATTTTTATAATAAAATTTTAAAAGTGATCACAAATTAAGGTTATTTTTTGTAATTGTAGAATTATTTAAGAAATTTTCTTAACTTGTAGACTTATTTAAGAAATTATGAAATTTTAAAAGTGATCACAAATTAAAGTTATTTTCTTAATTGTAGACTTTTTTTTAGAAATTGAAACTATTTTTAGTTTTTTATTATGAAATTTTAAAAAGTGATCACAAATTAAGGTTATTCTTAATTATAGACTTATTTAAGAAATTGTAACTTCTTTTAGTTAACTACTTTAGTTTAATTTTATTAAAAGAACAAATATTTATTTTATATTTTAAATGGAGGCTTATCTAGTGATCTTGTTTTAATATCAGTTTTTTTTTTTTTAATTTTTAAAATTGACACAAATTAAGCTCATTTTTTAATTAAAGACTTTTTTAAAAATTTTGAACTAATTTTTTGTTAAAATGATCACAAATTAAGCTCTTTTTACATTTTTCATATGAAATTAAAACAAAAAAATAATCGCAAATTATGTTACTTTCCTGAATTAGAGTCCTATTTAAGAACCTAAAATTAAGCTTAAAACAAATTAAGATTTTTTTTCTTAATTAAAGTCTTATTTAAGAATTTTTAGCCAATTTGAAATTTTTATATTGAATGTTGAAAGTAATATTTATTTCCCTAATTAAAGTCATTTTTAAGTTAATAAATAAAAATTGAGATTTTTAATATAAAATTTCAAAATTGATCTCCATCGAAAGGCTTTTTATAATCAGAAATTAAGTTTACATTATTAATTAGGGTCATATTTAAGGATTTTTAAAATTATTACAAATTAAACTTTTTCGTAATTGCTATGCTTATTTTAGGAACTAAATCATGAAATTTTCAAAATGATCTAAAATTTCACGCCTATTTAAGGCACTAAGGTCACTTTCGGGTTTAAAAAAATAAAGGTACAAAATTTCACAAACTGTCCCAGATTGTAAGTAGACTATAACCTATTTCCCGGCAAATGGCCTTGAAGGAGTGAGGCAGATAAACAAGCAAACAAGACAAGATTTTTTCTGACTGTGAGTTTGGAAATCCAATGTCATTCACGACATGAAGGCCAGGCTATAAGAGTGGTAAGAGAGTAACATAGAA
>PYHX02000413.1:20015944-20031258 GCA_004302925.2 Cochliomyia hominivorax | reverse complement strand
TTTGTAATCATTTGAAAATTTCAAATTTTAAACCTAAAATTGGCTCTAGTTCCTTAAATAAGCCTCCAATCAAGAAAATAAGCTTAATTTGTAATCATTTTGAAATTTTCAAATTTTAAAACCTAAAATTGGCTCTAGTTCCTTAAAAAAGCCTCCAATCAAGAAAATAAGCTTAATTTGTAATCAAATTTCAAAACTAAAATTGGCTCTAGTTCCTTAAATAAGCCTCCAATCAAGAAAATAAGTTTAATTGTAATCATTTTGAAATTTCATTCAAAACCTAAAATTGGCTCTAGTTCCTTAAATAAGCCTCCAATCAAGAAAATAAGCTCAATTTGTAATCATTTGAAAATTTCACTTTTAAAACCTAAAATTGGCTGTTGGTTCCTTAAATAAGCCTCCAATCAAGAAAATAAGCTGAATTTATAATCATTTCAAAATATTAAGTTTTGAAAACCTAAAATTTGCTCTAATTTCTTAAAGAAGACTCCGGTTAAGAAAATGAGCTCGGTTGAGATCATTTTTAAAATGGCTGTGTTTTAGGACTTACCTTTACCAGTCTAAATAAGTTATCGTATATAATAACCTCCATCTCTGTGATGAAAATATTGCCGATCATGTCCGTTACCATCTCGTAGAAGTGCACTAAAAACTGTTTAATGTGTGATATGTGAGGACAAAATGGATCCTTATAACAACTTCTTAACATGGGCAGAATGCAACCACAGAATGTTGACTCAAAACCCGAACGTATATAAACTTCGGTAGCTTGTTTTATAATCTTAAATGTTACAAAAAAATCGTCATTTAAATTTTATTTTCATTCATTTCCAAAGTCCAATTTACCTTTAAAGCAGCACTTTCTTCACTATTCGGATTCTGAGCGATAGATTTTTTTGCAGCTTTTTGAAATTCATGCATTATAAAAATATCATTAACCTCTTTCATACGTTTCGAGTACCGCGAATACGATTATGATGCCAGATATTTATATGACCGATTATTTTCTCCAAAATTTCGTCGGTAAATCACAAATATTTAAAGGTTTTTCGTTAACCTTTTTAGACTTGTTCAAGTTTAGTTTTCTTTCAGCGACAGCTGCTTTGAGAACTTAATCGTAGACTTTTACGAACCGGCTCTACGGTGGATTCGTTTTGATTTTTAGATCTTTTCATGGTTTTTGAAGATTTTTTGATCGTAAAAAATTTGTTCGTTAATTTGAAAAAATTTGAAATTTTTTTGGATGAAAAACATAGAATTAATTGAATTTGAATTATTTCTTGAGATTTGACAATTGAAAATATTTCAAATATTTAACAGAGTTCGAAATTTTCCTGATAAACCCAAGAACCTAATGAACAGTAAAAGAAAAATTTGTCTGTTTACAGGGTTTAACATATTAACAAAGTTGTTAAAAAAATGCGTTAGCCTGAGCGAACAATCCGCTAGAGCTTGTATAATAACAAACAGTCTACTTAGACCGCTATGTAAGATAATCCAACCAAAATCTCCTGTCCAGTCCAATATGACAGAGTAAATCCTGTTATTCAGAGGACACTGGTTCTATTGCTAACGCACTGTGCAACTTCGAAAGTTGTTAACCTCCCGTTACCTGGCTGTTGTGTATGCAATGACGAAGCATTTAGCGTGAGTACCGGTTTTCATGACCCAAATTTCATGGTACTCTCGCACAGGGTGAATATAATGCGTCTACCAACGCTCCAACCTGAGTATTAAATCGAAGACTTGGTTCAGATTTGAGCCTATATAAATCCCTACTGATCTTTGAGTTACGGCACCCAGTTGAAAATACAACTCTACACCCAGCATAAGGATATAGACTCTTCCCGTGATTCGGGTTACAGTCACCACATTGCTACCCAAAGAAATCAAAGTACCAGATGTACTAGTCTGCAGTTGTACAAGGGTTAAATCTCCGGCCAGACTTCTTAATTAACTCGACTACTGCCAGTTTAACTTCAAACAGTTGAGGACTGATTCACATACCTACACACATTTTGGAGAAAATAATACACTAAAATTGAACAGCGCCTTCATGTCATTTCTTGATTGCGAAGCAATTTAACGGACGTATTCGGTGGCATCTTTTGAGAAAATCTGATGATATAACGAAGCAATCTGCCTAATTGGCACAGTGACAAGCTTTTAGCTGAAATTATCAGGTTTTGAGTATCATTTTCCCCCTGATCCACTGGTATCTATAATGAGTTAGATTCTTCAAATAATTTTCTTTTTAAGAAGTTGACAATTCAGTCCAAATTTATCTATTACTTATTATCTATCTATCTATCTATCTATCTATCTATCTATCTATCTATCTATCTATCTGTCTATCTATCTATCTATCTTTCTATCTATCTATCTTTCTATCTATCCATCTATCTATCTTTCTATCTATCTTTCTATATATCTATCTATCTATCTATCTTTCTATCTATCTTTCTATCTATATATCTATCTATCTATCTATCTCTATCTATCTATCTATCTATCTATCTATCTATCTATCTATCTATCTATCTATCTATCTGTCTATCTATCTATCTATCTATCTATCTATCTATCTATCTATCTATCTATCTATCTATCTATCTATCTATCTTTCTATCTATCTATCTTTCTATCTATCCATCTATCTATCTTTCTATCTATCTTTCTATATATCTATCTATCTATCTATCTATCTTTCTATCTATCTTTCTATATATCTATCTATCTATCTATCTATCTATCTATCTATCTATCTATCTATCTATCTATCTATCTATCTATCTGTCTATCTATCTATCTATCTATCTATCTATCTATCTATCTATCTATCTATCTATCTATCTATCCATCTATCTATCTATCTTTCTATATATCTTTTTATCTATCTATCTATCTATCTATCTATCTATCTATCTATCTATCTATCTATCTATCTATCTATCTATCTCTATCTATCTATCTATCTATCTATCTATCTATCTATCTATCTATCTATCTATCTATCTATCTATCTATCCATCTATCTATCTATCTATCTATCTTTTATCTATCTATCTATCTATCTATCTATCTATCTATCTATCTATCTATCTATCTATCTATCTATCTATCCATCTATCTATATATCTATCTATTTATCTATCTATCTATCTATCTATCTATCTATCTATCTATCTATCTATCTATCTATCTATCTATCTATCATCTATCTTCTGTCTATCTATATCTTTCTAAATCTATCTATCTATCTATCTATCTATCTATCTATCTATCTATCTATCTTCTATCTATCTATCTATCTATCAATCTATCTTATCTATCTATCTATCTATCTATCTATCTATCTATCATCTATCTATCTATCTATCTATCTGTCTATCTATCTATCTTATCTTATCTATCTATCTATCTATATCTATTCTATCTATCTATCTATCTATCTATCTATCTATTTATCTATCTATCATTTCTATCTGTCTATCTATCTATCTATCTATCTATCTATCTATCTATCTATCTATCTATCTATCTATCTATCTATCTATCTATCTATCTATCTATCTATCTAATTATCTATATAAAATAGGAAGTGTGTATGGATGTATGTTATATATATGTATAGACGCCAAAAACGGATGGGACAATTTTGATGAAATTTTCACAGAATGATAAAATAATATAGAATATAAAAAATTCCGATTGAACCAGGGGGGATGGGTACTCCCCATACAAAGACTATAACAGCGAGAGTTCTCAAATTTGGGCCCAACTACTTCATCAATGAACTTCAATATGTGAGACATCAACACTGAAAATTATAGGACTTAAAGGATCAGCCACGACCTAAAATTTATTGTGGCAAAACGAAGTTTGCTGCGTCTGCTAATAAATTATAAAATCGATCGACTTTTTAAAATTTTTATAATCTAAAAATCCAATTCAAAAATTAAAATTAAATTTTGACCAAATTTTTAAGAACAATTTTGAAAAAAACAAGCTTTATTAAGTCCAATTGTTATTTTTATTATCTTTTGTTATAATTTGGTGTCTTTTAACAATTTTTTTTTTCAAAAATTTTATTTTAAATTTAAAATTTTTACAAGATTTTTATTTTCAATATTCAAATATTTAATATTAAATAAAACTGGAAGTATTTCTGATGAGTTTATAAGATAAATATTTATTTAAATTATTTATTATTTATTTAAATTATTTATTGATGTATAAATATAATTATTTTATTTACATTTATAAATATTTTAAAGATTCTTTTTTTATAAAAATGTTTAACTAGATTCAGGTGCAAATGCGGGTTTCTGTAAAGTGCTCTTTGTTTTCTTTTTAGAATATTTCAGTTTTTAAAACGTAAATTAAAAAAAAAAATAATAATAAAACTTAAATTGATTTAGATTAAATAAATTTAAATAATTTTACACTATTAAAGTGTAATTTTACTTTATTTAACATAAAAACTAAAAATTAACTTTTAAGTTCAAAGTTTATTGTAAAAAGTTTTTATAGATTTTTAACTAAAAATTAATATTAATTGTTCCCGGTTTTTTAAAGTATTTTTTTTTTGCTTTTAGAATATAAATAGTTTGAATTGGTGATTTGATTTTTAATTTTAGAATTTATAGGTTCTGTGATTTTATTTAAAGTATTTTATTGTTTAAATTGACATTTTAAAGTAACATTATTTTTCATTTTCAAATTTATTATTGTTAAACTACTTTTATTCCCTACACCAGATCGGAGACTTAATAAAGGAATTTAGGTTTGAATGAGAAAATTTCACAAAATGTGATTATTTTTTTATTTGCGGGTTATTTAAGGAGCTAGAGCCAATATAAATTTTTAAATGAAATTATTTTCCTAATCGGAGCCTTATTTAAAGAAATAGAGACCATTTTAGGCTTTTCAAATAAAATTTAAGCTTATTTTCTTAACTGGAGGCTTTTTTGATGAATTTAAGAAATTTTCAACAGGATTACAAATTAAGCTGCTTTACAAATTAAGCGGCTTATTTCGGGAACTGAAGCCAGTATTTTGTTTTGTTATGTGAAATTTTCAAAAATATTACAAATAAAGCTTATTTTCTCAATTGGAGACTTAATTAAGGAACTGAAATGAATTTTGTATTGTTTAAAAATAATTTTTAAAAATGATCCCGAATTAAGGTTATTTCCTTGATTTGATTTATTTTAAGGAGCTAAAGTCAATTTTAATAATAAATGAAATTTTCAAAATGATTATAAATTGAGCTTAATTTCTTAATTAGAGTCTTATTTAAAGAACTAGATTCAATTTTAGGTTATTTTAATGAAATTTTCAAAAATATTACAAATTAAGCTAATTTTCTCAATTGGAGGATTAATAAAGGAACTGACATAAAATTTGTATTATTAAAAATATTTTTTAAATGATCCCAAATTAAAGGTTTTTTCTTTGATTTGATTTATTTTAAGGAGCTAAGGTGAATTTTAATAAATGAAATTTTTAAAAGATTTTCAAATTAAGGTTATTTTCTCATTAGAGTCTTTTTTAAGCAACTAAATCAATTTAGGGGATTTTAAATAAAAATTTTAAAATGTTCAGATTGAGCTTATTTTTGTAATTGGAGGCTTATTTGAGAAATTTTAACAAATTTAAGAAAAAATGAAAATTTCAAAGTGATCACAAATTAAGCTTATTTTCTTAATTTGGATATTTATAAGGAGCTAGAGGCAATTTTAAGTTTTTAATGTAAATTTTTTAAAATGATTAGAAATTAAGCTGTTTCTTAATGAAAGGAACCAACGACAGTAAAATTTTGCAAAATGGTCACAAATTTAACTCCTTTTTTATTAATTGGGATTTAATTTAAGGAACAGTTTTAGGTTTTGATTACAAATTAAGACTTTATTATAAAAGAAAGGATTATTTAAGAAACTTGAGACAATTTTAGATGTTTCAAAAGAAATATTCCAAGTGATCGCAAATTTAACTTATTTTCTTAATTGAAATGTTTTTTAGGTTTTAATATGAAATTTTCCAAATAAGTTTATTTTCCTAATTGAAAGAATATTTAAGGATTTAGAGCTAATTTCAGGTTTTCAATCTAAAATTATCAAAATGATCTCAAATTAGGCACATTTTTTAAATTGAAGTTTAGTTTAAGGATATAAGCCTTTTTAAAGAACAGGAGCTAATTTTATGCTTAAAATATGAAAATTTTCTTATTTATGTTTCAAAAGGAAAAGAGTCACAGATCTTCTAGAAATATTAATGATCAATTTTCATGTGAATGGTTAAAAGCCTTTTTATTATTCTGATGTAGAGTTATATTTGTTCATCCATTAAAGTAAATATTCTGCATTCCTTATTTATGTTATTTTTGTGATATTAAAATTATTATTTTTTTATTCTAAATTCTAAACTCTTTTCGAGTTACACTAATATTTATTTGGATTAATTTTATTTTAAAAAACTGCGATTTTTCTTCAAACAATTTCAATATTTTTAACTTAAAACTCTTTTAACTGACATACAGATGGCAGCACTATTAATTAAATTCTTTGCATTAAATAAAAACTATTTTTTTTCTTCTCAAACTCAATGGAACTCTGTATCCGTTATTAAAGATCCTTTTCTGGATTTCTGTCTTTTTTTTTCTCTTTTCACTCGATTTTTTCTCAATGGAACTCTGTATCCGTTATTAAAGATCCTTTTCTAGCTTCCTATCCTTTTTTCTCTTTTCACTCGATTTTTTTCTACCAAAACTTTTTGGAATTCAAAAATTGTTGTTTTTTTCTAATTTTAATTATTTTGAAAAATTTATTAATTTTTTGTTTATGATTGAACACTCATTAATTAATTAATTTAAATATAAAATGAAAAGGATAATTATTTGTTTCATTTTAATGAAATTATTGTTAACAGATATTTTATTTAGTGACAATTATAAATATTTAGTTTAGTTATTTAGGTCCCAAGGAGGTTGGAAGTTGTTATTATTGTTTTTTTTTAATTTTTAATTCTTTTTTGCAATAAAGTACATTTTAATTGATTTGATTAATATTAAAACTAAAAAAAGGCACATTTAGAAATTATTGAAAAAAAAAAGAATTAACAAAAGATGTTATGAAATTGATTTAATTGAAATTAATTAAAATTTTAATTAAACTAATTAATTAATTATTTAGTCTTTATACTATTTAGAACATTATTTACGATTGTCAAATTCTTTAAAAAACAGAAACTGAGATCAAATAAAAATATTCCTAGAGCTACTTTTTAATCTAGTCAAATGGGATATTAAAATTGACCTGTTTTAAAGGAAACACCAAACCAGAATATTTTCAATGATATAACTTAATTGAAATGAGCCGATTTTAACCCCATAAACCGGAATCTTAAGATCTTTTAAATCTTTTCTTTCATTAGAACCATTTAATGAAATGCAGAGATATGGAATCTATAGACGTCCAGATAATGAAAAATATTTATCTTTTTGAAATCTTATTTTGCCACTGAACAGTGTTTCAAAAGAAAAATGGAAATGGAAATAAATCTGTAATATTCGAACTAAGTAAAAATCGGATTAGCAGTTTTTAAAATTTTTTGTTTATAAAATTTTGTCTTATGACGGCTTTTTATAGTCTTCACTAGCAGAATCCACTTATATAACAATTATTGAAATCGGTTCAGAAATAAGTAATATAGATCGTTTTAAATATTTTTATGAAACGAGGTGACCAATTTTGGGAACCTGTGGACGCATTCCCGTTAGGTCTAAAAACTCTAAACTTAAATTCGCCTTTACTTCTACTATCACTATATGAAATTTTAACTTCGGATTAATCCGTTCGGAAGTAACAGATTTATTTCCATTTCATTTTTCATTAGAAACACTGTGAACTGTAAAAATGTCCTTTTGAGGTCTTAAAACCACAATTTTGTTTTCAAAATCTGACTTTGATATTTTAGATTTTAAATTAAAAATTTTTATTTAAATCGGTTCAAACTCGAGAAGGTCTGGACATGACCCTGTAGGTCTTTTCAATAATAGTGAAAGTTTATATTAATGCAAATACTCAACTTAAAAGAGATAAAAGCTCATGTAAACTAATTTTAAAGGCCTCATCAAGGACTATAAGGCAGCACGCAATTTTTTTAATTTAAAACAATTTCCGCCAAACTTTAATGTCCGAGGTACATCTAATTGGGCTCCTATTAATCAGCCCACGAAGGTCTAATAGAGTTAAAACTACCAGAGTTGTAACTCTATACTCCTCTGCTACCATTATAATAATTTTCATGCAAATTCATCAAGCCGATCAAAAGTTATTGATTTATTTTCAAAAAATCGATTTTGGTCCACTGACCGGGTCTCTGGAATAAATATCGTATGATTTTTAATGTTAAAAACTTTGTAGCATGAAAAAATCATACGATTTTTTATACCTCTGCTGAGGTATGAAAGGATTGACATAATCAATTAATCAATTACCAGTGTTAAAACCTAAAATCTTTATAATCTTGTTTACGGACTGATTACGGCGTCTTATAACTTTCAGCTATTTTCTATAATCACAGAGACCTTTAAACATTATCAAGAATAAAACGACATAATTTTATTGGACTTATGAAAGACCAACCGTTCCTTTTTTGTAAGTTCAGATAAAACAGGGGTCAACTTGCACAATTGTTTGGTATCTACAAAAATGTTAGACCCTGAAGAATCATAATTTTTAAAGAAAAAATATATGGAAAGTAATTTGATATCAAAAATTTATGAAAAACGAATTCGAATTTTAGCTGTTTTTTGGAACAAAAAAAAAATATTATTTAAACTTTAATAATAATGAATCGAATAACTATATTTATTTGAAACTTCAGTAAAATGAAGAAGAACTTGTCTTTGGATTGAGAATCTCAAAAAAATTCCCATTTTTCCATAAGGAAATACCCAAAATCCCTATACGTATAGATCATTTAAAAAAAATATACTTTATTCAATGAAATGATCACCCTGACATTACAAGGGCCGTCGGGCAGAAAATACATTTTAATAATCTTTGTAGAGGATCTGGCTCATATTTAAAAAAAATCAAGGTTCTATGTTAAGCCCAATAAAACAAAAAAAGACAATGGAAAAATTGGCTCAAACATTTTTTAATATTGAATATTTGACGAATTTTTAAAAAAATCAACACACCACAGGTGGTCAACTTAGATGGGCCACCGACTAAGCATCCGATCAGATACAGATCTGTTGATAAGATAACTTTATTTCTTTAAAAGTTAAGAGAATGATTCAAAAATTTAAACAGCCGAGGTTGCCAAATTTAGAGGGTCACCAACTAACCATCTACCCCGATAAGAGCCTGTACACACTCAAGTGAACTCGAAAACACCTTTGCTCCTAACATGTGAAATTTTATTAAATAAATCTTTAATGGTTCAAAAGTTACTGAATTATTTCCTAAAAAAAAGACTTAGAGAATTCTAAAAGACTCAACTCAGCTGAGATGGTCAAATTGAAGGATCACTGATTACGTATTTGATCAGATAGGAATCTGTACTCTACCGTATGATTTTGGACAACACCTCAGCTCTAAACAAATGTCATTTAATTGGAGATAACTTTAAGGGTTTAAAAGTTAAAGAATTATTTCCCAAAAATCGATATATCGCAATAATAAAATGTAAAGTTTTTGAAATTATAAGATTTAACTAATTCCTATGACAAGGTTTTTTGTAGGTCTTCACATGCAGAATTCATTCAACTTTAAAATCGGTTCAGTTACAATGAAACTTGATCGTTTAAAATAATATCTTTTAACTTAGTTTATTATTGAAGAGGCCTAATAGGAGTCAATTTGTTATCATTATTTAACTTAAATGCAATTCAATTCTTCATATTTCAAAATTTAAATAATACATTTAGACTCATGTGATTTTGTTGTTTTAATTAAAAAAAATTAATTAAAATTTAATAACGACATAAATTGTAGATTTTAAATTAAGCAATAATAAAGGGGATTTTTTTAATATTAACTATTATTGTATTTTTATATTATTATTAATTTATTAATTTATTTATTTTATATTTAACAATATTTAGAATTGCATAAAGAATTATTTAAATTTAAATTGTTTACAATAAGAAAAATTAAAAAAAATAAAATAAAATAATTAAAATGCTAAATAATTTATGAAAAACAATAATTTACATTTCATGGAATTTATTTAAAAATTATAATTATTTTAAACAAAATAGGAAAATTTATAGCAAAATTAATAAAGATTGAGAATAAAATTAAACATTAACAAAAAAAATTGTTATAAACAAAATACCTGAAATTAAATGTAACTAAAAAAAAACAGAAGTGACAAAGAATTAATTCGTTTTTTTTGAAGGGGCAGGTGTTGGATAATAAGTTTAAAATATAATACTAAATTTAAATACCTTCTGAAATAATGATTTAAATATTTTAATTATTTTTATAATCTCCACCATAAATGTAGGGTATGTTAAATTTGTCATTCCGTGTATAACGTTAAGAAGGACTCAAATAATACCTAGTTTTTCATCAAATCAAAATCTGAGTCGATTTAGCTATGTCCGTTCTGTCTGCTATTGGCCCGCTCACATCCGTAATAACTGACAGAGCTTAGTGAATTTGGCCTGACAATTTATTATTGTCCTGTGAAGTTTGTTATTAAAAATCGGCAAAATCTGTTTAGTATGTTAAGAGATTTAGATTGATATCTGAGACAACCTCTAAATTAATGAATTAAAGAAATGTCTACCTCATTATCATTCCAAAATTTATCAGAATCGGTTCAGTACAAAGAAGTTACAGCCAAAAATATTATCAGTTTATGATTCATTAATGATTTTTGTTATAAGAAATAACTTTGTGAGTGTATATGTGAATGTGTATGTACGTGTATAGTCATTTGTAGTGGAGGGTATTAAAGATTCGGCATAGCCGAATAAAGCTTTTTTTTTTTTGAAAAACGAATTAATACCTTTTCATCTCTGTTGTATTTAATAATGATCATGAGATAATTATAAAATTCGTACTTAATAATTAAGTACTGAAGTTTAAATTTTAGTTATTTTATTTTTAATTTTATTTTTTTTTATAAAGAATTAGTCAATTTTTTATATGAAACTACTATTGTTGTTGTTGTTTCTCATTTTAGTTTGGTTTTAGTTAAATTACATTAATTATGGTTTCTTTTCTTTTTTTATTGAATAAAATGCCACTTAGAAATTTTACTTAAAAACTAATCAAAAATGTTTTCCTTCACTTTTTCTATTAAATATTTTATATATAGAAAAAAAATAATTATTTATTTAAAATTTTAACAATTAAAAATTAATTGCTTTAATTTTTCACATTAAATTTAGGCTGCAGTGTTGCAATTTCACTCCAACTTCTTCTTCTTCATTCTCCTTCTCCCCTCCTCCTCCTCCATTACTACTGGCTCTGGTTCCAACTCTTTATGTATCCTTGCCAAAACCAGGAAAATCTGATGCTTCCGATTCTTCATCTCTTTCTACACCTATACAATGAATACCATTACGTAACATGGGTGTTCCTTTACCTTTACCCAATACCCGGGCAGCAATCATTAGTTTAAGCACTTCTTTATCATTATTCGAATTAACAATATGCAGCGTTTCCCTTAAAAGTTTTTCTTTATAAGCGAAAAATTCTATTTCATTTCATAGAAATCATGTTCATCATGTTTGACACCGGAAAATTCGGTAATACGACAATGTAATTAGGAACTGTTGAGACATCCGCTTTAAATTGACTCAAAGAGCTTCCCAAATCACTGAAGAGATTACTGGGCAGTTTAAGATCAATCATATATCTGTGATTGATTTGTAAAAAGCCCAGACTAACGACTATTGTATCGCCTGAACGTTGATATGTAACACAACTGTCCGATTCAAAATCATCTTTTATGGTGCGGCATCAAAGTGTACATGATGATCTGAAAGAACAGGGAGAGAAAAGAGGGAATAAATTAAGTGAATTTTTTCATTAAACATTAAAAAAGGAATAAAGGAGGAATTGTTTAAGGATGGTCCAACCTTAATTTACGGTCTTATTAGGACAAAGTCTTTTGACACTTCTTAGGTCCAAAATAGGGTAAATACAATATTTAGGAAACTGAACTAGAATCTCAAATGGATTAGAAATTCATGAAGAATCTGAACTAATAACTGAAATTGGAAAGAAACTAGAAGTTGAATTGGAATCTGCAGAAGAAAATGGGTTCAAACCTGAATCAGATGAAGAATTTAAGTTGGATTCGTAACTAGAATTTTAATTAGAACTTAGAACTGAATTTGAACTGAAAGAACTTGAACTAAACTGAACTGAACTAGAACTGAACAAGAACTGAGGCAAGAGCTGGACTAAAACTAAACTAGAATTGAACAGAACTTGAAATGAACTTGAAATGAACTTGAACTGAACTTGAAATGAACTTGAAATGAACTTGAACTGAACTTGAAATGAACCAGAACTAAACTAGCAACTAAACTAGAACTGAACTTGAGCAGAACTTGAACTTGAACTTGAACTAAACTTGAAATGAACTTGAACTGAACTTGAAATGAACCAGAACTAAACTAGAACTGAATTAGAACTGATCAGTAACTAAATAGAAACAAAATTAGAAAGTATTGGATCTTGACTTGTAAATGATTTAAAACTGATATAGAAAATCTGAACAATTATTTTAATGTTTCTGTTATTCAAGTTTTCACTGTATTTCTTATGTGCGATTTAAATTCAAATTAAAATTTCGTCTGCATGACAAAAAATCAACGTCATCAAATTCCCATAAATTTGTTAATTGAATAAAAATTGAATTGACATGATATGATTCTTGTTAGATTATTTATGCAAATTTAAGTTGTTTCTTAATTGGCATTAATAAAGATGTTAAGCAGACAAAAGAGAAAAATACAAAAATTCAAATTTATGAGATTTGAAAAGCAGATGTTCTATCTAAGAAACAGTTTAGGAATTTAAAGTCTATAATCAGAGATTTTACTAATTTTATTAACTGGAAGCTTATTTAAGGATCTAAAGCCAATTTTAGGTTCTCGATTGGAGAGTTTATATCCACTTTCTTTAATTAATTTTGGCTTAAATATCAAATATTTTTGGTGTTTCCACTAAACATGATGGTGAGAGGAAAATAACTTAAATTGTTACATTTTATAACAAAACCAAGATTAAGTTGTATAAATCCGTTTCTAATTAAAAAATAAAATTAATGGATTTTCAAATTTACAGCCAGAACATTATTAATAATTTAGTTATCAATTAAATACAAGAAGATGAAGAAAACAAATTAATTATTTATTTTGTTCATTGATTGAACTCATTTACAAGCTAAACAATTTGAAAAATGTGTGAAATAATTTACATGAATTTTAATTTAATTGAAATGCTGGCAACATTTTGTGGAATTAATGTTTATTTAATTGAAGTTTATGTTTTCAATGTAAAATTGATTGTTTAAATAATTTTTTGGTTATTATTTATGTGATTTATTGTGAAAATCACTATAATTTGATGAAAAATTCAGATATCAATTTATTGGTTTTAGAAATTTTTTGCTTCATAAATGTGATAAAAACAATAATTTTCATCATTTTAAAATCCGTAAAAGATCTTAAATGAAAAATCTATTACATCACATCCCAAGTGTAACCAAAACAATATTTCGGAAATAATTCTATAACTTTTTAACGTAAGATATCTTAATGAAATTCATATGTTTTGAGCGTGAGAGTTTTTTAGAGTTGTCAGACCAGGCGCAGTAGGTGACCCCTTAACGTTGGCCACCTCAGTAGAATTATATGGAAATAGTTAAGTTTTACTAAAGCAGTCTAGTTAAGTGGAATTTTCAGTCCAATATAAAATTCTTACACAAGTATTGGTATCTAGGAAATGCTAGAATTTGAAGTTTCATGATTTTTAAAAGAAAAGTATGTAGAATGTGATTTGATGTCAAAAATTGTTGAAGAACTTAGAACATTGAATTTGTGTCATTTTTGAAAAATAAAATTAATATTTAAACTTTCAAAAAATTGAACAAATATTTATTTGAAATTATGATCTAATATGAAAAAATTTGAAGATTCCCACTTTTCATTCCAAAATACCCAAATCTCCATATGCTTAAATATGTTAATTTTTTTTTCACTGAAATGATCACTATGCCTTATAAGGGTTATCCGGCAGAAAATTCTTTATATGTGTAGCTATATATTAAGCATAATTTAAGATGATGCCAGATTTGTGATTTGAGAACTTAACAAAAAAATTTAATTTAAAAGGCTTATGGGCACATGCTTGCTCCAAGTTTTTTAAAACTTTGTTTAAACTCATTTCCATAAAATCATTTCCCTTTCAAGACAAAAAAGATAATATTATCAATGAATAACTGTTGCCACCTTTTAAAAAAAAGTCTTAAAAATCGTTTTTTAAATTCTGATTCTAGATTAATATAACTTTTTAACGGATCCATAAATTTAAATGGTATTTAAATTCATTTATTTATTCTTTAGAGTTTTATAGAGATTTGGCTCATATTTAAAAAATAGGATCATTATTACTCCCAGTAACTTAAATAAACAAAAATTTAAAAGCGTAAAAATGGATTAAAATTGTGTTTCAAACTTGAATATCTCTAAAACTATAAGAGATAACTGGCACTTGTAGAGATTTTCCAGGAATATTTTATGTAATTTAAAAAATTCATTTGCCTCAATTCATAAATGAAATTTTTGGTAAATTTAAAATAGTAACATTCTCAACTACTTCCCCTGACAAAATAGGTGTCTGAATACTCTCCAAATTACACGAAAACTCTTGAAATCTAAATATGTTAACTTATTAAAATATAATTCATTGATCAAAACGTTACAGAATAAAAAAAAATCGTTTAGGCATTTTTTAATCAACACAAGCGGAGGTGGCCAAATTTGAAGAGACATCCCTGTTCCCCTACAAATAAAATCAAAAAACTTGAACTCTAAATGTAAGTGTAATTTAAGTTAAGAAATCTTCAATATTTAAAAAATTATAGAAATATTTCTAAAAAAATCGTTTAGGCGATTTTTAAAAAAATCGTATTGATTGAATGGCCGAGGTGGCCAAAATTTTGAGGGTCACTGACTACATATCTAACCAGATAGGGGTCTGTTTCCCTCCAAATAAACTCGAAAAACACTTGAGCTCTAAACATGAGCAATTTGGTTAAACACTCGGGGGTGGCCA